>CM076711.1:51947286-52157286 GCA_038501285.1 Penstemon eatonii | reverse complement strand
ATTATACTTTTATTTCATTAAGAACGATTTGTGCAATTTTATAAATAATAAAAAATATTTATAGATAGTTTGAGACAATTTTTATTCAATGTTAAACAGATTTGTTTATCCATGTTTGACTGACTTAACATCTATAGCAATAACCGCCGAACCATACCATGTTTATCCCCAACACAAGGACAGAAGACTTAGAAAAGAAAGGTGTAGATAAAAAAAATATTACGTCAACACCAGCAAAATGCTTAGTAATTAAAAAATAGAAAATTTCACTTTTCATCTCAAACTTTTAGTATCTTTATATATTTCATAAAAGACTTAGAAAAGAAAGGTGTAGATTAAAAAAATATGACGTCAGCACCAGCAAAATGCTTAGTAATTAAGAAATGAGGCAATGTCACTTTTCATATCAAATTTTTAGTACCTTTATATATTTCATAACATACCTTTCAAAATGACATATTTGATACCAAAATTGACCAACCTTTTTCACATTTGGTTTGACCGTTAATTTGTGGATTGAAAATGTCACGTGCGTGGCACATGGCCGTTAAGTGAAAAAGAGGTGAGAAGTGCAATTATTAAAAATTGGGCAGGATTTTTTTGTAATTTTGCCTTCTTCTTCCTCCTCCCATACAATCGCCGACTTACGGTGACTTTTGGTCGAAATTGGTTGAGGGGTTTTGTTCCTCTTGCCGTGGGAAACATTTCCCATAGTGTTGGGCACCCAAACTGAGTGTGCGGGTGACAGCAATTGTCCCGTGGCACCCAAACTAAGTGTGCAGGTGGATCACAATCGAATATCGTGGGCGCTTGTATAAGGGAAGGGTATGCGCATTTCCTAACACCAATTGGTTTTGGAGCAAGTGGTAGCGCCTGAGGTCCTACAAGTGGTATCAGAGCCAATGTCACGTGTCTGATTCCCAGCAGGAGCAATTGCTGAGGAGGAGATTGTTGAGCACTCAAACTGAGTGTGCGGGTGACAGCAATTGTCCTGTGACACCCAAACTGAGTGTGCGGGTGGAGTCACAATCGAATATCGTGGGCCCTTGTGTAAATGCACTATAAGGGAAGGGTATGCGCATTTCCTAACACCAATTGGTTTTTGGCAAGTGGTAGCGCCTAGGGTCCTACTAGTGCTTGTTGGATGAAGATGGAGTGCATAAAGTTAAGGGTGGTTTTGATGATTTCCAAAACATCAGAATCAGCTAAGTAAGTAATACTTAGTAAATCCCTTAGAAGAATTTTGACTAAACAAAAAGACAAATCAGAAGAGACAAAATCAGAAGGTCCAAAAGACTACTGATCTGCTGATAAAAGAAAGAAATCAGTTTGGTGAAAATCAGCCAACTCAAATCAGATGGGTTCAGATTGAGATCAGCTAAGTGCTTCATCAGACGAGAAGATTCAATCAACCAAGTGGAATGTGATCAGGAAGTCTGTCCAACGGTAATAAATGCACTCGGAGTAATAAATGCTGAAGAATGAGGGTATTTATGGCAAATGATTGAAGAAATTCTCGTAGCAGGAGGATGCATTTAATGTGACTGGCAGAAAAGTATAGCAGAGTGTATAGTGCAACAGTTGCAGAGAGCCGTTCCGGAAAAACAGGGACCAGTACTGAAGGATTTGAAGTTTGTCTCTCTTCAACAGGAAGATTTCAAACTGAGAGTATAAATAGTTCAAGAGTTAGAGAGAAGAAGAAGAGAACAACACAAATTTCTGAGAGAAATTTCCGAAGCAAAATTCTTCTAAGTCTCAAAGAACTTAAGAACAACTCACTCATCAGCTCAGTCATTTGTTGACGAAAGCCGAAGTTGAAGATCAAAGAAAAATCTAAAATCTGAGTGATTTTGTTAGAGAGTGTTGTGAGGAGTGTAGATCCGTCTTTGTGAGTGGTCTAGCTTCTGAGAGTAGGACTTCTTTGTGATTTCTTACTACGAACTTGCAGCTTATCATTTGTTGTAAAGCGCAAGCATAGTATATTATAAACTAAATGTTTATAGTATAACCCAAGATCTTCGTGACTTGAAAGAGTGGACTAAAGGATTTCAATCCAAATAACCACTATAAAAATTCTGGTGTTTTACATTTACATTAGTTTTATTGCATATTTTAAAAGAGCATACTTTAACACTTGAGTTACTTATTTAAAAAGATTTTAAAGGAGTTTTTAAACTGGAGATAAAATCTTTTAAGTTGACAACGTTTACGTATGAAAAAGACTTTAAACATCCGCTGCAAGTAATCTGATCAAAAGTTTGATTTTACTGAAATCAGCTAAGTCACAATCAGAAGAGTGGTCATCTCTGCTGTTCAAAGCTTTGTGCGCGATCAGCTAAGTCTGCTTACGATTCTCGATCAGCTTAGTCTGTCGACAGAAGAGTTAAGATTTTTAAGTCAAAAAATTTCAGAGGTCTATTCACCCCCTCCCCCTTCCCCCCTCTATATCTCATCTAACCACTTGGGACTAACACATGGGGTAATTGCAGTGGCCGTCAATTGTGGAGCTCCGAGAAGGCGCATTTATTTGGAAAAATTAGGGTTTAGGCCAAAAACCTTGGGTGGAGCTCAACTGTCGACGAAAGCTACAATTACTCCATGGAAAATGATGCCCATGGTCATGAAAAACTATTGCAACAAGAATCACGAATTTTGGTTGAGAATCAAAGGAGAAATCACTATTTTAAATTTCGAAAATTTTGACCTACAAAATTAAAAAATTAAAACCCAAATTTCGAATAGAATAATAAACTGATATAAATGATCTTTATGTGTGCGAGTTCTCCACGACAAGATGAACAAAAGCCCTCAACCAATTTCGACCAACAGCCACCGGAAGCGGGCAATTGTATTGGAGGAGGAAGAAGAAGGCGAAATTGCAAAAAACCCTGCCCAATTTTTAATAATTACATTTCTAACCTCTTTTTTCACTTATCGGGAATGTGCCACGCACATGACATTTTTCATCCACAAATTAACGGTCAATCCATATGTGAAAAAGTTCGGTCAATTTTGGTATCTAATGTGTCATTTTGAAAGGTATGGTACGAAATGTGTAAAGGTATCAAAAGTTTGATATGAAAAATGCAATTCCCTCGATTAAAAAGTCTGTAGAAATGGTACACTTTTCGTGGACGAAAATATCCTAAGTAGACACATTTGGAAGACCAATGACCCAATTTGGTAACACAATAACTTATTTGATGGGGTCAAATCATGGTATTAAATGTGTTTTTCCGAAAAGCATAGTACTAAATGTATAAAAAAAGATAAAAATTTGTTATGAAAAGTGCAATTTTGTCCTAAAATACCTAGGAATAGGAAATTGTGTCAATCACATTGTAGCATGCACAAATTTAATTCAAAGGGTTTGAAAAAAAAAAGTTGTACACAATACTTAGATGCACGGTGGATGCTAGACAAAAAAAAAAAATTGAATTATGTGAAATGAGTACAAATTTAATCGTGTGACACAAAAGTGCAAGAATTTTACATCCACGTTTGTACGTAAATTAATTCAACGATTACAATCAATAGTCATTGCGCATTATTGGGATCATGTACATGAAGCTCAAAAAATCAAATGAAGTTACAGGGAAACATAGACCGGCACGAAAATAATAGCTTTATACAATTATCAAAATGCATACATAAAGTGAAAAAAGGAAATAAAGCCTTGTGAAGTTCCGAATATTGGCATGATAATGGAACGGTAATGCCTGCCAATGTAATATATATGAAACGTGCTCAAATAATGCATATATATATACCTCAAATCTTGTTTTACTACATTCTATCTTACTACATGAATGAAAGAAGCTTCAACGTTGTCAATGCATACATTCCTCCTAATTCGGGGCCTCGTTTTACTGGTTCCGCAGTTCAATATTGAAATGATACTAGATGTAGTGATATTAAGTAAAATTCTCTGACATGCTTTAATGTCAAATATTTTTTATTACATATGAGATCCATCCTTTTAAGTGTACGTATGGATCCATACAAAATTTTGAAAAGTACAGTTGTCAGAAAATCTATATGTGTGACACCAAAATGTGAGAGATGATCATCATCCGTAATGAGTTATGGATCAAACCTCTTATCTATCTCATTATCTAGTCACATTCTAATATACGTTGTACATGTATCAATAATTAAATTCATACTCTTGATCTAACTAATTAACTATATGCATAAACTAAACCAAATGACATTCCACGACTAATATAAAACGAGGGAAAAATATTTTGATACCAAATTTTAATCCGATAAAATATATTTGGAATCAAATTTTTCGAAAAAATACATTTCATATCATGATTCATGCCCTCTTGGTATATTTAATTTTGTCGTCAATTATCGGACAAAATTCAGCATGTGCGGCTCACATATCCGTTAAGTTGACAATGGGAGGGAAAATAAGCACGGGGTTTAAAGACCCATCATTGTTAACTTAACGGATACGTGAACGACACGTGCCGAGTTCCATCCAAAAATTGACGACAAAACTAAATATCTCAAGGGTTTTAATCATGGTATAAAAGAAAAACTTTATATCAAATGTGGTTTTTGGACTTAAGATTGGTATAAAAAATGTTTTTCCCCGAATATAAAACTTAATTAATCTAGATTAATGAACCTATTTTAATATTATTGAATAACTCACACTAAATTGTACCATTTGACATAATATAGCTTAATTAATGAAGTGATATGTGAAAAGAGCTTTAAAGGAAAATATTCAATTCATAATGAAGAAATTGGGATATGAAAAAAAATATGCAGTCATATGGAATCTGTCAAGTAAATAAACCAAAGTCTTTCTTACCGGCCCAATAATGTAAATTTGGTGACTCATTCCTCATGCCCATCTCACGATGTCTCTCAGGTAAGGTGGTACTTCCTCCAATTCCTCGCAGTATTTTAGTACAAGACTTAGCAAATTAGGAAATGGGTCACCTGAGGTTGTCCAGGTTTGCAGATTTGATCCTTCAATGTACAGAACTTCGAGGCAAAGAAAGCTTCCGTCAACAGCGTCCCACCGATTTCCCCTGAATGCGTTGTCTTTCAATTTGAGCACCTCGAGGTTAGGAATATTTCCCACTGCAGACATGTGGGTCCAATCCAAATAGGTACCTGATAGTGTTAGACTTATGAGATTCGGGGGAAATGTGCGAGGAAGGCCGCGCAATGGGTTTTTAGGTGCTACTAGAGGAAAGACATCATGCACCAGCTTCAACTTTTTCAAAAGTTTCAGATTTTGAAAGCACGTGGAATTCAACAGACTATCTAGTTGACCACAAATCCCTAATGTCGTTAGGTTCTTGGCCTTGGTAAACACATTCTCCGTGCAACTTTGGGGCGATAATCTACTAAGTGTCCGAAGTTTTTCACCACCTTTACCTTTCACGCGTGTTTTTAGAATAATTGATGCTTTTGTCTTGACATGCCTCAGTTGCAACATATCCCATATGTTTGCTTTTACTTCGAGGGTACGTGACGATGTATGCACCGTAAGAGTCCGTAGGTTCCAAAGCTTGGAGATGGCTTTAGGAAGAACCGCAAACTCAATATCTGATAGAGTGATGTACCTCAGATGACCTAGTTCGGTAAGTTTAGTAGGAAATTCGTAAAATTTAGTGTCGTTGACGTCATAGACCCTGATCAGTTCAAATGCATTGGTTATGGATGCAATATCTTCATTCTCTAAGTAGATGGTTTCCTCGGAGTTGCATAAAAAAGAACGGGTGCGAGGAACTGTTCTTGTTTCCAAGAAGAAGTCATGGACATAAGTATGGATACAAAGGCGGCGACATTTTTGTACTTTTTCAATTTGAGGTTCCATAACTCCTTCATTGGACATTCTTACTTCTTGGAACAAATTCTGTTCATCAGCTTCATTTATGCAGAATTGGCGTATTGTGCCATGAACGCGGCATGTTTTAACACTACCATCCGCCTTTGTCTTATCAACAATCACTAAATTTCGGTCAATAAGATCCTCTAAGTTATCATGTGCAGTTTCCTCCAAGATCTTATGTGGCTTCTGTTGTATGAATCTTTCTGCAATCCACAATTGAGTCAATTTCCAGGCCGGGATCTCACTGTTTTTGGGAAATATCCCCAGATAAAGAAAGCAAATTTTCAAATCATAAGGCAAACTATTGTAACTCAATGATATGAGTTTTTCCATGCGCTTGCCCTCGTCTTCATTACTTATACAAGTGTCTACTCTTTCAGAGACCCTTTTCCATCTGTCCATGTAATTTTCCCTAGAGATCAAATCGTGTAGACTTCCTCCTATCACTACTATTGCAAGGGGATGTCCGTCACATTCCTTAGCTATGAGTTTCCCTACATCTTCCAAATTTTTAGGGCAAACACCCTTACAGAATGCTTCAAACTGAAGGATCTCCCAACTTTTCTGTTCACCTAGCAATTGCAACTTGTGGGAACGATTTGTATGCCTAGCCACTTTCTCAGAACGGCTGGTTATCAAAATTTTACTCTCTTTGTTACTCTCTGGCAGTACATATTTGATTTCTTTCCATGATTCAGTTGTCCACACATCATCGATGACCATCAAGAATTTTTCTTTCTCCAAATACCCACTAACCAATGGGACTAACTCGTCAACGTACTTTCCAGACATGTCTTGATCCGTGAATTTTTTCAAGATAGTGAGATACACATCCTTTGTGTTGAAATCTTTAGAAAAGAAAATCCATATGAGAGTAGGGAATTTAGATTTTATTACAGGATCATGATAAATCTTCCATGCTAATGTTGTCTTCCCAATGCCTGGCATGCCCGTGATGGAAATAACATCAAGTTCATTTGATCCTTCAGTAAGATAACTGATTAAGATTTTCGTATCATCTTCGAAATTAACCAACTACATTTTTTCCTCTCAGAGCCAGTTCATTGTTCACAAGTAATGTGTTACGTCTATGGCTCTTAATTGTTTGAAGACAGAAGGTTCGAAGGAAGAAGAGGGAGAGATTGAACTGGATAATGAGGATGCTGGGTCGGATGTTTTGGTTGAAGATATTGGACCAGATTTTAGTAACTCTGGGCCAGAAGCAGCGTATGGGCCAATGGAAGAAGTGGGACTGAAGAAGAGTTTGTTAGCTGAGGAAGCGGCCCAGGCGGTTGTGATCAATTGAAGTTAGGCCCAGTTATTATACTATTTTTACTAGGCTGATATAATAGTTTTGTTAGCCCAATTAATTAAATGATCCATTGCTTAATATGGACAGACAGAATATTCCCTGGCAGAGTTAGTTAGCCAGTGCACGTATATGTAGTGTTGAGCAGAGAAATGAATGGCAAGCAATTTAAATGTTCTAATCTCGTCTTCTCAATATTCTTCTCTATCCTCTATTCTATAATTCTATCCTATTTACAAATTATTGCAATTTATATACATAATTATAAAAAATACAAAAAAATACATCTCAAATCTAACATTTGGCTACCAGAGCAAGGTTGTGATTGTCTGGGCTTGGTGTTTTGATGGCAGAAGGCACCAGATTGAGGGAGATGCACGAAGCAAATAGACAACTGGAGTTGAGATTGCAGGAAGAAGTTGATAGGAGAGAAGCTATAGCTTTAAACCTACAGGATCAAATCAACTCAGTTTCTGGAAAAATGGATGAGAAACAAGACAAATTACAGGAGACTATGGGAACATTACAGCTACAGTTGATTAAAATAGCAGAGAGGATTGATGTTTATCACAAGGAGAAATCAATCATGGGTAACACTTCACAAGCTGGTAATGTATCTCAAACTAACAATTTCACACCTGATAATGCTAGTAAATCTACTACTGATGGGAGAGCACAGAAGTTTAATGATGATGCTAATCAGTTTACTATGGGTTATAATCATAATCCTAAGTTAGACTTTCCTAGATTTGATGGTTCCTGTTCTAGGGCTTGGTTATTGAAATGTGAGAGTTATTTCCAGTTAGTACCTAATGTGCCTGAAACTTATAAGGTTACATTAGCTTCACTACATTTTGATGACAAGGCTGCCTTGTGGTTTGGTCAGATTAAGCAAACAAGAAGGGACCTAACTTGGGAGCAGTTTATAGGTCTGATTTCTGCCAGGTTTGAGGAACTAAGAGAGGGCAAAATTGTGGCAGAATTCAACAAACTCAGGGTTACCTCTTCATTAGAAGAGTATATTGATAAGTTTGAGGAGCTGAAATCCTACATGTTAATGATTAATAACAGAAACTATGATGAGGAGTATTTCATTGCATGTTTTGTGAGTGGATTATCTGAAGAAAGTCAGTCTTTCTTTTCTATGTTTGAGCCAAAAACACTCCAACAGGCCATTGATTTGGCTAGAAAGCAAGAGATTACCTTAGATGTTATTGCTAAGAGGAATAGAGGTACCTACAAACCTGTTATTAATCCTAACAATAATGGGTTTAGGAGGCCACCTACTGCCTCACCAGTTGTTAACACCCCTAAGATTAACAACTATACCCCACCTGCCCTGCTGCCACCCAGGAAGTTTCTCACTAATGCTGAAATGAATGCAAGGAAGGAGAAGGGTTTATGTTATAATTGTGATGAGAAGTTCTTTTTGGGCCACAGATGTAAAAAACAGCAGGTTTACATACTGTTGTCTAAGGAAGATGAGGAAGCTTATTTGCAATCTATGAGTGAAGAAGAGTTTACTGAGGAGGGGATTGAGGATGAAGATATGCAGGTATCAATTAATGCCATTGCTGGTAGTATTAGCAATAATATAATCAAAATCATTGGGGAAGTAGGCAGCAGCAAAATCAATATTTTAATTGATACAGGAAGCACACACAGCTTTATAAATGAAGAGTTAGCATACAAATTAAACAGTCCTGTTGAAGACACTTATCCTATGCTTATTAGTGTAGCTGATGGAGGCAAAATTTTCAGCAGGAAAAGGATTGGCAATTTTACTTGGAAAATGCAGGGATATGATTTCTTTTTCCCAGTTAGACTCATCAAACTGGGGGGGATGTCATATGGTATTAGGATGTGATTGGATGACTCATGTGGGATTGGACTTTGATTTCAAAAATAGAAGTATGGGAATTCAGATTGATGGTAAGAGGGTGGAATTCACTCCTGTTAAAGAAGTGGGAGATTGTAAACTGATTTCTGGGTCTTCCTTATTCAAAATGTTACAGATGGGAGAGGAAGGAGAGATTGGATGTTTATTTACTATACAGGGAACTGTGGTTCATCCTAGGAGCAATTCTGAAATGGAGCAGTTGTTATCACAATATAGTGATATTTTTGATGAGCCAACTGGTTTACCACCTAACAGGGGAATTGAACACCACATTATTTTAAAACCTGAAGCTATTCCTAAGCAAATGTATCCTTATAGGTATTCCCATGCCTATAAAAATGAAATAGAGCAGATTGTGCAAGATCTACTCACTAATGGAACCATCAGACATAGTCAGAGTCCATTTGCCTCTCCAGTTCTACTTGTAAGGAAAAAGGACTCCACCTGGAGGATGTGTGTGGACTACAGATATCTTAACACTATGACAGTGAAACATGACTACCCTATACCAGTAATTGATGAACTATTGGATGAGTTACATGGGGCAAGATGGTTCACCAAGATGGATTTGAGGTCTGGTTATTTAATGAAGGAGGAGGATGTTTACAAGACTGCATTCAAGACTCACCATGGCCACTATGAATTTTTAGTGATGCCATTTGGTCTTTGCAATGCACCAGCAACTTTCCAGTCACTGATGAACCAGGTTTTTGCACCACATTTAAGAAAATTTATTCTGGTTTTTTTTTTTATGATATTCTGGTGTATAGCAGGTCATTTGAGGAGCATTTACACCATCTAAATTTGACCTTGGCTTTATTGAGGAAGCATCAATTATATGCCAAGAAATCTAAGTGTCAATTTGGCCAAAACCAAATTGAATACTTAGGTCACATTATTTCTGAGAATGGGGTGTCTACTGATCCTGAGAAGATTAAGGGTATGTTAGAGTGGCCTAAACCTACTACTGTCAAGGGGTTGAGAGGGTTCCTAGGCCTTACTGGCTATTATAGGAAATTCATTAAGGGTTATGGAATTATCAGTAAACCACTTACTGATATGCTCAAGAAGGAAGGGTTTGTATGGTCTACTGGTTCTGAAACAGCTTTTGAAAATCTCAAGCAAGCCATGGTTACATCTCCAGTATTGGCTCTACCTGACTTTACTAAAACCTTTGTGGTAGACACTGATGCTAGTTCAAAGGGGTTAGGGGCAGTCTTAATGCAGGACTCCAAACCTATTGCCTTTTTGAGTAAGGCTTTAAGTATTAAAAATCAGACATTATCCATATATGAAAGGGAATTTATGGCTGTTCTATTAGCCATTCAGAAGTGGAAGCATTATCTACAAGGGCATCACTTTATTATAAGGACTGATCAGCAGAGTATTAAATACATCATGGAACAAAAATTCACCACTGCCTTACAACAGAGGTGGATTTCCAAGTTGGTAGGGTTGGATTATGAGGTTCAATATAAAAAGGGTTCAGAAAACAAGGTGGCTGATGTTCTTTCCAGAAGAGACATGGATCAGGAAGGTACCTTATTGGCTATCACTACTGTCCAACCTAGATGGATGCTGGAAGTTATTGAGAGTTACACAGGGGATCCTACCTTACAAAATGTGTTAGCTGCTAAAGCTGTGGATAGTCAGTCTTTTGCTGACTTTACTCTTACTCAGGGCATACTTAGGTATAATGGCAGGGTATGTGTAGGCCTGGGTTCTGATTTGAGGGAGAAGTTGATTCAGAGCTTACATGACTCTGCATTGGGAGGTCATTCTGGCATGTCAGCTACCTATCAGAGAGCTAAGGCCATTTTTCACTGGCCTGGACTTAAAACTGATATAATAAACTATGTGCAGAAGTGTGATGTGTGTAAAATGGCTAAGCATGATAATAATCCATATCCTGGATTACTGGTACCACTGGAGATTCCTAAAGAAGCTTGGTCTCACATTTGCATGGATTTTGTTGAAGGACTACCCAAATCAGATGGTAAAAATGTGATATTGGTAATCATTGACAGATTTACCAAGTATGCACATTTTTTGGGATTATCTCATCCTTTTAATGCCAGCACTGTGGCTAAGGTTTTTCTGGATAATGTAGTTAAATTACATGGGCAGCCAGTTAGTATTGTAACTGACAGGGACAAGATTTTCACCAGCTCTTTTTGGAAGGATTTATTCAAATACTTGGGAACTAATCTACATATGAGCATTGCCTATCACCCACAAAGTGATGGCCAAACTGAAAGACTAAATCAGTGCTTGGAAAACTACTTGAGGTGTTTTACTAGTCAGACACCCCACCAATGGTTCAAATGGCTTACCCTGGCTGAATACTGGTACAATACCAGTTTCCATTCAGGCTTAAAAATGACTCCTTTCAAAGCCCTCTATGGGTATGACCCTCCTAATTTGTCTATGGGTCCCTACTTAGACAATGTTCATCCTGATGTGTCTGACTTAATGCTGGAAAGAACTAAGATGGTGGATCGAATAAAAGAAAACTTACTCAAAGCTCAGGAAAGGATGAAGTACTATGCTGATAAGAAGAGAAGTGAGCGTACCTTTGAAATTGGGGATGAGGTGTACCTCAAGCTGCAGCCTTTTCGCCAGAACTCTGTTGCCCTCCGCTGGAACTTAAAGCTCTCCAATCGTTATTATGGACCTTACAAAATCATTGAAAAAATTGGTCAGGTCGCATATAAATTACAACTACCACAGACATCTACAGTTCACAATGTCTTTCATGTCTCCTTACTAAAGAAGAAACTCAGTTCTAAGCATATACCTAGCCCTATCCTACCATTTACAGACAACAGTGGAAGCTTGAAGACTTACCCCCAGAAAGTTCTGGACAAACGATTGGTGAAAAAGCATAACACTGCTGCTACTGAAATTCTTGTTCAATGGGAGAATTCTGGACCGCTACACGCCACGTGGGAGGATTACCACAAAATTGTGGCACAATTTCCTGATTTTGATCCTTGGGGACAAGGATCTGGTTCCCAAGGGGGTAATGTTACGTCTGTGGCTCTTAATTGTTTGAAGACAGAAGGTTCGAAGGAAGAAGAGGGAGAGATTGAACTGGATAATGAGGATGCTGGGTCGGATGTTTTGGTTGAAGATATTGGACCAGATTTTAGTAACTCTGGGCCAGGAGCAGCGTATGGGCCAATGGAAGAAGTGGGACTGAAGAAGAGTTTGTTAGCTGAGGAAGCGGCCCAGGCGGTTGTGATCAATTGAAGTTAGGCCCAGTTATTATACTATTATTACTAGGCTGATATAATAGTTTTGTTAGCCCAATTAATTAAATGATCCATTGCTTAATATGGACAGACAGAATATTCCCTGGCAGAGTTAGTTAGCCAGTGCACGTATATGTAGTGTTGAGCAGAGAAATGAATGGCAAGCAATTTTAATGTTCTAATCTCGTCTTCTCAATATTCTTCTCTATCCTCTATTCTATAATTCTATCCTATTTACAAATTATTGCAATTTATATACATAATTATAAAAAATACAAAAAAATACATCTCAAATCTAACATGATGAATCATAAGATATCTAATATTTCGAATAACGAGAACATAAATGGTTGATGCAATAGCAATATGCCAATATATATGTATTTATCTTATTATCATCGTCATTATTATTCTGTTCTATATTACATTATTATTATTTACACATAATAAAAGTATGGTTTCTTCAGGAAAAAAAAAATTCTTGAATATAGCTATATTGAGAGAATTGCATTTTTGGTACACAGCTTTATGTGTCCAACACATTTGGTACACCTCTTTAAACAAAGTTCGACACATTTGGTACAACCGTTAAATTAATTGCAAAATCACCATTAATTAAATCACGTGACATCATGTGCCCGTTAGTTCGACACATTTGGTACAACTCTTTTACAAAAAAAAAAACCTTGATAAACTTTATAAAAATTATCATATGTATTTATTATATTTATCATATCATATTTATATAATGATAAAAAAATATGTATTTATTATTTATATGACATGTAAAATATAATAAACTATATAATGTCATTTATAGTTTAATACTGACAGAAGAATAAAATATAATAAAAAAGTTTATCAAGTTTCAATTTTTAAAAATTATTTATAAAAATAGTTTATTATTTATAAAAATTATTAAAAAATATGTATTTATTATTTATATGACATGTAAAATATAATAAACTATATAATGTCATTTATAGTTTAATATTGCAAGAAGAATAAAATATAATAAACAAGTTACTTTAATTTATCATATTTATAAAAATGATTAAAAAATACTTATTTATTATTTATATGACATGTAATATAATAAACTATAATGTCATTTATAGTTTAATATTGGAAGAAGAATAAAATATAATAAAAAAGTTTATCAAGTTTCAATTTTTTTTTTTTTTTGTGTGTGTAAAAGAGGTGTACCAAATGTGTCGAACTAACGGGCACGTGATGTCACGTGATCGAATTAACGGTGATTTTGCAATTTATTTAACGGTTGTACCAAATGTGTCGAACTTTGTTAAAGAGGTGTACCAAATGTGTTGGGCACATAAAGCTATGTACCAAAAGTGGGAATTGACATATAGTTGTGTACCAAAAATGCAATTCCATACATTTATAAAACTATGAGTTATCTGATTTTTTTTGTTTTATATTTTTGTAAAGACATCTTAGTTGAATTATAATAAGACAACAAACAATAAAAATAAAAACATATGTCATTTGAAGATATAGTATACTACCATATCAGTGAAATTCGCCTTTTCTTTTATAAATAACAAAACGTAATTTTTTTTGTCAAGTTTCATATTGCTACACAAATTTTGGTCAACAAAATGAAAGATATACAGACTAGAATCATCACTTTATTCCATATTAAACGGGAAAAATATTATAATCTGTCAAAATGTCATTTGAAAGTTGTTACGAAATCATCACATATTATAATCTATATCTATTCTATATCTATATCTATATTTTATATTTACTTATTTTTTATGTAATACTAAAAGTGTGAATAATTTAAGTTTTTTTTTTTGTGAAGACAAAAATGTCCTTTTTCAAGTTGTAAAATGTATTAAAAAAAATAATCGAATTTTCCATAAATTTTCTCATAAAAAATTTGGTAGAAAAATATTTTAAGAAAATTTGTAACTTCCTTTCTTCCTAACCATGTAACCATGCACCATGAATATGGAAGAAAAACAAAACTAAATTCAAATTAAACTATATTAACCCTGATAAATAAGAAATTAACTCTTACATTCCTTTTATAATTTTATTATTGTTCACATAAAAATAAAAACACTATTATATTGAATAGTTGCTAAATTATATATGTAAAATTATTATAATATACTAGTCGCTGTGACACGCGGTACTCGCGTGTGTTGAATTCTTTGAATTATAATTTATCCTGACATATATATATCAGACTAATTTTGAATATGCAAAAAATATATGCAAAGATTCAACTTAGAAAAGTTTAATCGTGGCTTTGTCATGATAATCAAAGTGAAAAATGTAGTTTTTTTATTTGGCAGTTTTTGTGATTTGTAATTTTAAATTTTGAAAAAAAGGGTAATTTTGGAAAGTGATAATTTTTTGGTGTAGCATGGTGTCACAATCACCACTTTGTGAGTAAAAACAGGTTTCTCTTTTTTAATAGTATAGATTATCAATATATTGTTATATACAAAATATTATTTGTTTCATTTAAATATTTAGTACAATATGTCATTCCTTAAAAAACTAAATTCTCTTAAATATCATAAAATATGTTCAAGTAGAATTGCATCTTACCATTCTTACCTAGGTATGAACAAAAATGCTTATGACTTAGTGAACTAAGTTTTATTTGACATGAGAAACGAGGGAATTGCACTTTTTATATCAAACATTTACCTATTTTATACATTTCATACCACACCTTTCATAATTGCACATTTCATACCAAAATCAATCAACCTTTTTTCAATTTACATACCACCGTTAAATTTTGGACGGAATTGGACACGTGCGCCGCACGTGTCCGTTAACTCTCAAAAAAAAAAAAAAAAGGAAAAAAAAAAGTGTTGCGGGCAGGGGGAATATTTCGGGCAGGAGTTCTGAATTTCACTTTTCATACCAAAGCTTTACCTACTTTATACATTGCATACCACACCTTTCAGAATGACACATTTCATACCAAAATCAATCAACCTTTTCAATTTTCATACCGACGTTAAATCACAAAAAAAAAAAAAAAAACCTCGCGGGCATTGTACTACCACATATGTTATTCTTAATTTGAGGAAACTGTAAAAAATCATATGATAGATGACATTCTCGTTTCTTTTTCGAAAGGGTAAGTATCTCAGGTTCGTCACTTTTTTACAATTAACCCCTTGAAACAATAGTACCATATAGGGTCTTCTCAATTTGAGGAAACCGTAATAAATCATATGATCGATAACATTCCTGCTTCTTTTTTGAAAGGGTACAAAATATAATAAAATACGGTCTTCTCTATCTATGAAAATTATACTCAATCATAATTTTGTAATTTTTCTGCCAAATTTTTAAGTATAATTCAATTACAAAAAAAACCCCTCGTGTTTTTTACTTTCTTATAATTAATCCATTGCCCCTAAAATGTTACAATTTTGACCATTGTTTTTTAGCATATGGTCTGCTCAGTTTGGGGAAACCATAATAAATCGTAAATTTGAACTTTTCTGCCAAGTTTTTCTGTACAAATTTTAGGGCAATTATGAATTTATGATTGATAAGAAGATTTTAATAATACTAGTACTACCACATAAATTAAGAAACATTCAAATTTGATTATATTAAATTGAGAATTAAGAAACATTCAATAATGATTATATTAAATTGAGAATTAAGAAACATTCAAATTTGATTATATTAAATTGAGAAGACTATATGTGGTAGTACTCGTATTAATAAAATCTTCTTATCAATCATAAATTAATAAAACTCATAATTGCCCGTAAATTTATACAGAAAAATTTGGCAGAAAAAGTTCAAATTTACGATTTATTATGGTTTCCCCAACTGAGCAGACCATATGCTCAAAAACAATGGTCAAAATTGTAACATTTTAGGGGCAATGATTTAATTATAAGAAAGTGACAAACACGAGGGATTTTTTTTGTAAATGAATTATACTTAAAAATTTGGCAGAAAAATTACAAAATTATGATTGAGTATGATTTTCATAGATAGAGAAGACCGTATTTTATTATATTTTGTACCTTTTCGAAAAAGAAGCAGAAATGTTATCGATCATATGATTTATTACGGTTTCCTCAAATTGAGAAGACCCTATATGGTACTACTGTTTCAAGGGATTAATTGTAAAAAAGTGACGAACCTGAGATACTTTTTCGAAAAAGAAACGAGAATGTCATCTATCATATGATTTTTTACAGTTTCCTCAAATTAAGAATAACATATGTGGTAGTATAGTGCACGCGAGGTTTTTTTTTTTTTTTTGTGATTTAACATCGGTATGAAAATTGAAAAAGGTTGATTGATTTAGGTATGAAATGTGTCATTCTGAAAGGTGTGGTATGCAATGTATAATGTAGGTAAAAGTTTGGTATGAAAAGTGAAATTCAGAACTCCTGCCCAAAATATTCCCCCTGCCCGCGACACTTTTTTTTTCCTTTTTTTTTTTTTTTTTTTGAGAGTTAACGGACACGTGCGGCGCACGTGTCCAATTCCGTCCAAAATTTAACAGTGGTATGTAAATTTAAAAAGGTTGATTGATTTTGGTATGAAATGTGCAATTATGAAAGGTGTGGTATGAAATGTATAAAGTAGGTAAATGTTTGGTATAAAAACTGCAATTCCCTCCATGAGAAACATTACATCAAATTTTCATGGAAATCTTTTCGAGAAAAACGTTTGAATTAAGTAAAAAAAAAGGATGAAAATCAATGAGAATTGGTGAAACCAATCAAATAAATTTTATGTAATTGATGAAAATATGTGAAAATGATCTGGATGAAATTTATGAACACTGGTGAAATAGGTGAAAAAAAGAGGCAAATCTGTAATAAAAAGTGCCAGTAAAATCGATAAATACATGTGAAATCGATGAAAATTTGTGAAAACATGGGAAACAAATCGGTGAAATCAGTGAAAAAGGGAGAAATATATGAAGAATGGGTTAAATCATTGAATAAATGATAAAGTCTATGAAATCAATGAAAATTCAAAGTGAAATTCGTAAAAAAATATGAAATCAGTGGAAAGTTAAACTGATAAAAATAAGTAAAGGAAAAAAAAGTTAAACTAGCAAAAACAGTGTGAACGAAACCACTAGAAATTTTTTGACTTTTTTGTTTGAATATGAAAAAACAAAAATAATTGATGAAAATTAGGAAAAATAATGTACAAGAGGGTATAATTGATCCAAAATGAGTAAATTAGTAAAAAAAATATAAATCAGTAAAAATCAATGAAAATTGAATTAAACTAATTAGTATAATAAGTGAAATGGCTTAGATCGGTAAAGAAATATCTTTCAAATGATAAGGTAAGTGAAATAATTTGAGATATACTTAAAAGTAATTGAAGATGTATAATTATTTGAGTTGAAAATTTGGTACATGGGATAAAAATTTAAGTGAAATTCGCGAAAAAAATGAATGACATTGGTGAAACGATGAAATTTCATAAAAAAATGATGAAATAGTTGAAAAAGGGGTAAAATTGGTGAAAAAAATGCTAAAGTCGACGAAAACATGTGAAATTGGTTAAACTGGTAAAAATGAGGTAAATCAACAAAATGAAAAAAATTTAACCAACAAGAACAAAATCAAACCATTAGATAAATGGTTTAAACCGAAAAAACTAAAGGAATCGATGAAAATTACCATGATGAAGTTAATAAATTGAATAGCAGTCATCAATATGTGCTATTTTATGATATAGTGAAGTTAAATTTACTCTGATTTACTGCAAAATACCACTGAAATTAAATAGATATGTACAACGTATGTGCACTTTAAATCGGTGAAAAATGGTATGTGAAATCATAAATACATTTGAAATCGATAAAAAAAATCGGGTAACACTTGTGAAAAATGGATGAAGACGGGTAAAATTGATTAAAATAAAGATCAAGTTGGTGAAAATATGTGAAATCGATTAAAATTAATTCCAATGGATTTCTAAGAAAAATGATGAATCAAGTAAAATTGGGTTAAACCAGTGAAAAAAAGATAAAATCGGTCAAAAAGCGTAAAGTTAGTAAGAACATATTTAATCAATGAAATATTCTGGTAAATAACATGTGAAATTAATGAAAACACATGAAAAATAGGTAAAAACGGGTTAAAATGATAAAAATGAGTGAAATCAGTTAAAGAAAGAATATAACTGCTGAAATCTGTAGAAAAATGGTTTGCACTAAATAAGAAAAACAAAAGAAACGGACTAAAAATGAGAAAACAATGAAAAATATTATAACCTGTAAAAAAGGGATAAATCGCTAAAAGAGTAAACCGGTAAATTATTTTAAAGAAACGAATAAAATCAGTCAAAAAAGCTCGAAGTCGGCGAAAACATGTTTAATCAATGAAAAATTTAGGTGAATAACATGTGAAATAGGTGAAAACGAGTTAAATTTTAATCAACAAAAAAAGGTGAAATCAGTAGAAAATGGTTTAAATTGGAAAAAAAGATCGACGAAAAAGGATAAACAATGAAAAATATTATAATCGATAAAAAACGAAAAAATCGACAAAAAAAAAAACAGTGAAAACATATGAATCGATGAAACTTTGAGTGAAATTGGTAAACACTGGTGAAGTTTGTGAAAAAACTGGTGAAATCAGTGAGAAAAAATGCTCGTGAAATCGATGAAAGTTCTGGTTAAATATATGGATAAACTTGACATGAAAACTACTATGATGTAAACACAAACAAAAAGAAAATACTATTTAGCTAACACATTAAATGAAAAAAACTGAAAAATACATATATTCAAAGCATAAGTCACGTTATTTTAAATAACTAATAGAAAAATTGTATATATGATCAGTCATTGTTAGATTTGACGCTATAAGTAAAGATGGATATAGTCATCAAAAATTTAATTTAATGATCACAAAAGAAAAAAAAAATGAATCATTCATGTTTATCGTGGATTTAATGGTACAATGGAAATTCAGGTCGATACATTTGACACTATAATTTAACAAATCAACTCACATTTGATACCGCCGCTAAAAAATCATCATTAAATTGATGACATGGTAGTTAAGTCAATTTGAATTATTGCAAAATTGATGTAATAAAATATTTATCTAAAATTTATCTATTATTAATAAATTATTATAATTAAAAAGAGCTAAAAGTATGGCTATACCCAGCTACGCGCGCCACCACCGAAAACCACATTCCCTTGACCTCCTCTCCCCCCAAATCCCAAACCGTCACCGACCGGGAATTGGAAGGAAAGTGGTTTTGGGTGGGGGGGGGGGGGGGAATTAGGTTTATGTGTTTTTTACTTATAATAATATATTAATAATATATAATTTTTTGTTTTAATAAATATGAAATAGATTAATATAAATTTTAGATAATTTAAAAACATTTTTTTAGATTTATATTAAAGTATTATATTTAAAATTATTAATATATGTTTATAAAATTAGATTAGTTAAATAGATATGTAAATATAATAAGTAAAATCTTCAAATTGGTCCGCACAAGGTCTTTATTCGAGCCAACTTTGAAATTGGGCAACGATGTAGACTAAAATCGTCAACAAATTTGAAGATGTGGGATTATTTTGACAACTCGAAATATGTAGGGTAGAATTGTCAGTCGACATAAGTAACGACATCAATTTTACAACAATTCAAATTGACTTAACTACCACATCACCCACTTAACATTGATTTTTAATGGTGATAACAAATGTGAATAAATTTGTTAAATTATTGTACGAAATGTGTTGGCCTAAATTTTTATGGTACCATAAATAAGAATCGATATAAAATTTGGTTACATAAGAGCAGTTCCCTCAAAAATAAAATTACAAATATATATATATATATATATATATATATATATATATATATATATATATATATATATATATATTATGTGTAGTGAAGCTGAAGAAGTTATAAGCCTACAAATTATATAAAATAATCTATATGAAATAAAGTTAATAACTATTTTTGCATGTGTAGTTAAGTTGAGAAAGTTGTAAGACAAGAAGTTATAAGAAATAATCAATATGGATAGAATAAACCATCATTTTCTTCGTATAAAGAACACAAACATGTTTAAATGTAACATAAATAATAATTTTTAATTTATAAATATTATTATTTACTCAATATTTATATTATAATATCATACCAATGAATACCCGGAAAAAAAAAGGCCCTTACAATGATTAAACCTTATTGTTTAGTATGCCATCATTTCATCTGACGTAATTAAATAACGATTCTAGCAAACAATATTTATTATAACAAAGAAGTCTTTGTTTGCTAGGATTTAATAATTATTATAACAAAGAAGTCTTTGTTACTTATTATTGTTTGCTAGGAAGTCATTGTTGTAGCAGGTAATTTTAAAAATGCCTTCCTAGCAAACAATATAATTAAATCCTAGCAAATAAAGACTTAGTTATAATAATTAATTTTCGTTTTATTTAATCAACCCTCTTAAAATTACAAAAACCTGCTATAATAAAGACTTCCTAGCAAAAATATCATTTTCAGATGGAAGAAATGCAAAAATGGTCCTGCAACCAATGCTTGCTGGCAAAAAAGGAAAAAAAAACTGTAATTTAGTTCAATTTCGGCTAGAATACTGTAACTTTTTCGGGTGCAAAAGAGTCTTATAACTACAATAATTTGGCAATTTAGTCCAATTTCGGCCAGAATTAGATATTTTTCCCACCGTATCCCCCATGTCGCCCCAACCCTTGCTGACATGGATAATAGACCGAGTGAATAGCAAATTAACTCCCTGTGTTATTCTAAATAGATAATTTAAATCTCTGTGATAAATAAAAGGGCAAAATACCTCCCTATTATATCCTAAATAGGCAATTTAACATAAGAAAAATGGTAAAATAACTCCCTGTGTTTTTATAAAAGAAGCACATTGCCTCCCTCTAAATTTCTTATTAATTCATATCACAAGGAGTTAAATTGCTCATTATTTCATTTCATAGGGAGGTATATTGCCTATTTTTGTATCACGAGGAGGTAAATTGCTCATTAGTTCATTTCACGGGGAGTTAAATTGTCTATTTTTATTTCACAGAGAGGTAAATTGCCTATTAGACATATCACATGAAGTTAACTTGCAAAAAAACCCATAATAAACCTCCTAACTGATGCGATAAATTTGTAAAAATGATCATGTAACTAATGCTCACTAGGAAAAAGAGTATTTTAACTATTCAGTGTAGCAATTAAGTCATGTAAGTAAATCATTCGGCAATTTAATCATATTTAAGCCCGAATAGAAATTTCATTTCCACTGTCTCTACCAAATCACCCGCCCATTCCCCACACACACACAAAAAAAAAAAAAAAAAACCACCCTTACATGATGTACCTCTAAAAATGCAAAATTGAAGCAAAATTATTTTCATAATTTTTTTGTCAACGAGCAATAGTTAATTACGAGACCACTTTTACAGTTTTACTTTTAAGATTCAAATTGACAATTAAACCTTGTAACTATATTAATTTGGTGATTTCAATTCTATTTGAGAAAGAAGCTTTGTTTTTTTTTTTTTTTTGGGAGGGGAGAAATTAAAGAAGCTCTTATATTAATTATAAGTAACATGTGAGCATGAGACTCAATTTGGGGAAAATAAAAATTTCATGTTGTATAGACTGAAATATCCACATTAATATAGTTACAAAATTTAAATGTTATTTCGAATCCTTATAAGATTTTCCGTTTAAGTTACAAGAAGAATTTTGCAATTTTATTTCAAGCTGAAATATAACTAACATTGTCAAATTAATTCAGTTACATAACTTAATCGTCACAGCGTGAATTTTGAAAAGACTCTTCTGCCAGCGAATCATGGTTACATGCAATTTTCCCTATCAAATCATATCTAATTTATAGGGAACAATATAACTTAAGTTTCACTTATCTTGCAAGAGATATATGATGTATTAGCCTTCTTCATTCAAGCAAAAGAATCATGGAATTATATTGCTGTAAAATAATTTAAAAAGATGAAAAATTTATTAACCTGTATCCTTATGGCATTTCTTTCTTGTGCACTAGTGTTAGAGTCAGATGATGCTTCCATACCATCACAACTTGGAAATATCTTCTGTCTGCCGATCAAAAGTTTCACCTTTACCATTAGGGATTTCACATTTTCGGCGAGGCTGAAGCTATTTGGGGTTGTGTTGCTTGAGTAGATGGCATCCTCCACGTCATAAACAACCTCTCTTATCTGTCTCTCATATTCCTTGAATACTTCGTCCTTATATCGGTTCTTCGACGCTTTCCTGAGGAAAACTTTCATAAAACGAAGATCGTTCTCCAGCTGCTCGAGCTCGTGTTTTGCATCGCGGATCAGACGAAAATTATATGACAGTATCTCCTTCAGGTTCTCTAACAAGAATGTCAAAGCAGCTTCTGTCATTTTAGATATGGGGGAAGAGAGGAGTAGGTGAGTTAATTAAATGAAGAGGGATTTCAAATGAATGGATTTGAAATTCCAATAGATTTGAAATCCATTCATTTGTAATCCCTTGTTTGGATAAATTTTTTTTACAAAGGATTTCAGATCCATTCATTTGAAATTCATTGTTTGGTATATTTTATTAGTGTTATTTGAAATTCCCAATTGTGTCTTATAATTTGCTCTAGGAGTTAATTCTTGTTGTTGATACCGGGATAAAATCGCATTAATCGATCTGGGGCAAAATTATGATTTTTGAAAATTGAGGGACCAAAAGTGCAAATTCGGATTTCAGAAAATCTGGGGCCGAATTGAACATCTTAATTTTCTGATAATTCTGGAATGAATTGGAACTCTGGGTCTTTCGAAAATCTGGGGTCAAATGGCAATTTTTGAAAATTAAGGGACCAAAAATGCAAATTTGGATTTTTGAAAATCAGGTGCCAAATTGAAAATTTTAATCTTCTGAAAATTATGGATTGAATTGCAGTTCTGGGTTTTTTGAAAATATGGGGTCAAATTGCAATTTCTAAAAATTAAGGGACCAAAAGTGAAAATTTAGATTTCTGAAAATTAAGGGCCAAATTGAAAATTTTAATCTTCCGAAATTAACTGAATTGTAATTCTGGGGTTTTCAAAAATCTAGGGTCAAATTGTAATTTCTGAAAATTGAGGGACCAAAAGTGTAAATTTGGATTTCTGAAAATCTGGGGCCGAATTGATTTTTTTTAATTTACTGAGAATTTTGAACTGAATCGCAATTCTTGGTTTTTCAAAAATCTGGGGTCAAATTGTAATTTTGAAAAATTGAGGGACCAAAAGTGCAAATTTAAATTTCTAAAAATCAGGGGCCGAATTGAAATGTTTAATTTTATTAAAATTCTGGACTGAATCGCAATTCTTGATTTTTGAAAATCTAGGGTCAAAATTGCAATATCCAAAAATTGAGGGACCAAAAGTGCAAATGATTCCTGAAAATCAGGGTCCGAATTGAAATTTTTAATTTACGGAAATTCTGGGATCTTCGAAAAATTGGGGTCAAAATTGCAATTTCCAAAAATTGAGGGATCGAAAGTGCAATTCGAATTTCTGAAAATGGTAACCGATTTGCAAATTTTAATTTTTTTGAAAATTATGGGATGAATTGCAATTCTAGGTTTTTTGAAAATTTGGGATCAAATTACAATTCATGAAAGTATACAATATGGATTTTTTAAGTGAATTTCAAATGACTAGTTTTAGGAGGAATTTCAAATCCACTTAAAATTGAGTTGAAATCCATGGGACTAAAATCCAGGATTCAAATGAATGGATTTAATTTTGTATCCAAATAGCATGATGGATTTGACAAGAAATTTCAAATACACTCAACCCAAATCCATCCATACAAATGGGTGATTGTCGTTTTTTGGCCCTTCATCGAGCTGCTACTCCTCGATTAATCGTGGGTGATTTTTTGGGTACAAACAGTTTGTTAAACAAATTTCTATTGTCTTAAGATTGTTGGTGTCTAACAATCTGTGCACTTATATGTTTCACAAAACATAGAATATAGTAAACAATATTCTAACAAATAATTTCATACATTATTAAAGCATATAAATCATACTTACTTGGTTAGGATTAATTTGTAGAACACTTTAATCAACACGTAAATAGAAAATTATTAAATTGAGGCTTGCCGAAACAAATTTCTTTAAGACAATATTTCCGGGACTGTCACAGTGCATACAATTTGATTTCCGGTAGTCTCCCAAGATACAACAGTCTGTTGTTCATTATTTGCACAAATAATGAACTCACGGCGAACTTGAACAAACTGAAATTTCGAACTAATTAGAGAAGTAAGAGAAAGAGAGAGTAGTGTTTTTCCTTTTTGTTACTATCAAAAATTGATTCAGGATTGGTCAGATTCTGTCTCATATTTATAGACACAAAAGTGCCTCTTGGAAAGAGACACAATGTTTCGATTCAAAGGGTACATCTTCGAATCGAATAGACACATCTCTTACTTTTATTTATTTCATTCACACATAAAACCCCAAAATTTCTATGTTCTAGCCGATTAGGATTATTAAGTTTTCGTGATATTGTGGTGTATCAACTCGTAGAGGCGCAACACGCGGGGCGATACTTCAACTAGAGATCAAACGTGGAAAAGAAAGGGAGAAACGCATCTACTTTGCTGACTGTTTGGATTTGTAAGGAGTCAGGTATAACTTTATAGCAAAGTTTTATTATCGTTATTTATATTCATGTATATACATCCAAATTATATCCTAGCAAGATTCTGTTAAGAGGTCCTTAAATTTTTATATTCCACTGCCCGAAGGGGTGTTTATCTTACCGAATCCCAACAATTTCGTCCATATCTTCCCCAAGTAAAAGAGAACAATATGTTTTGTTGCCTAGAATAATTGAACTTTGGCAAAAATCAACAAAAAAGAAATTAGATGCTTACTT
Organism: Penstemon eatonii; assembly: GCA_038501285.1. NCBI lineage: Eukaryota > Viridiplantae > Streptophyta > Magnoliopsida > Lamiales > Plantaginaceae > Penstemon > Penstemon eatonii. The sequence continues at coordinate 52,132,020 of CM076711.1, read as the reverse complement.
TGAAAATCTTCATTTGGCTTTTGTTTTATTATCTTTATTATTAACAAGCCAATGAAAACAACTAGTATTAAATCCGCAACAACTGAAACGACAATAATAATTGTAGTTCGAGTTGCATTATTATTATTATTATCAGGACCTGTAAAAATCAAGAGAAATTAACTTGAGTCTAGACCTTCCAAAAAAATTTGAATTATTTTTTATGTAGTGAGAAACTAGTATAAGGGCATACATTTCTTATCTATGCTCTGATGAACAAGTTTGAGAGAACAACCATAATCTAACCTCATTCAAACTCTGCCTCTCAATATCCAAAGCTTTTATAAAAATACGTGTGGTTATCTTTTTCCTTTTTTCATTTTTTTTTGAAGATTCATCCAGAGAAAAAAAAATGAAGAGAAAATGTCATTATAACATTAATTATCTGTTTGTATTCACGGTATATAAAAACACGAACAAACAAACTAGAGATCATATGGAAATATCCAAATAATTAGCCAATAATAAGAAGTAGAATGAAACGGTATAATTCAATGGAATTGTGTAAATATATTCGCCCAAAGAGTGAGTTTTGATTTAAGAAAAACAATTAATCAAATTATGCAAATATTAAGTGAACTTAGATTTGGGTATCTTCCCTGAGGAAACGAAATACTTTCATCCTAAATTCAAAATCCCTTACCCTTCAGTTTTTTTTATTGTTTTCACTTGTTTTCAATTCGATTTTAATGCGCTTTTCTTTGAAGTTTTGGGAAAAGATATTATATTTCAAAACTAATCATAAAAATATTTGGTTTGTTTGCCATATATATATATATATATATATATATATATATATATATATATATATATATATATATATATATATGAAAAGAGACTAAATATCAGTGATTTTAAGTCGTGCTGATAACATGTTATGAAATAATCTAATTAATAATTTAAAATTGTAATAAAGAACTAAAAGCAAAAATTAAAATGTAGAGAGTGGATTAAGGAGAGAAATATTATGATTCTTATTCATTTTCATATATGACACAAAGTACAAGAGCTCTATATATAGGGCAATTGGACAACCCAAAAGGCATGAGTTACAAGACTTAAATACACACTAAGCCATCACTACCTCATCTTCAATGCAATATCTCATCAATTGCATCCACTATATGTATTATTTATAACAGATATATGATTATTACTTTTTATTTTTAAGTATATCTATATAAGTTAGTTGATACTGGACACATAAATGGACATCTTTCTCAACAAAAAATAAACTTTGAGATAGCTCGGTTATGATGGACTAATCTATAAACAATATATATACGGTCATAACAACCAAATTTTAATTACATACGAATTTGTATATAAGATAGGATAAGAGCGTTATGTATCTTCAATATGCAAAACGATTAAAGAAAGAATTACTGAAATATAGTCCAACGCCCATGAACTTTTTTCCTTAAGAAACTACAGTACATATGAGAGAAATAAGCATCACCTACATGTTGCAACAATGAGTGTGCGTATTTTTCCAAATCATCGTGGATATAACTCGGTTATCGAAGCATCATTTTCGGAGATATGTTTCAAATTATCTTTCTCTCTTTCTCTTAAATTTTCAGAATCCAACTCACTGGAGTTGAACTCTTGAAGTAGTGAAACCTCTGATTCATTGCTACTAGGCATATAAAATGCAGGCTCTGAGGGTATTGGCAGTGTTATGGAGAAGCTATTTAGCATCAGAACAACAGAAGCCATTGTTGGTCTATCCGCTGCATTTTCTTGAACACATAACAATCCAATGTGAATGCATCTCAAAATATCGCGTGGAACACCTGAACTTCCCCTCAAAACAGGATCTATCAAATTTGCAGCCGTTCCATCTCGCCAGTTCTTCCAGGCCTGTGAAATTAACATTTTAAGTATGAATGTAATTCTGATTAATGGATGGAGTTGTGTTTATTTTGCACTTCCAAATTTGCACTTACACTACCAATGAGGTCTTCTATATTTTCTCGGTTTCGAAAACAATTATTCTTCTGACCACTTATGATTTCTAAAACTAGCACACCAAAACTAAAAACATCTGACTTTATAGAGAATTGTCCACGCATTGCATATTCTGGTGCCATGTATCCGCTGCAATATAAAAAAGGAGATAGTAAGATTTTTAGTCTAATTTTGTTTTGATATAGAGAAGAATCCTGTAATATATGTAGAATATTAATAAATGATAGAGATATTCTTAGTTACTTTTCATCCTAAGAATATAACGACTTACTAGGTTCCAACAATTCTACTGGTATTGCCTTGAGTTTCTTCTGGCACAAACAACCTTGCCATGCCAAAGTCTGCAATTTTGGGGATAAGCTCTCCATCTAATAGAACATTACTGGCCTTAAGATCGCGATGAATGATCCTAAGTCGAGAATCTTCATGAAGATAGAGAAGTCCCCTGGCTATGCCCCCTATGATCTTGAAACGTCTATCCCAATCCAAGTAGAGACGTTTGGTAGGATCTACATGACCAATTAAGAATACAACAATGTAAGAGCTAAAATTAGAATAATTTTTAACAAGACCAGTAGCTATTAATAAACGTGATATTATTTTACAAAAATGATCATTTTGTAATACTGTGAATGAAGTGGCTTCTTACTAAATATAAAATGATCAAGGCTCGCATTCTGAACGAATTCATACACGAGAAGTTTCTCGGTTCCTTCTAGGGAGAAACCCAATAGCCTAACCAAATTCCTGTGCTGAAGCCTAGCCAATAACATGACCTCGTTCTTGAATTCTAGATCACCTTGTCCTGAATCCTTAGCCAATCTTTTGACAGCTATTTCTTGATCGTTTAAAAGTTTTCCCTGAAATTGGATCATATCTAGCTCTTGTTACTTATCATTCTTCATTAAATATATATGCATAAGTAACAACCATAATTTCATTACCTTGTAAACAACTCCAAATCCACCTTGCCCCAACTTGTTCGCCTCAGAGAAATCATTTGTTGCAGCCTTGATTTTCCCAAACTCGTAGTGCAAGGACTCAACAAAGCTAATTTCGTCCACATCTTCACCAAGTAAAAGATAACAATATGTTTAGTTGTTGCCGAGAATAATCGAACTTTAGTAGAAATCAACAAAAGAAGAAATTGCATGCTTACCCTGAATATTTTCATTTGGCTTTTGCTTTATTCTCTTTATTATTAATAAGCCAATGAAAACAACTAGTATTAAACCCGCAGCAATTGAGACAACAATAATAATAGTAGTTCGAGTTGTATTATCAGGACCTGCAAAAATCAAGAAAATTAACTTGAGTCTAAGGGCTAAATTTTCTTATCTAAGATATGCTCTGATAATAACAGAGATTAGTCTAAAATTATTAGCTGAATACTTTTTACTTCCCTGTACATATAAACAAGTTTGAGAGAACAACCATAAATTAACTAGTATTATATAAAAGAAATGATTAACAACATGTGATCAAAGTAGGAGAAAATAATTAATCATATTATATGTATATGTATGATTACCAGGTGGTGTTGATGGGGACATTGGTTGTATTGGTATCAATGGTGGTGGTGATGGTATTGGTGCAAGTACTTCTCGAATCCTACTTTCGTTGTAGAAAGAATTAATTTCATAACGAAGATTGCAACTTGGCGTGAGAACTCTTCCACCCCTCCGTGAACCACAACATATTGGTAGGTCTCTAGCCGCATCTGTCAAACAAGTGCTGCAATCGTCCGAGGTTAATTCCGGGGTGCACTGAACCAACGCGAAAATTGTTTGAGAATCAGGCGCAGTTATGTTCCCAGCAGCCACTTTCCACAAGGAACCACCGGAAGCTGCCTGGTTTCGGAGACTGTCCAGCAGAGTTCTCAGTTCCGCCTTATATTGGCCCAAGCTTGAGGCGTTCAGCGGGCTCCAGTACCAAGTCCTGGGGTTATTAGTCATGGTACCGACTATGGACTCGTTCGAGTACCTTAACATACAAAATTCGTTCCAGAGAATCGCCTGTCTTCGATTTGGGCATGAGCTTACGATATCAGCAGCAGCGTTTTGGACACATCTGCGACAAGTGTCGAGCTGGATGTCGCCTCTGCAGAGCACGATAGCATTTGCTCTTTCCGGGCTTCGACCATTGGAAGCATTGTAGAAACCATTGCGGTCCATGTTTGTTGATAGAGAGGAGAGGAGGGTGTTGAGATTAGTTTGGTATGTGCTGTTAGCAGTGTAATTGCCATTATTCAAGCATGATGGTTGTGCTGTGATAAAGCTGGGTAAAAGGATTAATGCCAGAACTAGGAAAATTAAGGCAGGAAGCCTTATTTGAGAACTCATAACTGAATAATGAATAATGATGAATTGCAATTGAGCTAGCTAGCACATAGGAATTTTTAGTCTTTAAAGAGCTAAAGGCATGTCTGATAGTCAACATTTGGGTTAATGGCTATTTACCCCTCGTAATTATCATAATATTCAAATTTATTTTTTATAATTTGAAAAAAAAACAATTTACCTTCTATAATTTTAAAAATGGTTCACACTGACTTCCTACAAATTTTAAGCATTAAGAAAAAAAATGAACTAATAATAATATCCCTCTTTTAAAAGCCTACAAGGAAATTTTTTTTTTTTTTACTTTTGCAAAATACATTTCAACTTTCACTTTTATATTTAAGCGAGTGAAATACACTACAATTCAAAAAGATAAATTGTTCTTTTAAAAATTCAAAATAAGTTAAATTGCTCTTTTATAAATTATAGAGGAGTTAATTAAATATTATTAATATTCATAAGGAATAAATTAACATTAATCCGTTAACATTTTATATTTTTCTTTGCGATGTATTTTTTTTTTTGGATAACCCAGGTATACAAGCTTATACTAGACTAATTCTGAACCCTCAGAACCCTTGCCCTAGAATTCTGAAGGATGTCAGTCAACGCTTGGAAGTTTCCTAAATGTATTCCTGCTTCTTTTTTATTGGATTGGAGACCTTAAGTAAATGAAATTGGACTCTTCAAAGATGTTCTTGTGCATCGGAAATTTTCGGAAAGTGAAAGGACAGGAGTACATGAGGACGAAATTATTTGACCATTTCAAGTAGACCTGACACCTTAAACACGTTAGCTCATCTCAAAGAGAAATTTAAAACTTAAATTTTAACAATTTTGTTATGACAAAATTTAATTAAGTTATTTGTTATATTTTTTTAAATTTAGTTAAATTGACTAATTAACTGTGTCAAGAAATAAAAATTAATTGAACGGAAAAAGTAAGTAATGTCATAGGTCATTCATATTTAATCATTTTTATAATTTTAAATTTTTGACAAAACTCAGACTTAATGTAGCCTTCTAATATGCTACCAAAATGAGTTTAATTTTACTTTGAGAAAATAAATGACGACAAGATGTAGCTGCAATATATCAAAATCCCCAAAATACTACAAATGAGCTAATAGTACAATAATTCATTTAGACAGCCAAAACAAATTATAATAATAAAAAATAAGTTTTGACTTCCCCAATTGTGTGCTAAAATCGAGCTAAAATGTCAACTTTATATTATATTATTATTAGTGTTTAAAAGTGACAATTGGACGAGTTGGAGTGATTGCAATGCACCTTAATTTTTAAATGATTCATGTCATTTATATATATCAAGTGTACTTAATTAATTCTAGTCTAATATTTATCAAATTAATAATTAGCAAATTGAATCATCTTAGATACATATTTACTTCATAAATTTATTGAGATTAAATATTTTCTTAATCAATCATATTCATCAAATTACAAATAGATCTCGGATCAAATTCAAATTAATAACGAAGACTATATGAGCATGAGATCATAACGAAGACTTACAATAAAACAATGTGAGTGTTACTAATATAAAATTGATATATATATATATATATATATATATATATATATATATATATATATATATATATATATATATATCATTTATTTGTGTGTTTATTATAAGATCAAATCGATCTTTAACATATTGAACCAGCCTAGCTACATATTTACTTAGTATATTTCTTGAGATTAAAAAATTTCTTAATCAATCAAATTCATCAAATTACTAATCGATCTCGGATCAAGTTCGAATTAAAGTCCACTGCATTTGACACTCCTATGTATTGTAAAGATAGGTAAGACAAATTCCCAAATTTCATTAATTATTTTACTATGACAGACTTACAAAACTATTAAACGTCATATTTACATAGTTAAATATGACATTTATGACATTTAAAACTAGAAAGATAATAAAAAAGGCAGTCCAGCTTGGAGCATGGACTATAATATAAGTAATGTCATGGGTCATTCATATTTTAACTTTTTATAATTTTAAATTTCTATGATAAGTCAGACTTAATGCAGCCTTCATATATATACTTAGACCTGAAAATTAAATCAAGCTACTCGATACTTGACTCGAGTTCGTTCGATTAAAGTTCGTGACCCCACTATATATGGCATTTCCATTAGAAAATACAAATTACCTAGCTAGTACAATATTTCATTTAATAATCAAAGATACCTTTTGACTTCTCCAATTAGTTGTGAGCTAAAATCGAGCTAAAAGTTTATATTAGTGTTTAATAATGACATTTGGACGAGTTGGATTAATTATATCTGGACTGTTCAACATCCAAATGCACCCTAATTTTTAAATGATTCATGTCATTATCAAGTGTCTTCGACTCTATCCTAATAGTTATCCCAAAAAATAAATTGTAGTCTAAATATTAATCCCAGTTAATACTTAGGAATATGACAATATGACAGTCCATTATTTCACAGTCCATGTACAGCCAAATTTAATTGATACCTGTGGTAATTTGTTTAGTCGGTTTTTTTTTTTCAATTTTCACCTCCACAATTTTGATTTGTTAAAGTCTTTTGCAATTTTCACTCTCACAAATTTGTATAGTGGAAATCTTTTGCAACTTTTACCATTAAATTTAGATTTTGTTATGATGTGACATTCTATAATTTTTGTTTGACCACCTATAATTTAGGGTTTGACCAAGTGGTAGTAACTTGCGACTCCCAGATGCGAGAATCTAGTTTGAATTTTACTGTAAACACCACACTAGGAAGGACCAATACACTTTGCACTATCCGATCCGAACTGTAAATACTTAGTCTAGTAGATAAAAAATTAAACCCACTTAATGATTGGGATGTTGTGAGGAAAAAAACAAGTATAATGCGATGAGGTCTGCACAACGTATTATAGACAACACTCCTCCAACGCAACCATAACGTCGTAACGAAATAAATAAATATTAAAGGGTTAATTACAAGGACCTTCCTTGTGGTTTGGTGTATTTAGTGTTTAATCTCCCCGGAGAATAATAATTACAAAGACCTCCCCTAACGTTTACAGAACCTTACATCCGTTGGTCTACTGTTAGTTTTTGCTGACGTCATCACCCGAAATTTATTCAAAATCCTATTTTACCCTAAGGTTACTTTAGCTATTTTCATGGACAAGTATACCATTGTTATGTTTGTTGCATGTCAAGGGTTTCAATGAAATTGTGGTATGTTTTGAGTGTAAATGTTATAAATGTTAGTGAAAATGTAAGACTTAAAATTATTCTATTAATGTGTAGATATTAATTTCAATTTTTTTTAATAATGTTTTTAAAATTGAAGTACAAAGAAAACTGAATAAATTATTGTTAATCATAAGAAAAATTAAAGATAAATAAAAAATATCATTATGAAAATGCAAAAATATTAATACTTATCCATATCAAAACAGTAATTTCAATAATTTCAATTTGTTTACATAATTCTAAAAAAATTTAACTACAAGGATAATAAATAAAAAATTTGATAAACAAGGAAAAATTTGGACAGAAAAAGCATTATAAAAATGCTAAAATATTAATAATTAAGAAAATCAATTATTTTTTAACAAAATTAAATAATACTCATTCAAATACACATTTAATAAAATAAGAATTCTTTATTTATTTATTTATTACTTGTTGGTCCCAAGTGGTCAGATGAGGTCTAGAGGGGGGGGGGGGGGGAAGTGGGGGCGAATAGACCTCTGAAAATTTTTAGACTTAAATTTTTTTCACAACTGTTAGCAGACTAAGCTGATCATAAACAGTAAGCTGACTAAGCTGATCGCACACAAAGTTTGTGCAGCAGAGTTGACCACTCTTTAGATAAGTACTTAGTTGATTTCAGTAAAACTAGTCTTAATTCAGATTACTTGCAGCGGATGTTTTAAAGAATGCAAGAAAACTTATGCAAAATGAACACAAAGATTTTTATAGTGGTTATATGGATTTAAATCCTTTAGTCCACTCTTCCAAGTCACTTAGATCTTGGGTTATACTAGAAAACACAAAGTAATCAGTATACACTGCTTGCACCAATCAACAAATGAATAGGCCACAAGTTCGTTACAAGAAATCACACAGAAATCCTATACTACAAAGCTTTATCACTCACAAAGATGGATAACAGCTTATCACAACACTCTTCTTACAGATACACTCAGAAAATGACTTATCTTTTTTACTTCAACTCAGCCTTAGTTAACAAATAACTTCAGCAGGCAAGTGAGCTGTTCTTGAGTTTTTGAGACTTAGAAGATTTTGCTTCGCGAAATGATCTCAGTTGTTGTGTTGTAGCTACTTCTCTCTCAAACTCTCGAACTATTTATACTCTTGGTCTGAAAAGTGTCCGTTGAAGAAAGACAAGATTCAATTCCTCGAGTACTGGTCCTTAAACTCTGCAAACGGCTCTCTGCGACTGCTACAGTACTATCTGCAGTAATTTCTGTCAGCTGCATTTAATGCACCTAGCTGATACGAGGATTTCTTCAATCATTTGCCATAAATACCCTCATTCTTCAGCATTTATTACTCCAAGTGCATTTATTACCATTGAGGAGACTTCCTGATCATCTTCACTTGGCTGATTAAAATCTCTCGTCGGATGATGTACTGAGCTGATCTCAAACTTGAACTAATCTGATTTGAGTAGGCTGATTTTCACCAAACTGATTTCTTCCTTCAGCAGTAGATCAGTAGTCTTTTGGACCAAGTTGGATTTTGACTTGTCTGATTTGTCTTTTAAGTTTGTCAAAATTCTTTCAAAGGATTATACTAAGCACTCCTTACTTAGCTGGTTATGATGTTTTGGAAATCATCAAAACCTCCCTTTAATTTTTAACTTCCTTGTCCTTCAATCTTCATCCAACAATTTTCCCCTTTTTGATAATGACAAAACATCAGCTAAGTACCTGTACCTAAACTAAAGTTTTAATCCTCAAGAATTTCTGAGATAGAAATTATATATTGGAGTAAAAACTTGAACTTTTATTAATGACTGAAAATTCAGAACAAGTTACAAGTCTTTAATCAGATGAGATTACAAGGAACGAAATAGACTGATACAAGAAAACATATGAGTCTAGTAATCTGATTCATCATCAGTGACTTCTTCTTCAACTTCTATGAACTCTTCATCTTCATCATCATTAACATCATTAGGCAGAAGGTTTTTTTTGGCAGCTTCCATCTTCATTTGGCGGTCTGCTTCAGCTTCTTCAATCCTTCTTTTGATGAGTTCCAACTTTTTGTGCTTCACATCTGGATCAAGTTGCTCCTCTGGTGTTTCCTTGGATGCAGCAATTTCCTTATCAGATTTGCTGGTTCCTTGGCTTCTTCTTCAGCAACTTTTCCTACATCAGTTTCCTTGGCATCTGCTTTAGCATCAACTTCCTTTTCTTCAACATCATCAGTTTTCTTCTCAACTTCAGCTTCTTTTTCAAGTACAGTCTCTGACTTCTCTTCAGCAGGTTTCTCTTGTTCTTCAGCAGAGTCCTTTTGTTGTTCAGGTACTTGAACAGCTGCAATTGCAGTAGCTGACTTCTCTTCCCTCTTTTTGTCATCATCAGCGGGGTTGAGTTCAACAGCTGAGATATTGACAACAGTGCATAGTCGTCTGATGTTCTGATCCACTGTGTCAAGTTGAGCAGTATGATGATTTATAGTTGATTTGAGTGCGCCAGCCTGATCATTGAGGTAGTCCATGTTGAGTTGCAATGTAGAAACTTCATCATGAACTTTGTTGGCAGTGTTGTTCATTTCTTGCACCAATAACAGGTTATTCTCTGTTTCTGCATTTGAGACTTTGGTGAACAGGCCTATCAGATCAACAATGTCTCCCTCGTTTCTTTGAAGAGCTGTGTGAAGGTGATTTACATCAGACTTCACATCTTCAACATTTTTATTCAGGCTGATCAAGTTATGAGTCAGCGTCAGGGAGTTATCAGGCGGCAAAGGGAAGTTGTCAATGGCATCTTTGATCATCCTTCTGTTTTCTTCTTGCATCTCCTTCATCATCATTTTGTTTCTTTCTTCCATCTCCCTAAGAGATTGTTCCAGCAGCGTTTGAATAGATTCCATTAAGGAAGAGTGTTTATCAGCTGTTGGAATGGAAAACGAGGCTGATGGTTCTTCCTGGTGGATTGGGATATCTGCCAGAACTTCTTCTTCTTCATTCTTAACAAGTTCTGCAGTATCTTGAACAGCTTCATGTGGAACAATAGCTCCAACTTCATTTTAAACAGTTTCTACATCATTCTGAACAGCTTCTTGTTGAACAGCAATCTGTTCTTCCACCTTTACTGTTTCAAGAGTTCCATCTTCTGTTATGACAGTAGTCTGATGGATGACTTTTGTAGTTGAAGGCATAGATCCTTGGGCAGGTGCCTTAACCACTTTCTTCTATTGATAAGTACAGACCTCAGAACCAAAGGCAATCTGTTTCACACTTGGTAAAGTGTGAAGGTCACTTGGGGATCCTTGATAATAACTGGACCTATCAGACCACTTCTCTAAGGCAGTATAAACAGCAATCTGCACAGCTCTTTTGATGGGGTCATCACTTCTTCTCCTCTTTGCTGGCAGTGCATTCTTAATCTTCTCTGCTTCCTTGGCCATAATCCCTCTTTTGTAGCCATGGAAAACATCCCTAACATGGTCAGGATCCAAAGTCTTGGTGATTGAAAAGGTCTGCAACCAGCTCAGTACCCACTTCTCTTCATCATCAAACTCCTTCCAAGACTTTATCTCCTCAACAGATTTGTTAACATTGTAGTTCATCCATTTGTTGTATCTAATCTTCTGATGGGGGCTATTTTATACCCCATATGATACTCGGAACGACTCAAAGATATTAGATCGACCCGACTATACAACTCGATCATTATCACTGTTCTGCCGATCAAAGATGAGGCTCCTCAGCGACCAGGCTACAATCCGAGTCTGAGAAGGACAAATACCCTGAGTCCTAGTAGGATTATGTTTCCTTGTAAGGCTAGGGATTATCTCATATAAATACCTTGATCAAATATTGTATTAGGGGACACACACAAGAATAGAGCTTACGCCTACATACTTGTATATTCTGAGATTATTCTAATACAAAGAGCTTTTGCTATACATATTCATTATTACAATACTTTCTTCATACTCTAATCTTGTTACGTATTGTTCATCCCTGAGATTGATCCATCCGGAATAAAGTAACTAAGCCCTATATCCAGAATTTAATCTAACCCGTCATAAATATTATTGATTTAATTGAATCCTAACGAAAATCGGTTAAATCATCTTCTCTTGGAGAAACAGAGTCCTCTGTTGTAGTTTCTTGTCAAAATCAACAAGGGCAACTTCAAACCTTGCAAAAGCTCCAGGGTGAGATCTTACAATATTCAATGCCCATTTTACAGCAAATGAACATTTCTCAACCCTTTGGCCAGGAGGAAGAATCTGTCTAGCATTCATAGATTCTCCTATCTTTATTCCTCTTGCTCTCCTTAGACCATGAGCATCTTGTTTACTCAGTTCAAGAGCTTTGGCCTTATCAGCATCCTCCTGTGCTTTCAGCTGAGCTTCAGTCATCTGTCTTCTTTTAACAGCTTTCTCAGCTTCAATTTTGCTTAACTCTACCGCTCTGCGGAAGTCTTCATCAACTCTTTTCTTTTCATTTTCTTCCTCCCTTCTCTTTTTCTCATCAGCAGACACTCTAATCTTAACTATTCTTTTTCTTTTAGGCTTGGCAGAAGTCTGAGCTGGTGCAGCAGCAACAACTGGCTCTGGTGCAATAGTTGAAATTGGTTCAACTGCAATTGGGTGGATGATCTGCACATCAGAATCATCTTGAGGTTGGGTAGCCTCAACTGTTGGAGTGACTTTAATAGTTTGTTGAGTAGCTGTTGCAGCAGCTGACTCCTTCGTAGTAGACTCTTTGTCAGCTCCAGCAGGCCTCTCTGCTGACTGAGGACTTTCCCTAACTAAGTCAGATAACTTAGTGGGTGATGATACAAATGTCATCCTCTTTCCAACAGTAGCTCTGGTGTGAACTACTTTCCCTTGAAATGGCTTAGATGTTGCTGAGTCTTTGAGTTTACTCCTTGTTCTTGCAGCAACATTTTCAGCTGGCTTCACAGCAAAAATGGTTCTTGATGGTGAACCATAAGCCATGTCCTCTATCTCCTTTGCTGTCTGACTTATGATGGCATCAGCAGCACGTTTCTCTTCTGTTCTGGCTTTAACAGCTGGCTCAGCTGTTTGAACAGAAGGCTTGGAAGGAACAACTTTTCTCTTCTTTCCAGCAGCTTTCTTCTTTTGTTCCTCATCTGCTTTTCTTTTAGGCTGTTCTGCAACAGCCGGATAGGCGTGCATAGCCTTGGCTTGGTGAATGACCTTACCATTGGTCATTCCGCAGGTATTACCTGGTAGGGTAGTGCCCAGCAAGCCAACAAATACGAGCTTGTAAAGGGCTACCTTGGAAAGCAATCTTATGATTCATAGGATAATACGCCCGTTTGTTCATAGTATGTGAATTAAACAATGGCCAACTTCATCTCTCGCGAACTTATTGTTGGGATTTTATGGGTATAATTGTCAACTACAACAGTGCGGAATTTAAATTTTTTATTTATACACCAAATCCCAGGGTTTCTTATTAGTACATATGAATAAAGGTTGAATTTATTTTCAGCAAACAGATACTAAAATAAATAAGATGGTAAAAGCTATTTTACCTCACCACAGGCAAGGAGGTGGTTTTTCTCCGGTCTTCAATTGTTCACTAGAGCACCCTAAGTGTTGTGCCTCTAGAGAAAGTCCACACCAATTGGATTTGAGTGACTTCACGTAATCCCCAGGCTCAGAACTAGGATTAAGGAATTGTCTCGTCAGGAATTGGATTCAGATCCGGGAAGAAAAACTTGGAGAAAAATCCTACACAGGGTGGGGCGATTTTTCTGATAGGGTTCGGTTATGCAGTAGGGGCGAGAGAGGGGCTGAAATTTTCGGCCTCTTTGTTTTCTTGTGTTTTGATTTTCTTTCTTGCTTAGAATAAATCTGTCTACTTTTTTTTTATTAGATTATGTGTATCTTGTATTTATAGATATCTAATTAGAAGACTCCTTCTCCTAATAGGTATCTAATCTTGAAAGGATCTCTCCTTATCAAGAAACTAGATACACAAGATCTTATCACTTTAGGAAACAAGATATATCACAATCTCTTTCCTAGTTACACAAGATAACACAATCTCTTCTAATCCCTATCATAATCAAACATGATCAACATTAATCTAAGATTAATTTTACCAAGCAAAATCGGCCCAAATTAATAAACAAAAATCGGCCTATATGCTTTTAATTAATCCTAAATTCATTTGATCATTGTTCCCAATCGGCCCATGCAAGATTAATTAATCCTAGATTAATTTATCTTTACAATATATGGCCCATATGCTTTTAATTAATTAATCCACTATTAATTAATTAATCTCTTCCAATTAACACTTTAATTGAGGATTTAATCAATCAGAAATTCCAATTGATTCATTAATTAGTTACTTCTAATTAATGATTCTCCATTTTGAATTAACACTTTAATTCTTGATTAATTAATTAGTTACTTCTAATTAATTATTCTTCTTTTTGAATTAATACTTTAATTCATTTATTGATTTAATTCCTTAAATCAATTGTTTCCTTTCAGACTATCACTGTCCAACTGTATTGTGTGTGACCCTCTAGGTTCACCATCAATTGGCAGCAGGGCCACGACTTTCGTGATTTAATTAGTGAGCAGTTAATATGTAATTAATTGCTCCGATCAATTAACCACTTTAATTGACCACTCCAGAATTAATTTCCTTATTAATTCATGAGTACCCACACCTCATGGTCGATGTCTAGCCACAAGCCCATGAGGCCCAACTTCAGGTGAATTGATATTCGTGAACCTTCACCTCTTATAAATGCCATGTACATACGGTCCTTCTAACGACTAATTTCCCGATTGAGACCTAGGGTGTGTGGATTGGTTGGCACCTCTAATTATCTCAATTCTTTACTTTCTAATTCAGGATAATAATTCCATTGTGACTGCTAAATTTGGAAACCCTTTTCCAAATCCGTCACTGACCACGGCCGTGGGTTTCTCGAAATTTACTATCTAATAACGTACAGGAAATTCTCTCATCTTATCAGGATGAGTTGATAGATCCTATATTAGTACTAACCATCCGCGCATACGTTCATACGTACCCAAAGTAGTCGCACAATGACCAAGCTATGTGATCGGCTCCTAAATCAAAGTACGTATTCCCGTGTACCGAATTCGCCCTAGTACCTCAAGTCAAAGGACTAAATCGCACAATATTATAAGTCTTGAGAGACATCCCATTACCGATATGCTTAACTCACTTCCACGATGGGTCTCTCTGTTCGGGTCGTTCGATGCGTTCGATCCCCTATTGAACCACCTATTCATATGCACTAGCATTAAATGCCTTGTTCATGAAACTACAACAAATTAACTCCATGCGAATCATGCATAATCCTACAAGTCTTGACGATTCATTCGATACCCCGTCTCGATATGAATCTATGACTTGGAACGTTTTCGAGATCACGACCTTTGAGACTGTTTCATGATAGATCGCACTCAGTCCTGAAGTGTATAGTCCCATAGTTATGAATGATCTCAGGGTTTCATCCAATCGCTTAGATAAGTTCGCGAAAGATGAAGTTGGCCATTGTTTAATTCACGTACTATGAATAAACGGGTGTATTATCTTATGAATCATAAGATCGCTTCTAAAGGTAGTTCCTTAACAAGCTTATATTTGTTGGCTTGCTGGGCACTATCCTATCACTTATCTAAGCGATTGGATGAAATCCTAAGATCACATTCGACTATGTGACTATTCACTTCAGGATTGAGTGCGATTAATCATGAAACAGTCTCCAAGGTCGTGATCTCAAAACTGTTCCAAGTCATAGATTCCTATCGAGACGGGGTATCGAGGGAATCGCTAAGACTTGTAGGATTATGCATGATTCACATGGAGTGAATTTGTTGTAGTTTCATGAACAAGGCATTTAATGCCAGTGCATATGACTAGGTGGTTCGATAGGGGATCGAACGCATTGAACAACCCGAACAGAGAGACCCATCGTGGAAGTGCTTTAAGCATATCGGTAATGGGATGTCTCTCAAGACTTATAATAGTGTACGATTTTGTCCTCGGACATGAGGTACCAGGGCAAATTCGGTACACGGGAATACGTACTTTGATTTAGGAGCCGATCACATAGCTTGGTCATTGTGCGACTACTTTGGGTACGTTTGAACGTGTGCGCGGATGGTTAGTACTAATATAGGATCTATCGACTCATCTTGATAAGATGAGAGAATTTTCTGTATGTTATTAGATAGTAAATTTCGAGAAACCCACGGCCGTGGTCAGTGACGGATTTGGAAAAGGGTTTCCAAATTTAGCAGTCACACTGGAATTATTATCCTGAATTAGAAAGTAAAGAATTGAGATAATTAGAGGTGCCAACCAATCCACACACCCTAGGTCTCAATCGGGAAATTAGTCGTTAAAAGGACAGTATATACATGGCATTTATAAGAGGTGAAGGTTCACGAATATCAATTCACCTGAAGTTGGGCCTCATGGGCTTGTGGCTAGACATCGACCATGAGGTTTTTAAAGTGCTGAATTGATCGGAGCAATTAATTAATTGCTCACTAATTAAATCACGAAAGTCGTGGGCCTGCTGCCAATTGATGGTGAACCTAGAGGGTCACCCACAATACAGCTGGACAGTGACTGTCTTAAAAGGAAATATTTGATTTAAGGAATTAAACCAATAAATGAATTAAAGTGTTAATTCAAGAAGAAGAATAATTAATTAGAAGTGACTAATTAATTAAACGAGAATTAAAGTGTTAATTTGAAATGGAGAATCATTAATTAGAAGTAACTAATTAATTAATCAATTGAAATTTTTGATTGATTAAATCCTCAATTAAAGTGTTAATTGAAAAATGATTAATTGATTAAAAGTGGACTAATTAATTAAAGCATATGGGCCAATTATTGTTAAGATAAATTAATCTAGGATTGACTAATCTTACATGGGCCGATTTTGCTAAAGGTGACTTCATTGAATTGATTTAAGATTAATGGAGCATGTGGGCATGGTTGAATCAATTAATTGATCTCATGGTCAATTAATCAAGCATGGCCGAACCATGCTAGGAATTGTTTAATCTTGCAATTAATTAATCATGGCCGATTTTAATGAGGTTAGTTAGGAAAGATTAATCTTAAGAAGAGATATGGCATATCTTGTGAATAGATATGGCATATCTTGTTTCCTTAGGAGATAAGGAAATATATGCAAAGAGATATATCTTATATCTAGAAGGACTCTTCTAAATATAAGAGATATATCATAATCTCTTCAAGAATCAAGATAATCTCAACAAACTAACAACCCCATTAAATAGGGAGTAGAGGCCGAAAATTTTCAACCAACTAATCAAGAAAGAAAATCGATTTCTCTCCCTGTTCGGATTTCTCTGAAATCGCCCCACCCTGTGAAAATTTTCTCCAAACTTTTTCTTCTCTGGATCCAGATTCAATTCCTTAATCCTAGTTCTGAGCCTGGGGATTACGCGAAGTCATTCAAATCCAACTGGTGTGGACTTTCTCTAGAGGCACAACACTTGGGGTGCTCTAGTGAACATTTGAAGACCGGAGAAAAACCACCACCTTGCCTGTGGTGAGATAAAATTGCTTTTACCACCCTATTTATTTTAGTATATGTTTGCTGAGATAAATTCAACCTTATTCATATATGCTAATAAGTGTTCCTGGGATTTGGTGTATAAAATTAAAATTTTAAATTCCGCACTGTTGTAGTTGACAATTATACCCATAAAATACCAACAGTGGTATCAGAGCCAACTTATTATGCACGTATGAAAAAGGTCTGAACACTTCAAATTTTATGAATATATTTATTTGTCGTGTTCTGTGGATGGATCTTGCTGATTATGATTAATTATGTGTTCGGGTAAATAGCATAATCTTGTTTGGGCCAAATCTACAATTTACGAAATTTACAGGACTAAACTGCAATTTGCAATTTTTTTAAAATCTGGACAGAATCTGAAATTTTATTTTTCTGCAATTCTGGGCTGAAATCGAAAATCTGTTTTTCTGGAAATTGGGTCTGTTTGCAATTTCCGTAAGTTGTGGGGCTATTTTGTAATTTACGAAACTTTAGGGGGCAGTTTTGCGATTAACAAAAATTTCTGGAATTAAAATATGAATTTCTGTTTTCTGGGCCAATTTGCACGTTCTGGAATTTTTGGGCTAATTTGTTATTTCCGAAAGTTTTGGGGTCAAAACGTAATTTTCAAAAATCGAGGGACCAAACTGTAATTTTCAAAATTTAAAATTTCCAGAACCTGATTTATGCTTAAAAGGTGTTTTATTATCCAAAGAATTAATTTTATCATAATTAGTAGAGGACTAAAGTAAGAACCATGAGATATTTTAGAAGGGGGTTTTAAAATAAAAATCAAAGGGTCATTTTAAAAAGGGGTTTTAAAATGATGGTTAAGAGATTGTTTTAAAAAGAGGTTTTAGAACTAGAATCTAAAGTTATTTTAAAAGGTAGTTTTAAAATAATATAAGAAATAAGAAAAATGTAATTATGCTTGTTTCTTGCTCTACGTGAATTGTTTACGTGGTTTTCGATCGCGCCGAGCCTTGACCCTTAGGTTACATGTGATTGGTTATTTTATAATCTTTTTGGTTTTATTGGGCATGCGAGCCTTAAGTTTTGGGCCACTTTGAGCCTTTGTAATAGATAGGGCTTTACTGTTTTATTAGTTTAGGATGGAGACCCGTTACAAGCAAGGTGGGAGCCCAAGATGTCTAAAGGCCATGTATGCATGGTAAAATGTGTAATAGTCGAGGCCTCTTTGAAACCTAAATTAGATTGACCAATAGGACCATCGTCTCTGGCTCGATGGTGGTCCGCATAGGAGGCTCCCGATCGAAAACATACTGTGGTAGCATGCGTGCTAGGTGTGAATGTTCTATTTTTATTTGTTGATTTATTTTGGCTTGCGCGGTAGAAATTAGATCACTAAATAAAATTATAAAGCATAATTAATGAGGTGAGATCTCGAGGAGAGTTACCTCAAACTTCCTAAAATCGAAAATCTCCTCTTGAAATAAAATACTAAGTCATATTGGGTACATTAAAATGAAGTTTTAAAGATCCAAGCCTTCCATCAATAGGGACTAGTGTAAGTTGTCTACTTATCGTTGAAGGTGATCCAGAGTCTGGCACCCTAGGCGAAGAAAGGGACAATACACGAAATTTCTTGATTCTTGTTTTTAACTAAACTTGACAAGGGTGAGGATTGGTCGGGATGTGAATATCGACCAATAACCAGTTACGGGGATTTCATGACCGGGCCCGTTGCTCATCAAGATTGACTATGTTAGACTTAACGAGTAGTAACATTTATGATGTAGCAGTGCTAGATAAATGCAAAAATCGAGGCAAAATAGCTTGAAGGTTGTGGAGTAACACAATTGGTAAAAGTATACCTACCTAGGGAATTAATTGTATGGCCGCGAGTCGTGGGTTCAGTTAATGTCTGCTGGGACGTCAAGACCTACTAGGAAATTGAATTTCCCGAACAATGAAAGGGGTTATTGTTTCGATAAAATAGTGGGAGAACTTTTTCGATAGAAAGACCAATCTTCGTTAATTATAAGTATTATCTTAAATATGTCTGCTTATTGTTGTCTTTTATAATTTATATTTAGCCATGCCGATATTCACTATAAAAAACGAACAAACATTAATGCAAATATGGATGCAATCACTCCACGAGAAGGGCACGACTGGGTTCAACAATATTAGTGAATATTGTATTTACCTGATCAAAAGGCTAAATCGAATCAATGAGCTTGGAGCTAAATTGACTCATGATGATAGAATGAAAATTATCATCAATGGCTTGCCTGAATCATTCTCTCATTTTATCGATCATTGTGAAGTTCCAAGCAAAGGAATTAAGACCAATGATTTGCATAAGTTGTTAGACAAATATGAGAAAGCCCTCGAAAGAGGACAAGGACTGATCGAAGGAGAGAATTGTCCCTTATGTAAGAAAGATGAGGAACTGAGGAACATGACTGATGAGGAATTCCGAAACATACTTGACCAAGGTATGGCCTAAGATTTTTCCCTTTTGATGTAAAACATCTTAAGATTTTCTTTTGATGTAAAACATCTTAAAAGGTTCTCGTTTCTGTAAAAGTGTTCACAGAGGATGACTGGAACGTGTTACCCGTAACCAAGATGGGGTTTCAACTACACTTGAGGGAAATATACTTCAGGGACTGGTTCAAGGAGCATCTGGATTTTTTATTAGCAAATATTTTACTTTAATTCCTGATTTAGGCATTAGTTAGAGTTTTGTCTATTTATTTCGAACTTTGTACGAAACTTTTTAGCTTTACCATTATGAATGGAATGATTTTAATTAAAGCTTTTTATTCTTACATAATTGCTTTACCATTGTAAATAAAGCAAAGAAATAAGCATTGATAAAACCTCATAACAATTATGCTAGATCAAGAAAAGTAAAACAAATTAGATAATAATCCACATTCGAACATATTTCCCAAAAGAAGGAATCGATGGACTGTTTTCATTTATGGCTCTTGAAATAAAGAACATTGATGAATTCGAAACATGCGAATCCTGTCTGAATAGGAAAAAATGACCGATTAACAAGGTATCTTAAACATACCAAGTATTTAATGGATTAAATCCATTAAGACACATGTGGGTCACTAAAGCATTAGTGCGAGTAATTAATTGATTCATTAAATATCGTAATGGCATTTAGGATATAAGTACTTTGGAAGGTATAAGTATTGGAAAAGTTGAAAGGTTCAAAAGGGTTTCATAAAGGCACTAAGTAAAGTGCAAGTATGGAAATGTTGAAAGGATTCAAAGGAATTCCAAAACCGAAGCAATTAAGGGCATTAAAGTATGATCATTCGATATAATCGAAGTGATTAATACATAAGCCCTAAATTACTCAAATTATCTAAATCAAGAATAGAATTCTTGAATAGCAAGTTAAAACTAATAAAAGGAATCGGACTATGAAAGACTAGATTCATTCCTTAATTAGTATTGCTAAAATTCCTCAATCAATTCTAGGGTTCAACCCTATGACTCTAGAAGGATACTTAGACGAGCACCTTCTTAAGTCAATTCCTACGAAAACCGTACTAACTAAAGTATGGTATATCATCTATGAATGATAAAGTTGGATAGTGGATCCAATTGAGAAAATTTGTAGGGCATCCAACGAAAGGAGTCCGTTGCTAAGGATACCCAATTCTTAGAGGGTGGTTCCCTCGCTAATAGGAATGAGATTTTACCATGGAACTTGATGAAGTCCTAGACTTGGACACATCCCTACAAATAGTGGGAGTATATTTTCAAACCTACTGAACCAAAAATTTTGTACACCAAAATTTCGAAGATTCGATCGAATTCGAAAAAAACTAGTACGTTCACGAAAATAGTATATATACACCTTGTAATCCTAAACCTTCAAATCGTAGACCTGGCCAGAACTCCAATTCACAGTTTTGGGTGAGTTGGAACTTTATATATTCAACATACATACACATATTTAAAAAAAATAGTTAAATACATGTATTAAGGTCACAATATATAACCATATATATAGTCAACATTGTTAACTTAGGTCAATAATCGATTAAAGTATCAATCTAATTTCAGTTAATCTTAATACGATGGTATAAACAGTCATTAATTGTTGTTGAGTAAGGTTAATAGTCCATCCAAGTTTTTTTTTTTTTTTTTTTGGTGTACGTCCATCCAAGTTTTAAATCGATACAACTTTTAAAAAAGAATAATTTGTTTTACAATCTTTTAGGAAGAGAGCAAATTAATATTATGTTGCCTAATATGCATTTTAGCATCCCAAATTGGTCGAGCATAGAAACCAAATTAATATTATGTTGCCTAATATGCATTTTAGCTAGATATGAAGACCAAAACTTATTCGAAGAATTGAGGAAGTCCAAGGAAGGAGCTATCGAACCTCCAATGAGAAAAATACAAAAATATCGCCGCCTTTGTATCCATTCCTATGACCATGACTTCTTCTTGAAAACAAAAGGAGTCTCTCACGTACGCTCTTTTTTTATCTTTCTCCAAGACACCGATCAACTTGGAGAACAAAGATAATTCATCCATCATTGATTCCTTTGAACTTCTCAGGGTCTTCGATGTCAATGCCAAATTCCTAAAATTCCCTGCTAAGTTTACCCAACTAGTTCATCTGAGGTACCTCTCTCTCTCTCAGGTGATGAGTTGGAGATGGTTCCTGAAGCCATCTCCCATCTTTGGAACCAACAAACTCTTACGGTGCATACATTGTCACATACCCTAGGAGTAAAAGCAAACATATGGAAGTTGTTGCAGCTGAGGCATGTGAAGACAAAAGCTGCCATTATTCTAGACAATCTCGGGAGAGGCGGAGGAGGTAACAACCTTCAAACACTTACCACATTATCACCCCAAAGTTGTACAAATGATGTGTTTGACAATACCAAGAATCTGAAAACATTGGGTATTCGAGGTTCATTAAATAAGATAATCCATTCCAATTGCTTGGAAAAACTAGAACTTCTTGAAAAGTTGAAGCTGGTGCATGATGTATATCCTCTAACAAAATCTGAAAACCCATTGCAAGACATTCCTATGAGATTCCTACCAAATATCAGAGTTTTGACACTATCAGCTACCTATTTGAATTGGTCGTGTATGTCCACATTGGGAAAACATAGTACTCTGAAGGTGCTCAAATTGAAAGACAATGCATTTGTTGGAGATTGTTGGTACACAATTCGCGAAGAATTTCATCAGCTCGAGTTCTTGTCCATTTCACGGACAGATTGGTTCTATGTTTACTCTCCATTTGTTTTTGTGTATCGTGTGTTAAATGTTTGCTATAAATACTTCATGTTACTTCCAATAATTTTCAATTTGTTTATTGAAATCGTTGTTGAACATTACTTTGTGCCATTTCAATAATATTTTGTACGCATTTCACAAAAGGTGAAATACAATTTTCCTTCTTAAAGTATAAGGGTGATGATATCAATTACCCCTAAAGTATCATTTGTAACACTTATCCCTCTCTATTACAATATTGAACATTTTATTCTAAAACTATCCCTGCCTATTTTATAATAAATAAATTGTTTCTTTATTTATTTATAAGAAAAACATTTATTAATAATGAATTCATCCATTCACTAAACAATATTACGTTTCAATTTCTTCATTTCTTTTGTTTCCTTCGATTTTATGTTTCAAATTTTTTCTTTATTTTCATCTCATTTTTTTTCATTATTTCCGTTTCAATTAGTTTTCTTTATTTTATGTTTCAATTTTTTTTTAATATTTTTCTGAGTTTTTTTATGCTAATTATCTCATTCGGTACGAATTATTATTCAAAATGTGAAGCAATTCTCCTTTAAATTCTTTTTCACAAAATACGAGTTTGACACCAAACACTATTGTGTTTCAATTTACTCATTTCTTTATCAAGACAATTTTTTATTAATAATGAATCATCCATTCACCAAACAATATTATATTTCAATTCATTCATTTATTTTGTTTCATTCTGTAAGAAAAAATTGAGATGAAAATAAAGAATAAATTTGAAATTGAAAAAAAAAAAGGAAACAAAAGAAATGAAAAAATTGAAACATAATTTTGTTTGGTAAATGAATAAATTCATAATTAACAAAAAAACTTTTTATTTATGAAGAGAACGAGAGTATTTTTGGAATAAAATCTATAAAACTATAACAAAAGGGGATAAGTATCACCAGTGATACTTTAACGGAATAACTAAAATCACTCCAATACTTTAAAGGAAAATTGTATTTCAACCTTTCGCAAATTCAAATCATATTGTGTAACGCCCCCAAAATTTCGGACCCTTTTGATTGGATTTTTATTCCAATTTATGTGCTATATTTTATTTTCAAAGTTAAGCATTAATCTGAACTAAAACATAGAAATTAATTAAATCTTGTGATATTTTGAACTTTGAAATAATTAAAAATATAAAAGTTACTTTAAAATAAGATTAAGACCTTTTTGAAAATTTTCGGGCTTGGATGCACAAATTTTTTGTTTTTGGAGACACAAATGTCAGCTTTCAAAACTTCGGGGGGCAAAGTAAAAATTTGCTCCAAGTTGCAGAATTTCTGCAGGAGAGTAATTGTTTTCTTTCCTTGCACACTATTTAGGCTGCAAGCATGGTTTTGGGTGGAGAAATTGTTCTACCCAAGAAAGACATGCATTGGTGGATTAGAAAATAATTAAGCATTATGTCTCCCTCTCTTCCCAATGTGTATATATTTGTTATATACACTTAACATCAGACTTTTATCCTCTCAATAACCTCATTTACATACACATCATAAAGAATAAAGAATATAAGAGAGAGAGAGAGAGAGAGAGAGAGAGAGAGAGAGAGAGAGAGAGAGAAGAGGCAACACAAAGAGAATTTTCGAATTTTCACTACACAGCCTCAGTTTTTCGATCATTTCATCTTCTTCCACCGTTCGATCATGCCCAAATTTTGTATGAAGGTCCTACACTCATGGGGCTACATATTGACCGTTCGGATCGTCGATTGGAACTCCCAGAGTGAATCGGCAGTTATTAGAAGTTGAGAAAAAGTAAGGATTTGAGGGCTTTTGTTATGAACCACCACCCAGGGGCGGAGGTATAGGGGGTGCGGGTGGGGGCACCTGCACCCCCCAGAAAAAAAATAGTAGCACATATCTATTATTATTATTGTAGTAGTACCTTATGTATTTTTGTTAGTACCTCTAAATTCCTAAAGAAAAGAATTCGTGTGAATCAAAACTCGTTGTCTACTTCAATATAATGTGTAGTCATATCATAGGGAATAAAGCCCTACTAATAGAGTTAACTAGTATAAGTAGAATTTAATAATGAAAATTTTCTTTAGCACTTAATATAGTTATCTTTTATACTATTATATGTTGCAATAGATTTTTGATTATCTTATTTGATTAGATATATTATCAATATCAAGTATCATAAGAATTATCGGCATATTAAAAATAAATTCTGATAATCAAAATTTTTTAAATAATTTAATTATATACTTTTCATTTTAATTTCGCCCCCCGCGACTAAAATTTCTGGCTCCGCCCCTGCCACCACCGGAGCCGCCACCACTGCCACCGGAGCTGCAACCACCACCTTCGGAGGTCTGGAAATGAAGAGAGTTTCACCCCCTTCGTTGCTTTGGGTAAAAATCTATCTATGCATGTGTTCTTTAATCCTTGTGATTTTATTTTCCTTTCTTCAAAGTATATATTGAAGAAGTTTAGTTTATCCTTGTAGTTTTTGTGATAAGTTATTGAGTTTATATTTAATGTGACTTGCTTTGGTTTTGTTTAAATATTGCTTATATGTTTGGATCTTGATTTATTTGTGTAAGAAAGTTAATGTTTTTAATATTCAGATTTTGGGGGTATTTTTGAAAGATTTTAAAAGTTGAAGGGTTGAGGGTTGCGATTTTTGTTGGGAGTAAAAAGGGACTGAAAATATAAGTTTTGTTTGATATTTGATTAGGGTTACTTGAAAAGCATTTGTTTTAAAGTTTGCTTCGATATTTTGCATAAATGGGAGTTCGTGAAAACTTTGGGGTTATTTTTGTAAATCTGAAAATAAGGGTGTAAATGTGTTGTTTTGTCGCTGTTTTTACATGATTACTTTTACAAAATTTTGATTAATTAAATTGATGTAGTGCTTTGTTCAATATTGTTTTAAGATTGAAATTTGTAAATTTTACCGAAGAAAATTTATGATCAAAGAACTTTTTATTTCTCATTGTTAGTTGGTGAAAAGTTATTAAAACTTATTTTTTATCTCAGTTTTATAGTGAAAAATATGCTTGATTATTTTTAACTATTGATTAGATGCTTGAATCTTGAATTATTTTTCAAGAAAGTTGATTTTATTAAGTTTTTGAAAACTGTGAGGGTATTTTTGAAAAGTTTTAAACTTGTGGGAATTTTAAAGAATTGATTTTTGAAGTAACAAGATACTTAATACTTTTATTTGATTTTCGATATGAGTTTAGTTAAAAATCTTTGATATAAAGTTTGTTGCAATTTTTTTTTTTGCAAAAATGGACATTTTTAAAAGTTTAGTGGTTGTTTTGTAAATCTGGAAAATGAAGGGAAAATTTTGCTGTTTTGGCGTTGTTTTATCTAATTAGTATTTTGAGTTTTGAAAATAATATCTCTTAATTGAAGTTGATGTGGTAAGTTCTAAGCACTTTTGTGCGATGTGTTAGTAGGAAATCCTTGTGTAGGATTTTCATTAGTTATGTTTCAGTAAGGTTGTTAGATAAATTCTAAGTCGTATACATACTTGCTCAGGTTTCGGATACGCTTCATTTGTGGAGTTTTAGTCGCTATACTAAGCGACAAAGGTGAGCCTTGTGTGTTGAATTTGTATGTCGGTCCGATGTGCTAGTAGACCGAGTCAAACATTTACTAGTGCTTTTAATAATCAAAGCATATTCTATATTGTAATTTCTCTTGCATGTTGTCACGAATAGATTGGACTTGTTATGTCGACTTAGCATTTCAACATGATTATCCACATACATGCTACATCTAAATCTACTAGTTGCGAATATATTTTTCAAAATTATCATGATACCCAAAATTTCATTTAATAAGTTATTAAATGTTGATAATATGTTAAATATGTTTGATATGTTATGTTTACGATTTTGTGTTTCCATTTGTTTCCGATTTTGTGTGAGCCCAATTTGTTTGGTATATGGACCTGATGGCAACCTGGCTGGCAAGGGCCGGCAGGAATGTCACGGTTACCCGTAGGCCTGACCTTACAATCCAAGTGGGGAGGAACACTTGGGGAGTAAAGACAAACTCCGGCAATGACATGTCGATGCATTTCATATAGTAAGGTTGCTCCTTACTTGGTGAGTTTGGATGTACATCAAACTGAGGATGGAGGGTAAGTGGAGGACGACATCAGCAAATTCTTGGTTATGTAAATTCCGTGTTCCTTCCGTCTTGAATATATGTTTATTTGCTTGATAACATGCTTATGTTATATAATATGTTGCATCCACACGTCACCATCAAATTCGCACACAACCTCACTAAGTTGGACGATCAACTTATGCGTTCCGTGTTTCACTCTTTCTAGTTTCAGGTATTCTGGAAATAATAGTCGGGTTGCGGTTAGGTCATCACAGTTGCGGTCCCATCCTAGTATTTTAGAAAGTAGTTATATGTGGTTTGACGCTTTATGTTATTTTTTTTATTTAAAACCTTACTTATAATATTTGAATCGTTAAAGTTGATTTATATTTTTGTCAAAGATTCAAGATTTTCATAAATTACTTAATTATCTCTCTCGGTTGATTTTGTTCAAATATTTTGATATGTTGTGATTAAATGTTTTCGCTTTAAAACTCAACTATGAAGATTGAATTTATTTGTTCGTCAAAAAAACTTAGTAATTTAAATTGTTCTTATTTCGTTTTAAACCGCTTCCGCTTTAAAACCTTTAATTTTCGATTTTAATTTATTGTTTCTTTAAAAAAAAGGGTTTCGATATTCTAACACTTTTTCAAAATAATAATAATTTTTCAACCGGTATCCGACGGACCCGCGGAGCCGGGCCGTCACAGATGTTATCAGAGCTTCGGCTTAAGGCTAGGATAGGATCATCGGATTTGTACTGAAGTGCTAGTAAGGTGGGACTCACCATCATGACTTTAGGGTGTCTACCCAATTGGGTTGTTCACTGTTAGGACAAGACCGCAACCGAAACCATATGTGTAGTACGTGTCCTTGGGGTTAATGGTTATTTTTGCTGGATTATGTGTTCTCTTGATTAATTATTATTTTATTGGTGGTATGCCGAATACCATAATGTTATTTGAACTTTGTTGTTGATATTATTGTCTGGTTATGATTGTAAATGTTTGCGTTCCGTGTTTTTACATAAACTGAAATATTTGAATCAAGTGACCTTTCTTGAAGTACATATAGAATGACTAAAATAGCCCTAATCCTTTTGAATTCCATAATCGAGTTTACCTTACTCAGAACTCATAATTCTGATTCCAAATGTATTCATCTCCAAATTGATCTATCAAATTTAGTAAGCTCTCTTGAGCCTATTTTCGGTATAATTAATTGTTTCGCCCTTATTCTAATGTTGGTACTTATTCATTTTTGAGCTTGTGATCCCTAGATGTCTTTTCTTCGCCATTTTGGTGAATCAAATTGTTATTTAAGCAATCTTTCTTTCAATAGACAAAATATCATTCAAATTTCGTTGACACCAGTCTTGTGTTCTAACTCGTCGATTAGATGTTCCTTGCATTCAACTTTGAATCACTTCTGATAGCGAGTAACTTCATTTTCAATTCTAAAACTATCCAATCTATGTTGCACGGATACGGATACGCCGATACGAATATGACACGACATGGATACGGCGACGCGGATTTTTAAAAATTTACTGGATACGAATGTAAAAAATATAATTTATATATTTGCATATTGAAATAAGTAAAATAATATATGTATATATTCATACATATTGAAATAGTTCAAGTAAAGTTTCGTAAGTACTACACTGCATAATTTTTAGAAAAAAAAATTATTTAGTAATTAATACAATTAATTATACAAAATGTTCATTGTTTTATTATGTTTATAAAACATGTCCCGTTATAGATAAATTATCTTGTATTGCAGTCATAAATAATACAAAGTGTGATTTGACGCCTTACATTGTTCTTACCAATTGTGGTGACTTAGCAAAATTCAGAATATAAAATTTGTTGGATACGTCTAAATAAGTATCCGATACGTGTGTCCAACTTTTCTTTTTAATTATTGTTGGATAAAGATGAAGACGAAGACAAAGATTGTAGGGAGGTTTTGATGATTTCCAAAACGTCAAGATCAGTTAAGTAATATAAACGCAGTAAAATCTCTATCAAGAAGTTTTGATCGAACGTAAAAGACAAATCAGAAGGATCGGAACTTATGGCCGAGGAGACGACTGATCTACTGCTGCAGAAGGAAATCAGATTGGTGAGATTCAGCCGACTCAACAGATTTGTTCAGTTTGGGATCAGCTGAGTGTTCATCAGACGAGTGACTTCGGACAGCTGAGTGGAAGTGATCAGACAAGTCACCTCAACGGTCATAAATGCACTTAAAGGAATTAATGCTGAAGAGGAAGGGTATTTATGACAAATTATTAAAGAAGAACATCGTATCAGCAGAGTGCATTTAATGCGACTGACATGAAGTACAGTGGACATGACAGTACACAGTCGCAGGGAGCCGTTCCTGAGAGATAGGGACCAATGCTCTTATGTTACACTTCAACGGGCAGATTTAAAAATCTCAAGATAAAAAGAAAGCTTGTTCAAAGAGTTTAGAGACGGCAACAGTCAAGAGACAATACGATACAACACACTTTTGAGAACTTTCAAAAGCTCAATCTCTCTAAGTCTCAAAAGAACTCAAGAACAGCTCACTCACCAGCTTAGTCATTTGTTGACAAAAAGCGAACGTTGAAGAAAAGAAGAAATCTGAGTGATTCTTGGAAGAAATATGTATTGTGAGAAGTAGATATCTATCTTTGTGAAGCGATATTACTTCAGATGATAGGTTTTCTTTGTGATCTCCTATTGCGAACTTACGGCCAGTTCATGTGTTGTTTGGCGTAAGCAGAGAACATATTGTAATCTTTGTGATTATAGTATAACCCAAGATCTGTGTGACTTGGAAGAGTGGACTAAAGGACTTTGATCCATATAACCACTATATAAAGATTGGTGTTTTACATTCTGCATTCTTTTCATACATATTTCGAAATAAGCTTACTTTTTCCCAAACTGTTTGAAAAGAATTTTGTAAAACTGGGGACAAAACTTTGAAACCAAGTTTCGATTACTTGTGAAAAACACTTTGCGAAATCCACTGCAAGTAACACGTCTTGGAACTCTGATTCAAATCAGCTAAGTGAATCAATTGAAGTGGTCTACTCTGCTGCTCAAAGCTGTGTGCGCGAACAGCCTAGTAACTTCTCTCAACTTGAACAGTTTAGTCTGCTCATTTGAAGAATTGAGGTTTAAATTTCAAAAGTGATAACATTTTCAGAGGTCTATTCACACCCCCCCCCTCTAGACCTCAACTGACCACTTGGGACCAACAAGTGGTATCAGAGCGGGTGGTTCATCTGAATCAACTGTCTGATCACCGAGCTTGATCCGAGTGTTTTTCAAAGGTTTTAAAAGTTTTCAAAAGAGCACGATTTTGAAAAACAAAAACTTTTTGAAAAATGGACTATATTAGCCATGTTCCCCACATCGGCGGTATGAGATTTGAAGATTGAAAAATCATAATGGAGATTTTCCTTGCTGTCTATAATGACAACATGTTTACATGTATCACAAAAGGTCCATTCAAATTCACCAAGACAATAAAGGAAAATGAAGTTGATATTGTGGTGAATAAAGAACTTGAAGAGATGACGGCTGAGGAAGTCAAGCTGTTCAACCTTGACAAGGTTGGCCGTTTCATCATGACTATGGCCCTTGATAATGACAGGTTTTATAAAGTCAAACATTGCAAAACTGCAAAAGAAATCTGGGATAAAGTCTGTGATATAAGTGAGGGAAACGATTCCATAAAGGAGCACCAGCTAAGTGTCGCTCTTGAAAAGTTGGATAACTTCAAAATTAAGTTTGCAAAAACCATTGACCAAATGGATACAAGGTTTACAAGGACCCTAAATGAAGTTCTAAAGCTGAGAAAGACCTTCACTGACAAGGAAATCACTGTCAGATTACTGAAGGCTCTACCTCCAAAATTTAACATGAAGGTGACAGCTATGGAAGAATCAAGGGATCTGGGGGAAGATCTCTCTTACAGAACTGTGGTACTCAAGGCATACGAGTATAAACTGCCAAGAATGGGTATTGAAGAGACCTCAACTTCAAGTCCCACAGCTGCACTAGTTGCAACTGAAAATCAAAGAATGACAGCAAACAAAAGAAAAGATGTGGACTTGTCTTATGATACCACACTACTCAATAAAAAAGAGTACACTGCTGGAGACGTTGCGTTGTTGATTAACAATTTCAAGAAGTTCTACAAAAGAAAACTAAAGAACAAATACAACAATGCTTCCACTTCTAATCCTACTTCTTCTCCTCATGATGGTAAAGATGATTACAAGTCCAAGCTAATGTGCTACAACTGTCGGAAACTAGGACACTTCATCAGGGATTGCCCATATCCCAAAGCTGAAAAATACACCGAGGAAGAAAAGAAAGTAAGACGGGAGAGAAAACATCAGAAAGACAAGGTACTGATTGCTGAAGCAGAAAAGCTTGCTGCTATCTACTCGTCTGACTCAGACTCAGACACTTCAGAAGATGAATCTACTGAAGATGAGAACCCTGCACTTCTCCGTCTTATGGCCAAAGAATCTGAAGATTCGGAGGATGAGGTAACTCCCCTTGATAATGAATTATTCAATTCATTTGAGCAAATGGTAGTTATAACACAAGTATTGTTGACTCATTTGCAAAGCTTAAGGAAGAGATGATATTGCTAAGAGAGCAAAATAGTTCACTGAAACTTAAGGTTGAAAAATGTGAGGTATATAAAGGAAAAATCTTGAAACTTGAGGAAATCATAGAGTCTCATGAGAAATCTTCTGTTGCATCCACTCACATGTCCAGTAAACTGAAGATGCCTTTAAAACAGGACAAGTTAGAACTGAACCATACTGAAAAATTCGTATCAGCTGATAATGATAAGGTCATATTGTATGTTCAGATTGCTAAACCTGCCTCATCTGAGAAAGAATTAAAGGAGAAAAAACTCCTAAGGCTAAAATGAGCAAAGAGCCTAAAATCGGAAAACAGACTGGTAAAACCAAACAGCTTATTCCTGAGAAAAATGCTGATAAGAGTAAAACCAATCAGACTAGTGGTCTGTTAATGAGCAAGTAAAGGGTAAGCCAAAGAAGCATAAGAACAAGAGAAATCAAAATGCTTGGTATGAAAATGAGTCATCATATTATGTGCAATCATCTGCATATCCACCTGTATATCATGCACCTCAGTTTCCAACTTACTACACACATTATCCTGCTCACCCAATGCATGCATATCCTGCATATCATGCACCTTACTCTGCTTATGAACATTTTTCTCGTCATTGTGATTATCAACATGACCCATCTACTGCTTATGACGAAGATAAAACTGTTCATGCTCCTGCAAAAACTCAAAAGCCTAAGACTTCAACATCTTGGGTGGTCAAAGGTGACACTAATCCGTCAGGACCCTCACAATAAGGGTACCTAAAACAATTTTTCTTTGTTTTGTAGGCTAGGATTAGGAGTAGGAGTGAAGTAGAAAGAAAATGGTACTTGGACATTGGATGTTCAAGACACATGTGTGGCAACATACATGAACTGACAAATGCGATTGCTGTAGACGGTCTGAAAGTAACATTTGGTGACAGCAAAGAAGGCAAGATTGTGGCATACGGAAAACTGATCAAAGGCAACATTGAGATATCTGACGTCTCTTATGTTCAAGGCCTCAAATACAATTTGCTAAGCATAAGTCAATTTTGTGACAAAGGATTCTCAGTTATCTTCTCAACAGATAAATGCTATGTTGAACAAGTCGGAACCAAGAAGGTCATATTATATGGAAGACGACAAGGGAATATCTATGTAGTTGACTGGAATTCTGCGGACAAGAATTCTAATATCTGTTTGGTGGCCTCTACACCAAGTGAGATTAGTTGACTATGGCACAAAAGAATGAATCACATGAATTTCAAGACCATTAACATATTAATCAAGAATAATCTGGTAGAAGAAATTCCCAAAACAGTCATGAGCAAAGACAAGTTCTGCGACGCATGTCAGAAGGGTAAACAAATCAAGTCATCATTCAAAAGCAAGAAGCACCAATCTTCTACAAGAATTTTGGAGCTACTTCACATGGACTTATTTGGACCCATTGATCCAATCAGCAACGGTGGAAAGAAATACTGCCTTGCTATTGTGGATGATTATTCAAGATATACTTGGGTGATTTTCATAAAAAAGAAAAGTGAAACCAAGGAACATCTTACTAATCTAATGGAACTGATCCAAAACGAAAATAATATGAAAATAATGAAGATCAGATCAGATAGAGGGACAGAGTTTACGAACTCCACGGTTGAAGAGTATTGTAATGCCAGAGGAATCTATCATGATGCTGTCAGAACCCCTCAACAAAACGGAGTTGCTGAATGGAGAAATAGAACTCTGAAAGAAGCTATCAGAACGATGATAGTTGAAGCAGAACTGCCCCAAAGATTCTGGGCAGAAGCAACAAATACAGCATGCTTCACTCAGAACAGATGCATGATCAACAAAAATCAAAACAAGACGCCATATGAAGTTTGGAACAACAGAAAGCCAAACATTCATGACCTAAGAATTTTTTGTTGTAAATGCTATGTCCTAAACAATGGGAAAAACCACCTTACTGCATTTGCAGAAAAGGCTGATGAAGCAATTTTTGTTGGTTACTCTACTGTTAGTGAAGCTTACAGAGTCTTTAACAAAAGAACTTTATTAGTAGAATAATCTATTCATGTAGTATTTGATGAATCAAATCAATCTTCTGAAAAGAATCAATCCACAAATCAAGAACTGTCTACTGATTTTCAGAAATTGAGTACTGAAAGAAATGAATAATATGTTCCCATCATACTACCTGATCTCAACTCAGCTGTTAGCTCATGTGCTGTTCAAAATCAGTCCGCTGATTGTCTAAAAGATAAGTTATCACCAGCTGACAGACCAGAGGCTGTTCAACAGACTACTACTGAAGCTCCAACAGTAGTGTTGCAAGATCAATCAAGAGGACAACATCTTGAATTGCAATCGGATCTCTGATGGATCAAGAATCACCCTCCAGAACTGGTAATTGGTGATCCTTTGGATAGAGTGAAAACTAGAAGAGCTGCTCCAAGTGATGCAATGTTTGTAAGCTTTCTATCCCAAATAGAGCCCAAACAAGTTGAAGAAGCTCTTAGTGATTCTCACTGGATTGAAGCAATGCAAGAAGAGCTAAATCAATTTGAAAGAAATGAAGTCTAGTACTAGTACCTAGACTAAATCATCAAAGAGTCATTGGCACTAAGTGGGTATTCAGAAATAAGATGAATGAAGATGGTATTGTCACCAGAAACAAAGCAAGACTAGTGGCCAAAGGTTACTGCCAAGAAGAAGGCATTAACTATGATGTGACATTTGCACCAATGGCAAGGCTTGAAGCAATCAGACTGTTTCTAGCCTATGCTGCTCACAAAAAACTTTATCGTCTATCAAATGGATGTGAAATATGCTTTTCTCAATGGAGAACTGCTAGAAGAAGTTTACGTTGAAAAACCACCTGTGTGACACCCCACCGGGGAGCATCCTGCTTTCAGGTGAGGTGTCACCCGCCTGCGATTTGATTTCTTTCCAACAGGAAAATCACAGGAACGGCCAAAAAAATAAACAAACCGAGCCATGTACTAATTCTACTAATTTGTAAAGTACCTCGTTCACTTGAAATTGTCTGGAACCAGAATCCGTGATAGTTTTAAGCACACCTAGAACGATCCTTTTAAAATATCTCAACATCCTTGCCGAACAACTAACTTATCCTGAGGAAATAGAACATAAGAAAACAAAGAGGGTGAGTCTTGAAAGACTCAGTGAGGATATAAGCACAAACCAAGGAAATAAGATGCTTTTACGATTAACGATTGATAAGGTATGATTCTTACAAACGAACCAAAATACGAACATAATAAACATAGAATGTACTTGAATCAATTCACATGTAAATTTAAAAATGGAGCAACTTTCATGTATAGTTATGGATATGAACAAAGTTATGTTAGATGTGAGCTAAACGAAGGTAGGAGAATAACAATGATGAAAGAATTATAAAACTGTAAAAGTATCCGTACGAACCGAGATATGTTGATTACGAGATAAATGAGATTAGGAGCACGTATCCTTGTGTATATATATATATTTCATCGAGGAGCGACCTCGGAACTTGTTACTTGTAACTTTCAAGTTATAACTTGGAACTTGTAACTTTCTTGTAAGCTTTTAAGCTTATAGCTTGTAACTTGTACTTGTAATTGGTTTACGTGCTCGAACTTTGGAATAAGAATTCGTAGTCATGTAAAAGACAAGATATAAACTTTCTGTATCAATTTCCACAAGAATTGAGAAAACATGTATATGATTTCAAGTGGTATGTGAGATATAATAATATGCAAGAATTCATCCAGATTGGATTTCGACAAAGATAACAAGAAGTTAGTTGAATTAAACTCTAATGAGCTAACGAGAAAGTAAGTGAATCAGAAGTTATGATAACGAGAAGATAATCGAACTAGAAGTTCATTTCAATAACGAGAAGAGATATGAATTAAAGTATCATTAGGTTGCAAGAGGAATTAAGAAAAAATTTATCATTTCATGTTCGATTCCGAGAGAAGTAAACGATTCATGGAACCGATAGAATGGATATTACCCATGCTCGACAATGAATTTCAAAACAATCATTGTTAAATAAAATGATCAAATGATGAGAACATGGCAAGTTGATAATTTTCAGGAAAAGCAGTAATGCAAGATAACAATTAATCAAGTTCAATTTCCTCAGGGCAATGTGCCAAAAGTGTATGAAATAAATGGATAGGATCCCTCACCTGATCTCCGACGATGCGTTACAAAACAACTTTAAGCTATATTCTTGAGTGTGACCAATGACACGTTCAACACCTATACAAGTAGTTTATACTTCATGAGATATCCACTATATTTATCCGAACTTTGTAATTTATTCGACTCATGATAACCGGTGAAGTCCATTTCATAACATATTTGCTAAGGTACTTCCGATACTACTAAAACTTATTTGATGATAAGATAAATCTATCATTTTTACCCAAATCAAATATGATCTTAATCAAAAGTCATTCAACATCTATTTTTATACTTGATCTTCATAATTTCAGACTCATAAGTAATTAAAATGTATGTCTAAATTTAATTTGAAGCTAAGCGTTCGAAAGGGAATTAAGAGTTTACCTGCTGCCACCTTTTATTCCAACCAGCACCGTGTAACCCATGAATCTCCGATCGATCCAAAATTCACTCCGTTCCAAAGCTATCAACGATATCTACGACTTTGAAGAAGACATCGACCCCAAATTCTCACTCCAAGTTTGTCAACAGAGCCTCTAAAAGTTACATTGAATTTCTGTCCCCTGTTTGACAGATTCATACAACTTCGGTTTTAACTCAATTCTGTTCCAATACAACTATAATTGCTACTTTAAAATAATACCTCCTTATATTTATTGATGTTGTCTACAACTTTTATGAAGAAAACATTTCCAGATTCCTTTTTTAAACAAGTCAAAATTTCCTTCAAAGTTATGATCGCACCATACATTTTTCCACAGATTCTGGGCTGCTGCTGCTTCCGCCTTGATTATGCCATCTCATTATCACTTTAAGACAAAATCAATTGATCATTCCTACACTAATCAGCCTCCTCTACAACTTTCATGAAGATCCCGAAGCCAAATTCTAGCTCTAAGGACCTCAAAATTACCCTGAAACATTCAGTGCACAGTCTGTCATCTTTGCCGGATTCCGGCCACCATCTCCGACTACCACCGGCGAGAACCACCATCATTAGGAAGAGGAAGTCTCAAGCTTTCCAATGATACCTTCTGATCTTTAAAATTCGAACCCTAAGCCTACCATGCAAGCTTTTAATTGAAGAAGAAGTTGAAGTTCTAAAGCTTTCTACTACCCTTAACACTTCAACTAACAATTAATCATATTCAACCTTCAATTCAAGACTCCAATTCACACATTACACTTTGAAATTTCCATAGATGGTCAACTCCTTCACTTCTTGTTGTTGGAGAATATAAGGGTTTGTGAAATGAATCTATTTTAGAGAAATGAAGAGTTATTGACATAATTACATATTTAATGGAAGTGCATTTTATCATTATTTGCATATAAGGGATGTATCTTTTATATTCTTCTATTTTAGTTCATTAGTTACTAAATATTCAAATATTACCCACACAAACTAAATTCAATAAATTATAATTACTAGAAATAATAATATACATATTTGACTTGGATAAAATTTGTATTAAATTACTATTCTTGTGTGTATGTATATATACTTATAGGGTAAATACCACTTTTGGTCCCTCTTATCATTAACTTTTTACAGAGTGGTCCCTTTTATGTTTTTTTTCCCACTCTAGTCCCTACTATGAATTATTTGTTTCACTTTAGTCCCTACTATGAATTATGTGTTTCACTTTAGTCCTTATCAGGTGGTTCCGATAACGCGTAACATGCATATGATTATTTTTTAGGGCATTTTCGTCCGTTCATTATTGAGACTATTTGAGATATTGTTTAATTGGTGAGCAATTTTTGTGTTTGAAAAAGATTTTAGGAAAAAACTTTAGTTTGGAACGAAATGTACGATTAAGTTCGATTGGAATGAAAGCCTATTTTGAAAATTTAGTTTTTTTTTAAATAATTAGAAAGACGAAAATATCCATGTTAGTTTACTTGAAATGACAAAATTGCCCTCATGAGCATATCACATGTTATCGGAATCGCCTTGGACCACTTGATAAGGACTAAAGTGAAACAAATAATTCATAGTAGGGACTAAAGTGGGAAAAAAAACATAAGAGGGACCACTCTGTAAAAAGTTAATGATAAGAGGGACCAAAAATGGTGTTTACCCATACTTATATTTTGAATTTCTTAGTTGTAAAATTTCGGTGCGTCACAATCTCCCCTCCTTAAAAGAATCTGGTCCCCGGATTATCACTTTATTCACTGTAAAGCTCGTAGTAGTGTGGCGTATATCTTCCATATGTTCTCGCTTTGCTAGTTTGGTCTCATGGTTATTCGAGTTGGTTCTCGTCTATCCGTAACGATTAAGGGATCATATTAAGCAGTACACAAAGTTATGAGTTTTCTACGAAATACCGAGATTAGAAAATATATAGATGTGAAATGATAAACAAAACTGTGGACCATAAATTTTTTTTTTTTTCAAAAGGAAATTTGATAAAGGGTGAGATGTTGAACACGCACAATAAATTATAAAATCTCATACGATGAAAAATTACGGACATGATAAGTGTTAGATACATCGGTGTAGAGCTTTAATCCAAGTATGAGTACTAGATGTTAACTTGGAATTTAAGTAAGAAGAATATCAAGGAATTAGAACGTGATATATTTGAAACAAAAGAAAGTACCATTGAGTTCGAATTACAATAGTAACACCCCACACCAGATTGATTCAACAAGTAGAACCAAATGAGCTTGTACAAGTAGTCAAAGAACGACCGTCAAAATTCACAAAACCACATTTGAATTTCAAAGGAAACAAATCAAGAGAAGAGTAAAATGAAGGGATTTGAGGATACAACCGTGCGAATCAGAAGTGTTAATTGATTCGAGTTTAAGAGTCAAAGATTTCCAAATAAAGTAACATATGAAATTACGGGTTCGACATATAATCAATAAGTTAAATTGGATATTTACTAACATAGAAAGCATGTTGGAATGTTCGCGACAATTATTTGGGTGTTCTTCTTTAAACTTCGATTGTTAGCCCTAAGTTACTTCTTCTACTCAAGCTCAGCCCAACTACTGCGTCAATTATCTCTAACTATGACCCGTTTTAACGCAAGGAAATAAGTAACTCTTCAATTATCCACTTCTAGTTTGTCGTACAAGGTCCATCGATCTTTTTCGTTTGGTAAGTCGAACTGGAGCCTAATTGGTTAGTTTGATCTTAGTAAATCTCCATCACGAAGTAGTCGAAGAAATCACTGGGTCGATTGTTGTTTGAGAGGCTCATCGATTGACTTCACAATTTTTGTGGTGCCATTTATATACTACGAAATTTTCTTCATAAAGGTTTTCCTCCAGTAAATGGTTGTGGTTGATGACATGTGGCGCGTAAATTTCCTAAACAGAAAGCAGCGATATCGGTTTGACTGAGTGTTGAAATTGTACCTCCAAATTGGTGTTTCGTAGCCACAGTGGTCAATATAATTAATATCTCTTCGGACTTGTAATCGTAATCGTTCTACAATATCATCCTTACATCGTCTGGCGATAACGTAGGGCATTATAAATCATTCGGTCGATCTAAGCTTCGTATTTGATCAACAATATAATTCGTTAGAAAATATTCATGAACTCTCGTTACCTGCGTTACGGACCACTAGAGGTATAATCTTGATTTCGAACTCATAAAGTAGTTATCCTACATGCGTGTGATACCCATCGAACTCGAATGCCTATTCACTAAAATGCATTAATGTCCTGCTACTTAGTCGAAGCGATATATTGTATACTTGACGATTCGGGCTTCCTGTAGTTTATATGACAAAAATCTTCATTTCGGTGATCCTGGTCTTTGTTATCTGATCATCTAACTCTTCTCAAAATCGATAGGCGAAACCTCAGGAATCTCTCGATCGTTTGATCATTTGTTGTAGACTTGCGCTCAACTTATCATTACTAGACAATGCTTGGCTTTAATAAAGTCGCATACTTTCGCTCCAAACTTCGAACGTAGTGATAAAACTTTGTTCTTATGATCATTTATAGTGGCTAAGAGATTTATTTGGGCACCTAAATCACCAGCACGTGCTCTGGTTCCACTATGTATTCGTGTCAAGCTGGTAGAGTTTCTTCACGTCTTTTCCCCGATTCGGCCATTGTACGAAGCTCGTATCTATATCATCACTCTAAAATTTCCGCTTAAAGAAACTCACTCAAAGTTCTTACAAGTCAATTTCAGTTGTCCAAGGTAGTTATTATGAACTTTCTTATAGTTGGCAAAAAAACAAGGTACGGGATGAAAATGAAATATCATAGTATCTTGAGTTTATATACAATTTCGAAGATGATCGGAAGAATTTGTGTGGATCAAAGATTGCTAAATGAAGTTATACTTCATTGCAAATTCTGAAAAGATGATACAATGTCTCAACAAAAAAAAAAAAAATTCATTTGTGGAGATCTATTGATGTTAACAATGGTGGATGCAATACATTCGGCCGCAAAAGAATACAAGCTGATTTTTAAAACATAATAAAATGCTACATGAGGATTTAGGAAACCAATAGAAATGGATATTATATATAATATTAGATGCCAAGAGAAGATAAGGATACATTATCAAACAATCATGTTCGAGTTTCTCAAATATGGATGTTATTAACCTTACAGCGACGATGCAGAAGAATGACAATGAATGAGATTTTGGATACCAATTAAGGAGATATTAGAGAGTTATAGTGACAACGGTTACTCGTAATAGGTTTAACCGCGAAAAGGTTACAAGGGATTATAATGAAATGTTACATGTATTGGTTGATAACGATATCATGGTTTCCACCGGCATAGTTACTACGAATCAAAATTTAGATATTCTTGAAAATTAGGTCACAAAAGAAAATACTTCAAAAGTAAAATCATTATATGAAGAAATAGACAATAAGGATTGTTGAAGAAAGGAATGCAAGGGACAACTCATATGTCATGTGAAGGCTGGTTATAACAAACAACTAACCAAGTTCTTTGGAAGAAATCTAGATGTGATTTGGATAAGCGAGTTAGAATATAATTGGTCTCAACAACGAAGTAGTAAGGATATATGCACAAGAAAAGATCAAATAATACTCTTAAAGCTTGATATACCATTAGTGCTATGTGTAACAAGTGATAGAATAATGGAGAGATAAGTTTAGATTATATATGAGCATGAGACTCGTGTTTTGGTGGTATGAAAGTGGTTTTATGACACCAGATTCAATTGAACAAAGAAAACTCAATAATGATGAAAAAAAATAAATAGATAATAGAATAAAATGATGTAGATATAGATGTGATGTATAATCAAGCCATGTACGAATCTCTCATTCTTTATCAACTCTTCAATTTACTTTATGTTTAGAAACAAGTCAGACCACTCCCGAACTTACGTACACATAAACATGGCTCGAGGATTAGATCTTAACTATAAGATCTAGGTATACAGATGACTAATTCCACACTCAACATTCTATCATTAACCTATAGCTCTGATACCACTCTGTGACACCCCACCGGGGAGCATCCTGCTTTCAGGTGAGGTGTCACCCGCCTGCGATTTGATTTCTTTCCAACAGGAAAATCACAGGAACGGCCAAAAAAATAAACAAACCGAGCCATGTACTAATTCTACTAATTTGTAAAGTACCTCGTTCACTTGAAATTGTCTGGAACCAGAATCCGTGATAGTTTTAAGCACACCTAGAACGATCCTTTTAAAATATCTCAACATCCTTGCCGAACAACTAACTATCCTGAGGAAATAGAACATAAGAAAACAAAGAGGGTGAGTCTTGAAAGACTCAGTGAGGATATAAGCACAAACCAAGGAAATAAGATGCTTTTACGATTAACGATTGATAAGGTATGATTCTTACAAACGAACCAAAATACGAACATAATAAACATAGAATGTACTTGAATCAATTCACATGTAAATTTAAAAATGGAGCAACTTTCATGTATAGTTATGGATATGAACAAAGTTATGTTAGATGTGAGCTAAACGAAGGTAGGAGAATAACAATGATGAAAGAATTATAAAACTGTAAAAGTATCCGTACGAACCGAGATATGTTGATTACGAGATAAATGAGATTAGGAGCACGTATCCTTGTGTATATATATATATTTCATCGAGGAGCGACCTCGGAACTTGTAACTTGTAACTTTCAAGTTATAACTTGGAACTTGTAACTTTCTTGTAAGCTTTTAAGCTTATAGCTTGTAACTTGTACTTGTAATTGGTTTACGTGCTCGAACTTTGGAATAAGAATTCGTAGTCATGTAAAAGACAAGATATAAACTTTCTGTATCAATTTCCATAAGAATTGAGAAAACATGTATATGATTTCAAGTGGTATGTGAGATATAATAATATGCAAGAATTCATCCAGATTGGATTTCGACAAAGATAACAAGAAGTTAGTTGAATTAAACTCTAATGAGCTAACGAGAAGGTAAGTGAATCAGAAGTTATGATAACGAGAAGATAATCGAACTAGAAGTTCATTTCAATAACGAGAAGAGATATGAATTAAAGTATCATTAGGTTGCAAGAGGAATTAAGAAAAATTTTATCATTTCATGTTCGATTCCGAGAGAAGTAAACGATTCATGGAACCGATAGAATGGATATTACCCATGCTCGACAATGAATTTCAAAACAATCATGGTTAAATAAAATGATCAAATGATGAGAACATGGCAAGTTGATAATTTTCAGGAAAAGCAGTAATGCAAGATAACAATTAATCAAGTTCAATTTCCTCAGGGCAATGTGCCAAAAGTGTATGAAATAAATGGATAGGATCCCTCACCTGATCTCCGACGATGCGTTACAAAACAACTTTAAGCTATATTCTTGAGTGTGACCAATGACACGTTCAACACCTATACAAGTAGTTTATACTTCATGAGATATCCACTATATTTATCCGAACTTTGTAATTTATTCGACTCATGATAACCGGTGAAGTCCATTTCATAACATATTTGCTAAGGTACTTCCGATACTACTAAAACTTATTTGATGATAAGATAAATCTATCATTTTTACCCAAATCAAATATGATCTTAATCAAAAGTCATTCAACATCTATTTTTATACTTGATCTTCATAATTTCAGACTCATAAGTAATTAAAATGTATGTCTAAATTTAATTTGAAGCTAAGCGTTCGAAAGGGAATTAAGAGTTT
The DNA here is from genome assembly GCA_038501285.1 of Penstemon eatonii. Lineage (NCBI taxonomy): Eukaryota > Viridiplantae > Streptophyta > Magnoliopsida > Lamiales > Plantaginaceae > Penstemon > Penstemon eatonii. Next base: position 52,089,467 of record CM076711.1, on the reverse strand, counting down.
ACCTGCTGCCACCTTTTATTCCAATCAGCACCGTGTAACCCATGAATCTCCGATCGATCCAAAATTCACTCCGTTCCAAAGCTATCAACGATATCTACGACTTTGAATAAGACATCGACCCCAAATTCTCACTCCAAGTTTGTCAACAGAGCCTCTAAAAGTTACATTGAATTTCTGTCCCCTGTTTGACAGATTCATACAACTTCGGTTTTAACTCAATTCTGTTCCAATACAACTATAATTGCTACTTTAAAATAATACCTCCTTATATTTATTGATGTTGTCTACAACTTTTATGAAGAAAACATTTCCAGATTCCTTTTTTAAACAAGTCAAAATCTCCTTCAAAGTTATGATCGCACCATACATTTTTCCACAGATTCTGGGCTGCTGCTGCTTCCGCCTTGATTATGCCATCTCATTATCACTTTAAGACAAAATCAATTGATCATTCCTACACTAATCAGCCTCCTCTACAACTTTCATGAAGATCCCGAAGCCAAATTCTAGCTCTAAGGACCTCAAAATTACCCTGAAACATTCAGTGCACAGTCTGTCATCTTTGCCGGATTCCGGCCACCATCTCCGACTACCACCGGCGAGAACCACCATCATTAGGAAGAGGAAGTCTCAAGCTTTCCAATGATACCTTCTGATCTTTAAAATTCGAACCCTAAGCCTACCATGCAAGCTTTTAATTGAAGAAGAAGTTGAAGTTCTAAAGCTTTCTACTACCCTTAACACTTCAACTAACAATTAATCATATTCAACCTTCAATTCAAGACTCCAATTCACACATTACACTTTGAAATTTCCATAGATGGTCAACTCCTTCACTTCTTGTTGTTGGAGAATATAAGGGTTTGTGAAATGAATCTATTTTAGAGAAATGAAGAGTTATTGACATAATTACATATTTAATGGAAGTGCATTTTATCATTATTTGCATATAAGGGATGTATCTTTTATATTCTTCTATTTTAGTTCATTAGTTACTAAATATTCAAATATCACCCACACAAACTAAATTCAATAAATTATAATTACTAGAAATAATAATATACATATTTGACTTGGATAAAATTTGTATTAAATTACTATTCTTGTGTGTATGTATATATACTTATATTTTGAATTTCTTAGTTGTAAAATTTCGGAGCGTCACAACCTGTATTTGAAACTTATTAACAAGGAGACAAGGTATATCGTCTAAAGAAAGCCCTCTACGGACTGAAACATGCTCCAAGAGCATGGTATGACACATTATCAGATTTTCTTTTAATTAAAGGATTTCGAAAAGGTAAAGTGGACAAGACCATGTTCACTATTGCATGGGAAGAGCATATATTACTCGTGCAAATATATGTGGATGATATTATCTTTGGTTCAACTAACCAACAAATGTGTGAAAAGTTTTCCAAGCTAATGCAAAACAAATTCGAAATGAGCATGATGGGAGAACTAAATTACTTTCTTGGTTTGCAAGTAAGACAGTTGCCTGATGGAATATTCAAAAACCAAGCTAAGTACCCAAAAGATCTGTTTAAGAAATTTGGTATGGAAACTAGCTCACCTGTTAGTGTTCCAAAGTCTACTGGACTTCGTCTGGATAAAGATTAAGATGGCAAATCAGTTGACATAACCAGATACAGAGGCATAATAGGATCTCTGCTGTATGTAACAGCTAGCATACCAGACATTATGTACTCAGTCGGGGTTTGTGCGAGATATCAATCAAATCCTAAGGAATCTCACCCTCTTAGCTGCCAAAAGAATACTCAAGTATCTTAAAGGCACACAAGACTTGGGATTATGGTATCCTAGAGAATCAGGATTTGAATCAATTGGTTATTCAGATTCTGACCTTGCTGGTTGTAAAATTGATAGGAAAAGCACTACAGGTGCCTGTCAATTTCTTGGAAGTCGTCTGATCTCATGGAGGAGTAAGAAGCAAACTTCTGTATCCATATCAACTGCTGAAGCTGAATACATTGCTGCTGGAGCATGTTGTGCACAAATACTTTGGTTGAAACATCAACTAGAAAACTACAACATCAAAATCAGTGGTATCCCTATCTATTGTGATAACACAAGTGCAATATCCCTTACTCAGAATACAACAAGTCATTCAAGAACAAAGCATATAGAGATCAGACATCACTTCATAATAGATCATGTGGAAAAAGGAAATGTCACCATTGAATATGTACACACTGAAAATCAAATTGCTGACATCTTCACCAAATCACTAAGCGACGCGAGGTTTTCAACCCTAAGAGCTGAACTAGGATTACTCAATTTGGACGCATAAGCTGAGGGGAACTTACCAAGAAGACCCAAGTTCATCAGCTTACTTCTAAAAGATCAATACATTTCAAGATTAACTTTCAACAGACTAGTTAACGAATGGACTCTTAAATCAAGGAGGAACGTGTAAGACTAGCAGTACTCTTGATCAAAGATGATATTTGTTAATGGCAGTTAGTTAAAGTTATGTGTTTGAAGGATATAACGAAGACTGAAGATTTATCTTGCTGGATTGACAAACAACAAAGGAAGATTACTAGTTATTGGCCTTCCCTAGTAATATCAAGATATCAGAACAGTCATCTGTCAGATAAGTTAAAATGTGACTAATCTGATGAAATTATAAAAGTGATTATTATTCGCAAAATCCTAAAACACGCTTTTATAAAAAGGAAAACAAGGACGGGGATAGAAATAGTGTCCTGCAAGCCAGCTGTATGGCTAGCATTTATTATATTAAATAAGGAACTATTCAATTTTGATTAATAAAAGCACTTTATTAAATGCTCAACTTTATCTTATGTAATAATTATCTACGCATAAGGATAGAAGTCCTTAGATTACATGGCTATGGGACAACCCGTGGAACTGATCTCCAAGGCCGTGATCTTGAACATATTCAAGAGTCGTAGAATCCAATCGAGATAGGACATTGTTGGATTCGGTTAGACTTTCACTATTGTGTATACTCGGGTCCACGAGCGTGACTGGGATAGTCGATACACATAAGTAGGTGGCTTGCTGGGATGGCAAGCGCACTGAATACCCCAATTAGGAAATAACTCACCATGGAAGCGGTAGTCGCATATCGGGGTTGAAGTTATTCCAATTTGCAATAGTATACGAGGAACGATCCCTAACTACTTGAGTTGATAGGGTTTATCTGGTGCGAGAACGTTCATGCTTTGATGTGAGTTCCGACTGACTGGAGATCACCAGAAAGTCTCTGTGAACTCATGTTGGGTATGGAGGAACTCGTATGCAGATTCATATCATCAACAAAGGATCCATTTACCCGACTTGATGGGTTGGGAAATTCTCATATGGATTTCTGTGAGAAATTAATTATGATGAAATCCTTGGCCAAGGTATCTGACGACTTTATGGAAGTAGTTCATAAAGATTAAGTCAAAGAAAATTTATTTCGAGACCAGAATACATAAGGTCAAGACAAAATAAAAAGGAAACCGATGAAAGACCATACCCTTAAGTCTCGACTGGGAGATTGATCGATGGAGAGATAATGTCGTAAATGGAAATTTTAAATGAGTTAAAAGGTTCACTGAATTAATTCAACAGTGATTGGGCTCCATGGGCTTGTGGCTGGACATCAACCGTGGAGTGTGGGAGAATTCCTAAATTGGCAAGGGTGCTAATTTTGGAATGATCAATCGACAGAGTGTTCGATTGATTTAGAGTATATGTTACTCGAATAATTAAATAATATTTAATTATAACCCACGGCCAATTATGTGGTGAACCTACGGGGGCATACACAATACACATGAAGCGAAAGCGAGGAAATAAGAACGATCGAGTCGACTGGGTATATAATCGATTGGGTCGATTATAATGAGTGGGTCGACTGGGTCGACCCAATTGGAACAAAATAGCATCCAATTGGAATTGGATCAGAATCATAAATTAAACTGAAATTTAATTTGTGAATTAATTAATTAAGTTGGATTTAATTAAATATAGAAAGGATTTAATTAAATAGACTTAGAGTCTGATTTAATTAATTGGGAGACTAGTTAATTAATTGCGCTATTTAATTGAGAGATTAAATAAAGCCTGGTCAAATTAATTAACTGGGCCATAAATTAATTGGAAGACTTAGTCTTCTAATTAAAGAGGGTCATGGCCCATGTAGGAAAATAAAGTCCTAGTCCTAATAGGACTAGGTTAGGGAGATAACTATAAGTAGGTAATTTGTAGTTATTTTTCACATAGAACCCTAAGCAAAAATTGAGCAAGAGCAAAAATTCTCTCCCTCTCCCACAACCAAATCGGCCGAACTCTTCCTGTGTTTGGAAGAATTTTTTCGTCTTCGATTATTGTTCCAAAGTCGTTCTTAAATCCTAGGTATTAGTATACCCTATGTTCTAGTCGATTAGGTTATATTAATTTTCGTGATATTGTGGTGTATCAACTCGTAGAGGCGCAACACATGGGGCGCTACTGCAGGACTTTGGATCGATCCTACCGAGGGAGAAAACGCAACTTTGCCTAGCTCCTTGGATTTGCAAGGAGACAGGTATAATTTGGATCTAATTATTCTTGTCGTTTTAATATTCATATATATACACCTAGGGTAGTATCCTGGCAAGATTTCGTAAGAGGTCCCATAAAATTTTAAATTCCGCTGTGCCTAGGACTGTTTATCTTACCGAATCCCAACAGTGGTATCAGAGCCAGCTCTAGGCTTTGTATACATATGAATTTGCAAATTATGTGTTATAAATCATATGTTTGATTTATGTGTGGCTAGTTCTTTAACTTTGCATGTTTTAGGACGTTTGTTATTTAACTTAGAGTTAATGATAAATTTTGATTCGAAAATTTTATCATGTTAGTTTTTATTTTGGATTGTGATTTAATTGACTAGATCTGCTTAATTAAATCATGGGTAATCAAACAACAACAAAAAAAAATTTATAGATCCGACCCGCGGTGGCACGCGGCGGTGCGCGGTAGCGCACCGCGGCTAGGCGGCCACCATAAGCCGCTGCCTACAGCAGCGTGCGAGCAGCATGCTGGCCGCACACGCAGCACGCGGCAGCAGCCTATGGGCTGCTGTCCGTGCGATGTTGAGCGCGGCTGCCTGCTGCTGCCGCGGGCAGCACACGTGCGGACTTAGTGGTCGCGCCTGGGCTATCCACGTGGCAGTTTGTGATTGGCCTCGACTGGTTGATTTTTTGTTGGACTCTAATTCTGCCTATTTTGGAAATTCTGAGAATTTAGAATTTTGGAAGATTAGGAAACTTGGAGTTTTTGGATAAGGTAGTTATCTTGTTAGACTTAAACACTACCTTAATTAAGTAATTTGAGCAAAATAGGATTATCTTGATGAATCTTGGAGATTTGGCAATATTTGGGAAACTTAGAGTTTTGGATAAGGTAAGAATCTTAGAGATTTGGTCTACCTTAATTAACCAATTTAATCAAGATAAGGTTTGTAGATTACTTAGAGCTCAAGTAAGAGCTAATTAATCTTAGAGGTTAATAGTTAATTCAAAATTAATTAACTTGGATAAATTTTGTGAATTAAAATTAAAGGAGCCGGTAAATTTATATTTATGCCCTTATGTGAATTTATGCATGTTCTTGAGTGAATATGTGGATTGGTCGATTTTGCCCTTAAGCCCTGTGTAGATTTTGGTTTATTTATTTTATGGGTTGTAATTAAATGAGCCTGATTGGTGCCCTTGCTTGCGCAAATTAATGTAATAGAATAGGACCATTTAAATTTGTAAGCTAGGCTTAGATTAGGCTTGGAGCCGAGAAGACCTCATGAAGACTTGGAGATCCGCATGGAGGCCCATAACCTTGGAGGACGTGGAGGCCCAATTCATTACATGGAGGCCCAATCAAGCTGGATATTACAAGAAGGCCCATGATGTATGGGTTTGAAAAATTGTAATAGTTAGGACATTTAATTTCCACCCTAGACTGACCAATTGATTCATCATATGGCTCGTGATAAATCGCATAGGATGGGCAATCGATCAATCATATCCTGCTAGGTGATGTATGTTTACTTATATTCTTTGATGTATGTCTTGCATGCTTAGAATAGATCACGTAAACAAGATAAAGCATAACCTGATGAGACCTCGCACAAGAAAACTTAAAACCTCCAATTGAACTTAAAATTCAATTAGAATATTAAATCGAACTTAAGGGCGCATAAGAATAGTCTCTATGGTCGAGCCTATCCAATTACTAGGTCTTAGGCATATTGTACGAATATATCTCGATGTCTCAGGAGTCGTGGGTCGAGCTATAGGAAGATGATATGTTTATTGCCTCGATGCACGAGTTAGTGCCAAGGGAGGGGATAGCAAGGTTTTAGGCGCTGTCTCACGAGTCGTGGGGCGTCTAGGATTGAACTATTTCTCTCCACGAGTATTGGACATGATTTAATGCTAGTAAGTATGGATGTCTCACGAGTCGTGGATCCATATCGAAAAACGAGGCTAAATGAACTTAAGGGTTAGCTGCGATGGTTAACCGACGACATAGTCGACCACCAAGTTAATCAAATAGTATGGCCAACGAGTCGTGGGTACTAGGAGATTGCATTTGAGCCTTAAGCCCGCTAGGAAATTTTTTTAAAATCCCGAAACTTATGTGGGGGCATAAGATTTTGATTAAAATAGTGGGAGTAATTTACAAATAAAACCCATGTTTGTAAATTGTGCATTTTAAATCAATCTTTCGCATATTTATTACTTCTATCGTCATTTTATAGATATGATGTCAAAAGAGCTTAGAGCACTTAGAGATTTGTCCATCTCATCACTTGAACGTAATATTTTAACTGGACCCAACTTACATTTCTGGACGCATCATTTGAATGGATTATTTGAAGCTGAAAACATATCATATGTTTTGTCTGTGCCACCACCCATTACTATTTCACATGATGTTCCTAATGAGCTCCGCAAAAGCATCACCAAATGGAAACTGGATGATGGCTTAGCTCGTGAATACATGTTGGAATATATGTCACTTGATCTGCGTTTGCAACATGAGCATATGGCATCTGCGAAAGAGATTCTCTCGAATCTCAAATTCCTTTATGGGATTAGAGATGGTCGTCGCAGATTCGCGATCACGAGGGAACTCTTGCAAGCAAGAAAGAGAAGAGAAACTCCTGTCGGAATCCACGTACACAAGATGATTCGACTTCTGTCTAAACTCGATGATATGGGTGTCGTGATGGACAATGATTTCCGAGTAGATCTTATTCTACAATCTCTTCCTAGATCATATGAACGATTTATCGCATACTTGAATCTCCAGAGGCGAGAGATCACTGTGCATGTCCTGCGACAAATGCTCGAGGAACACGAGGCTTCTTTTGGAAAGAAAGCGAGGGTTGGCGAAAAGACTGGGCGGCGTTCAAAGCCAAAGCAAATGGAAACCAGAGCTCCTTACTGCACAAGGTCAAGGGAAAAGATTAATTTCGAACCTATGGAGAGTTCGAACAGGTATATTCCTTATTGAAGTTAATTTTTCAATTAACCGTGCATCTTTGGTGTTAGACACTGACTGGAGTTCTCATCTTTGTAATGATTTACAGGTGATGGGAGCTACAAGGCAACTGGAGCCTGAGGATTGGATCCTTGAATAAGGCAACGGAGCTGGAGCTGCTACCAAGGCCGTAGGCAAAAGTAGATTTAGGTGGTTTGATTAAAAGTCATTAGGAAATTTTCATTTATGTACCTGGTTATTGGTGAAAACTTTTATTCATGTTTTTGAATAATGTTGATTTTAATAAAAGCTCATGTTTTTCGTTTTTCATTTGGTATATTGAATTATTACTTTACATCATAAAACCACCTAAGTTAGTTATGCACGTACAACAAAACAAAAGGAAACAAGATAATGAAATACCTGCCCAATTATGGAACGCTCGACTTGGACATATATCTAAGTCAAGGATTCAAAAGTTAGCATCTTCTGGCGCGATTGAAATCAATCGCATTGATGAAATGTCAACATGTGAACCATGTCTGAAGGGTAAAATGGCTAAGTTGTCATTTAAAGGAAACCCTGAGCGAGCCAAGCAAACATTGGACTTAACACATACTGACGTATGTGGACCACTAAGAAAAAGCGCCTGAGGTGGCTATGATTACTTCATCACTTTCACTGACGCTATAGTCGTTATGGATATTTGTTCTTGTTGAAACACTAGTCTGAAGCCTTTGAGCGATTCAAATAATTCAAGATGGAAGTAGAGAATCAACTTGGTCATACGATAAAGGCTCTTCATTCTGGCCGAGGTGGAGAATTTCTTAGTAACGAATTTCTAAATTATCTTGTAGAGCATGGAATACTATCACAGTGGACTCCTCCTGCAACACCCCAACTAAATGGAGTAGCAGAGAGAAGGAATCGAACCTTGATGGACATGGTTCGATCCATGATGAGTGCCACTGACCTTCCTCTTTCATTTTTGGGACATGCCCTCCTCACGGCAACGAAGATACTGAACATGGTACCTTCTAAATCCGTAGAAAAGACACCATACGAATTATGGTTTGGCAAGGCACCCTCATACGCATTCATGCGCATATGGGGATCTCCCACTTATGTTAAAAAGCTAGTGGGAGATAAATTGGAAACTAAATACACTTTGTGCAAATTCGTGGGGTATCCGGAAAACTCAATTGGATACGAGTTCTACGATCCTACAAGACAAAATACGTTTGTCTCAAGGAACGCACACTTCTTAGAGAAGAATTTCTTGGTGGACAAGAAGGAAAATAACGTAGAACTGGATGAGGTCACTGAAGCTGGAAAGGCCGAAAAGTTCGATCAAGCTAACCCATCGCCACAGGCAGTGGGAGAACATGAGCATGAAAATGCACCAAAAAGTACACCGATACTTCGTAGGTCAAAAAGACAACGTAGAGAACCCGAGAGGTACTACGGTCTGCTGCATGAGACTGGACAGTCTCTAACCGACCCAAGGACTTACGAAGAGGCAATGCTAGACATAGACTCGGGAAAGTGGCGCGAAGCCATGAAATTCGAATTGGACTCCATGCACTCAAACAAGGTCTGGGCCTTTGTAGATCCACCAGTGGGAGTGACTCCCGTGGATTGCAAGTGGATCTATAATCGAAAGCTTGGAGTGAACGGAGAGGTAATAACCTACAAGGCGCGACTAGTGGCAAAAAGATACACTCAAAGGCCAAGTATCGGCTTTGAGGAGACCTTCTCGCCCGTCGCAATGCCTAAATCCATTCGAATCTTGCTGGCCATAGCTGCGTGGTATAACTACGAGATATGGCAGATGGATGTAAAGACTGTCTTTCTCAATGGGGATATTGACAAGGAGATCTACATGGAGCAACCAACAGGATATGCATCCAAAGGAGATGAACACAAGGTGTGCAAACTCCAGAGGTCCATTTATGGACTGAAGCAAGCTTCCCGAAGTTGGAACATCCGTTACGATGAAACGATCCAAACTTTTGGATTCATCAAAAACGTGTTCGAAGCTTGCGTGTACAAGAAGATCAGTGGGAGTACAGTTGAATTTTTGGTGCTTTATGTTGACGACATTCTTCTCATTGGGTGTGTCCGAAACTAAAGCATGGTTATCTACACAATTCTCAATGAAGGATTTGGGAGAAGCATCCTTTGTACTAGGTATAAGGATCTACCGAGATAGATCAAAAGGACATAGCGTACGCTTTAAGCGTTACAAGTCGCTACCAGTCTGATCCAGGTGAGCACCACTGGATAGCCGTAAAAGCAAATCTGAAGTACCTGAGAAGGACTAAGGAATTGTTCTTGGTATACGGTGGTGGAGAATTGAAAATGGAAGGCCATATAGACTCGAGCTTCCAATGTGATGTAGACGACTTCAAATCGACAATTGGATACGTGTTCTGCCTCAATGGTGGTGCGGTTAGCTGGAAGAGCTCCAAGCAAGACACTACCGCAGATTCAACCACCGAAGAAGAATACATTGCCGCGTGTGATGCAGCAAAGGAAGGTGTTTGGATGAGGAACTTCATCCAGGAATTGGATGTGATACCTAGCATCGCTGATCCCATTACTATCTTCTGTGATAATAATGGGGAAAGAGCGCAAGCAAAGGAGCCGAGATCTCATCAGAAATCCAAGCACGTACAAACACGATACCAAGTGATAAGATATATCATTGGTAGAGGAGACATTAAGATGGAACGTGTCGACTTAGAAGATAATATTGTGGACCCGCTAACGAAGCCTCTGCCTCAAAAGGCATTTGAGAAACATCTGCATAAGATGGGACTCAAGAACATGAAAGACTGGCTTTAAGACAAGTGGGAGATTGATAGAAATAGTGTCATGCAAGCCAGCTGTATGGCTATCATTTATTGTAATAAATAAGGAACTATTCAATTTCGATTCATAAATGCACTTTATTAAATGGTCATCTTTATCTTATGTAATAATTATCTACGCATAAGGATAGAAGTCCTTAGATCACAGGGCTATGGGATAACCCGTGGACTGATCTCCAGTGTCGTGATCTAGAACATATTCAAGAGTCGTAGAATCCAATCGAGATAGGACATCGTTGGATTCGGTTAGACTCTCACTATTGTGTATACTCCGATGAACTGGAGAACGCTGGGGTCCACGAGCGTGACTGGGATAGTCGATACACATAAGTGGGTGATTTGCTGGGATGACAAGCGCACTGAATACCCCAATTAGGAAATAACTCACCATGGAAGCGGTAGTCGCATATCGGGGTAGAAGTTATTCCAATTTGCAATAGTATATGAGGAACGATCCCTAACTACTTGAGGTGATAGGGTTTATCTGGTGCGAGAACGTTCATGCTTTGATGTGAGTTCCGACTGACTGTAGATCACCAGAAAGTCTCTGTGAACTCATGTTAGGTATGGAGGAACTCGTATGCAGTTTCATATCATCAACAAAGGATCCATTGACCCGACTTGATAGGTTGGGAAATTCTCCTATGGATTTCTGTGAGAAATTAATTCTGATGAAATCCTTGGCCAAGGTATCTGACGACTTTATGTAAGTAGCTCATAAAGATTAAGTCAAAGAGAATTTATTTCGAGACCAGAATACATAAGGTCAAGACGAAATAAAAGGGAAACCGATGAAAGACCATACCCTTAAGTCTCGACTGGGAGATTGATCGATGGAGAGATTATGTCGTATATGGAAATTATAAATGAGTTAAAAGGTTCACCGAATTAATTCACCAGTGATTGGGCTCCATGGGCTTGTGGCCGGACATCGACCGTGGAGTGTGGGAGAATTCCTAAATTGGCAGGGGTGCTAATTTTGGAATGATCAATCGACAGAGTGTTCGATTGATTTAGACTATATGTTACTCGAATAATTAAATAATATTTAATTATAACCCACGGCCAATTATGTGGTGAACCTACGGGGGCATACACAATACACATGAAGCGAAAGCGAGGAAGTAAGAACGACCGAGTCGACTGGGTCGACTGGGTATATAATCGACTGGGTCGATTATAATGAGTGAGTCGACTGGGTCGACCCAATTGGAACAAAATAGGATCCAATTGGAATTGGATCAGAATCATAAATTAAATTGGAATTTAATTTGTGAATTAATTAATTAAGTTGGATTTAATTAATTATATAAATGATTTAATTAAATAGACTTAGAGTCTGATTTAATTAATTGGGAGACTAGTTAATTAATTGGGCTATTTAATTGGGAGATTAAATAAAGCCTGATCAAATTAATTAACTGGGCCATAAATTAATTGGAAGACTTAGTCTTCTAATTAAAGAGGGCCATGGCCCATGTAGGAGAATAAAGTCCTAGTCCTAATAGGACTAGGTTAGGGAGATAACTATAAGTAGGTAACTTGTAGTTATTTTTCACATAGAACTCTAAGCAAAAATTGAGCAAGAGCAAAAATTCTCTCCCTCTTCCACAACCAAATCGGCCGAACTCTTCCTGTGTTTGGAAGAATTTTTTCGTCTTCGATTATTGTTCCAAAGTCGTTCTTAAATCCTAGATATCATATATACCCTATGTTCTAGTCGATTAGGTTATATTAATTTTCGTGATATTGTGGTGTATCAACTCGTAGAGGCGCAACACGTGGGGCGCTACTGCAGGACTTTGGATCGATCCTACCGAGGGAGAAAATGCAACTTTGCCTAGCTACTTGGATTTGCAAGGAGACAGGTATAATTTGGATCTAATTATTCTTGTCGTTTTAATATTCATATATATACACCTAGGGTAGTATCCTGGCAAGATTCCGTAAGAGGTCCTATAAAATTTTAAATTCCGCTGTGCCTAGGACTGTTTATCTTACCGAATCCCAACAGGTGCTAATTTTGGAATGATCAATCGACAGAGTGTTCGATTGTTTAGAGTATATGTTGCTCGAATAATTAAATAATATTTAATTATAACCCACGGTCAATTATGTGGTGAACCTATGGGGGCATACACTATACACATGAAACAAAAGCGAGGAAAAGAGAACAATCGAGTCGACTGGGTCGACTGGGTCTATAATCGACTGGGTCGATTAAAGTGGGTGGGTCTACTGGGTCGACCCAAATTGAGCTAAATAGGATCCAATTGGAATTGGATCAAGATCATAAATTAAATTGGAATTTAATTTGTAAATTAATTAATTAAGTTGGATTTAATTAATTAAATAGACTTAGAGTCTAAAATTAATTAATTGGGAGATTAATTAATTGGGCTATTTAATTGGAAAATTAAATAAAGCCTAGTTAGATTAATTAAAGTGGACCATAGATTAATTGGAAGACTTAGTCTTCTTATTAAAGTGGGCCATGGCCCATGTAGGAGAATTAAAGTCATAATCCTAATAGGACTAGGTTAATGAGATACCTATAAATAGGGGACTTGATGTTATATCTCATACAAAACTCTAAGAGCCAAAACAGAGCAAAGGAAAATTCTCTCTCCCTCTCCCCACACCAAATCGGCCGAACCTTCTTCCTCTTTGGAAGAATTTTTCGTTTTCGATTTTAGCTCCTAAGTCGTTCTTTAATCCTAGATATTAATATACCCTATGTTCTAGTCGATTAGGATATATTAATTTTCGTGATATTGTGGTGTATCAACTCGTAGAGGCGCAACACGTGGGGTGCTACTAGCAGGACTTGGGATCGATCCAACCGAGGGAGAAAACGCAACTTTGCTGAGCTACTTGGATTTGCAAGGAGACAGGTATAATTTAGATCGAATTATTCTTGTCGTTTTAATATTCATATATATACACCAAGGGTAGTATCCTGGCAAGATTCCGTAAGAGGTCCTATAAAATTTTAAATTCCGCTGTGCCTAGGGCTGTTTATCTTACCGAATTCCAACAGACGGTTCGTATTCCCACCTTGACACCTATCAAATGAAAGTTTGAAGCGCGTAATAATCTTGTACACGATCTAACACATCGCGGTAACTGATCAACGGTTGGTATTGAAACACAAAGACCGAAAATGCTCTATAAGTACGAAAACGATCAGCTTACTCATAGTTTACGCTCCCTCAAACATTCAAAACCTTAGAGAGAATTCTGCCATTTCTTTTCTGCGAATCTGCTCTCTAATCTCCTTAATCAATCAAACTACCATGGGAAATAAATCAAAAGAAGCCGAAGCTGAAGGAAGGTACCTTGTTTATTCTACATTATATGCTACTGGTACCCCCCCTGATGAAGGAAATCTTAGAAAAATTTCAAAGTGCTTCGCTGGTCAAATTCATGGAAGCTCACAAGGATACGGTCTATCGAGATCAAATAATGGAGTTTTATGATTCAGCAAAAGAAACTACAAACAAGGAGATAAAGGCTAAAGTTGGAGAATTGGAAGTTGAGAAAAATGAAGCATTGGTTAGGGAATTTCAAGCCTTCTCTGACAAAGCTGTTGAAGAAACCGAAAACATCAAATCTACTCTAATTCATCAAGCTGCTCAACTGGACATCATGGATCAAAACATCAGAAACCTCTGTGCTGCTATCAACATCTCGGCTGTTGAACTCAACCCTGCTGATGATGACAAAAAGGGGGAAGAGAAATCAGTCACAGCTATTGTTCAATCTACTGATGAAAAGAACTCTGCTATTAAGGAAAAATCAACTGAAGAAATAGATTAAAAGGAACCAGTACTTGAAGAAAAAGCTGGAGATGAAGAAAATGCCAAGGAAGCTAATCAAGATGCTAAGAAGGAATAAACCAAGGATGAAGCAACATCTGACGAAGAGAGTGCTGATACCGAGGATACACCTGAAAAGCAAACTGATCGCTATGTGAAGTACAAAGATCCTGATCGAATCAACTGGAAGATTGAAGCCGCATTCAGAAATCTAGCTCCTGAAGGCGAAGAAGAAGAAGAAGAAGAAGAAGAAGAAGAAGAAGAAGATGATGATGATGATGATGATGATGATGAAGAAAATATTGATGAAAATGAGGAAATGGGAGAAAGTAAAGATGAAGAAACCGATGACTAGACAAACTGATGACTTCGTGGCTGCGTGTGTGCTGTCCACGTGGCAGTCCTCAATTGGCCTCGATGGTTGATTTCTTGTTGGACTCTAATTCTGCCAATTTTGAAAATTCTGAAAATCTTAGAATTTTGGAATATTAGGAAACTTGGAGTTTTTGGATAAGGTAGTTATCTTGTTAGATTTAAACACTACCTTAATTAACTAATCTTGTCAAAATAGAATTATCTTGAGAATCTTGGAGATTTAGGAACATTGGGAAACTTAGAGTTTTGGATAAGATAGGAATCTTGGAGATTTGGAAACTATCTTTATTAACCAATTTTAATCAAGATAAGTTTTGTAGATTGCTTAGAACTCAAGTAAGAGTTAATTAATCTTAGAGATTAATTATTAATTCAAAATTAATTAACTTGGATAAATTTTGTGAATTAAAATTAAAGGAGCCGGTAAATTTATATTTATGCCCTTATGTGAATTTATGCATGTTCTTGAGTGAATATGTGGATTGGTCGATTTTGCCCATAAGCCCTGTGTAGTTTATGGTTTATTTATTTTATGGGTTTTAATTAAATGGGCCTGATTGGTGCCCTTGCTTGCGCAAATAAATGTAATAGAATAGGACCCTTTATTTTTATAAGCTAGGCTTAGATTAGGCTTGGAGCCAAGAAGACCTCATGAAGACTTGGAGATCCACATGGAGGCCCATAACCTTGGAGGACATGGAGGCCCAATTCATTACATGGAGGCCCAATCAAGCTGGATATTACAAGAAGGCCCATGATGTATGGGTTTGAAAATTGTAATAGTTAGGACATTTAATTTCCACCCTAGACTGACCAATTGATCCATCACAAGGCTCGTGATGGATCGCATAGGATGGGCAATCGATCAATCATATTCTACTAGGTGATGTTTGTTTACTTATATTCTTTGATGTATGTCTTGCATGCTTAGAATAGATCACGTAAACAAGATAAATCATAATGTGATGAGACCTCGCACAAAAAAACTTAAAACCTCCAATTGAACTTAAAATTCAATTAGAATATTAAATCAAATAACAGGCGCATAATATTGGAGTCTATGGTCCAAGCCTATCCAATTACTAGGTTTTAGGCATATTGTAAGAATATATCTCGATGATCACGAGTCCTGGGTCGAGCTATAGGAAGATGATATGTCTATTGCCTCGATGCACGAGTTTAGTGCCAAGGGAGGGGATAGCAAGGTTTTAGGCGCTATCTCACGAGTCGTGGGGTGTCTAGAATTGAACTATTTCTCTCCACGAGTATTGGACATGATTTAACGCTAGTAAGTATGGATGTCTCATGAGTCGTGGATCCATATCAAAAAACGAGGCTAAATGAACTAAAGGGTTAGCTGCGATGGTTAACCAACGACGTAGTCGACCACCAAGTGAATCAAATAGTATGGCCAACAAGTCGTGGATACTAGGAGATTGCACTTGAGCCTTAAGCCCGCTAGGATATTTTAAAATTCCCAAAACTTATGTGGGGGCATAAGATTTTGATTAAAATAGTGGGAGTAATTTACAAATAAAAACCATGTTTGTAAATTGTGCATTTTAAATTAATCTTTCGCGTATTTATTTCTTCTCTCGTCGTTTTGTAGATATAATGTCTAAGAATCCGATTTCCATCATACTTGAACAAAACAAATTAATTGGACCCAACTTCCATGCCTGGGTCAGGAACCTTAAGATCATTCTCGCTTCTGAAAAGCGAGGTTTTGTCCTTGATGGGGCCCCTCCCGAACTTGCTAAGGATGTCGATGATACTGAGAAAGAGGGCGTTGATATGTGGCTCGATGATGACTTGCAGTCACGTTGTCTCATGTTGGCATCCATGTCGAATGAGCTACAAAAGCAGCACGAGCATATGAAGTCTGCTTTTGAGATCTACACGCACCTGAATGGTCTATTTGGGGTGCAAAGTAGATACGAGCGGTATGAAACCGCCAAGACTCCGCAACAAACGAGGATGGCAGAGGGTACTTACGTTCGCTCTCACTGCATCAAGATGAATGGGCTCATTGAAATGCTTGGTCATCTTGACGTAAACATGGACAAGACCTACTGCCAGGATATAATCCTCCAATCGTTGCCAAGATCATTCGAGAAATTCGTAGTGAACTACAACATGCACAAGATGGATGTTGAACTTCACGAGTTGGCAAATATGCTCGCCACTGCCGAGGCTTCCATGAAAAGAGAGAAGCCAGTGATGGTCGCTACCTCGACCCAATCCAAGTCCAAAAGGACGAAGAAAGGGAAGGGGAAGGGAAATTCTTCTTCAAGCAAAGGCAAATGACCATCTGGGCCCATAGGGAAGGGAAAGAAGCAAAAAGCTTCTGCTGGTGAACAAAAATGTTTCTACTGCAAGAAACCTGGACCCTGGAAGAGGAACTACAAAGAGTTCTTGGAGAGCTCGAAAGGTATATTCCTTGTTGAAGTTATTTATCAATTAAATGTGCATCATGGGTGTTGGACACTGCTTGTGGTTCTCATCTTTATAATGATTTACAGGTGATGGGAGCAAAAAGACCACTTAGGCCAGGGGATTGGATCCTGAGATTTGGCAATGGAGCTAGAGCTGCTGCCGAGGCCATAGGCGAAGTGGAGTTAGATTTAGGTGGTAATAAATTAGTCCTTAGGAACGTTCTTTATGTACCTGGTTTGGTGAAAAACATTATTTCTATTCCTGTTTTGGATAATGAAGGTTTTAATTTTACAATTAATAAAGGTTCATTTTCGTTATTCATGAATGATAATTTGTTTTCACTGGTACATTAAAAGATGGACTATACACCATTGAACCACCTAAGTTAGTTATGCACGTACAACAAAACAAAAGGAAACAAGATAATGAAATATCTGCCCAATTGTGGCACGCTCGACTTGGACATATCTCTAAGTCAAGGATTCAAAAGTTAGCATCATCTGGTGCGATTGAAATCAATCGCATTGATGAAATGCCAACTTGTGAACCATGTCTAAAGGGTAAAATGGCTAAGTTGCCATTTAAGGAAAACCCGAGCCAAACAAACATTGGACCTAATACATACTGACGTATGTGGACCATTAAGAAAAAGTGCCCGAGGTGGCTATGATTACTTCATCACTTTCACTGACGACTATAGTCGTTATGGATATGTGTTCTTGTTGAAACACAAGTCTGAAGCCTGTGAGCGATTCAAAGAATTCAAGATCGAAGTAGAGAATCAACTTGGTCATACGATAAAGGCTCTTCGTTCTGACAGAGGTGGAGAATTTCTTAGTAATGAATTTCTGAATTATCTTGTAGAGCATGGAATACTATCGCAGTGGACTCCTCCTGCAACACCCCAAATAAATGGAGTAACAGAGGGAAGGAATCGAACCTTGATGGACATGGTTCGATCCATGATGAGTGCCACTGACCTTCCTCTTTCATTTTGGGGACATGCCCTCCTTAAGGCAACGAAGATACTGAACATAGTACCTTCTAAATCCGTAGAAAAGACACCATACGAATTATGGTTTGGCAAGGCACCCTCATACGCATTCATGCGCATATGGGGATCTCCCGCTCGTTAAAAAGCTAGTGGGAGATAAATTGGAAACCAAATCCACTTTGTGCAAATTCGTGGGGTATCCGGAAAACTCAATAGGATACGAGTTCTACGATCCTACAAGACAAACTACGTTTGTCTCGAGGAACGCACACTTTTTGGAGAAGGATTTCTTGGTGGACAAGAAAGAAAACAACGTAGAACTAGATGAGGTCACAGAAGCTGAAAAGGCCGAAGGGGTCGATCAAGCTGACCCGTCGCCACAGGCAGTGGGAGAACATGAGCATGAAAGTGCACCAGAGAGTACACCGATACATCGTAGGTCAGAAAGACAGTGTAGAGAACCCGAAAGGTACTTTGGTTTGCTGCACGAGACTGGACAGTCTCTAACCGACCCAAGGACTTACGAAGAGGCTATGCTAGACATAGACTCGGGAAAGTGGCGCGAAGCCATGGAATCCGAATTGGACTCCATGCACTCGAACAAGGTCTGGGCCTTGGTAGATCCACCAGTGGGAGTGACTCCCGTGGGTTGCAAGTGGATCTATAAGCGAAAGCTTGGAGTGATCGGAGAGGTAATAACCTACAAGGCACGACTAGTGACAAAAGGATACACTCAAAGGCCAGGTATCGACTTTGAGGAGATCTTCTCGCCCGTCGCAATGCCTAAATCCATTCGAATCTTGCTGGCCATAGCTGCGTGGTATAACTACGAGATATGGCAGATGGATGTGAAGACTGCCTTTCTCAATGGGGACATTGACAAGGAGATCTACATGGAGCAACCAAAAGGATATGCATCCAAAGGAGATGAACACAAGGTGTGCAAACTCCAGAGGTCCATTTATGGACTGAAGCAAGCTTCTCGAAGTTGGAACATATTTCGATGAAACAATCCAAACTTTTGGATTCATCAAGAACGTGTTCGAACCTTGCGTGTACAAGAAGATCAGTGGGAGTACAGTTGAATTTTTGGCACTTTACGTTGACGACATTCTTCTCATTGGAAACAATGTAAAAGTGTTGTCCGAAAATAAAGCATGGTTATCTACACAATTCTCAATGAAGGATTTGGGAGAAGCATCCTTTGTACTAGGTATAACTATAAGGATCTACCGAGATAGATCAAAAGGACTGCTGGGCCTCTCCCAATCCCAGTACATAGATAAAATCTTGAAGAGATTTAATATGGAAGAATCCAAGAGAGGATTGCTTCCAATGAGACATGGAATTGCACTCTCTAAGTCTATGGCCCTGAAGACGCCTGAAGAGAGAAGCAATATGTCTCGAGTACCATATGCGTCCGCAATAGGAAGCATAATGTATGGTATGTTATGTACTAGACCAGACGTAGCGTACGCTTTAAGCGTTACAAGTCGCTATCAGTCTGATCCAAGAGAGCAGCACTGGATAGTAGTAAAGGCAATTTTGAAGTACCTGAGAAGGACTGAGGAATTGTTCTTGGTATACGGTGGAGGAGAATCGAAATTGGAAGGTTATACAGACTCGAGCTTCCAATGTGATTTAGACGACTTCAAGTCGACATCTGGATACGTGTTCTGCCTAAATGGTGGTGCGGTTAGCTGGAAGAGCTCCAAGCAAGACACTACCGCAGATTCAACCACCGAAGCAGAATACATTGCCGCGTGTGATGCAGCAAAGGAAGGTGTTTGGATGAGGAAATTCATCCAAGAAATGGATGTGATACCTAGCATCGCTAAGCCCATTACTATCTTCTGTGATAATAATGGGGAATAGAGCAAGAAAAGGAGCCAAGATCTCATCAGAAATCCAGGCATGTACAAAGACGATACCACATGATAAGAGATATCATTGGTAGAGGAGACATTAAGATGGAACGTGTCAACTCAGAAGATAATACCGCGGACCCGCTAACGAAGCCTCTGCCTCAAAAGGTATTTGAGAAACATCTGCTTAAGATGGGACTCAAGAACATAAAAGACTGGCTTTAGGACAAGTGGGAGATTGATAGAAATAGTGTCCTGCAAGCTAGCTGTATGGCTAGCATTTATTGTATTAAATGAGGAACTATTCAATTTTGATTAATAAAAGCACTTTATTAAAAGGTCAACTTTATCTTATGTAATAATTATCTACGCATAAGGATAGAAGTCCTTAGATCACAGGGCTATGGGACAACCCGTGGACTGATCTCCAAGGCCGTGATCTAGAACATATTCAAGAGTCGTAGAATCCAATCGAGATAGGACATCGTTGGATTTGGTTAGACTCTCACTATTGTGTATACTCCGATGAACTGGAGAACGCTGGGGTCGTGACTGGGATAGTCGATACACATAAGTGGGTGGCTTGCTGGGATAGAAAGTGCATTGAATACCCCAAGTAGGAAATAACTCACCATGGAAGCGGTAGTCGCATATCGGGGTTGAAGTTATTCCAATTTACAATAGTATACGAGGAACGATCCCTAACTACTTGAGGTGATAGGGTTTATCTGGTGCAAGAACGTTGATGTTTTGATGTGAGTTCTGACTGACTGGAGATCACCAGAAAGTCTCTGTGAACTCATGTTGGGTATGGAGGAACTCGTATGCAGATTCATATCATCAACAAAAGATCCATTGACCCGACTTGATAGGTTGGGAAATTCTCCTATGGATTTCTGTGAGAAATTAATTCTGGTAAAATCCTTGGCCAATGTATCTGACGACTTTATGTAAGTAGCTCATAAAGATTAAGTCAAAGAGAATTTATTTCGAGACCAGAATACATAAGGTCAAGACAAAATAAAAGGAAGACCGATGAAAGACCATACCCTTAAGTCTCGACTGGGAGATTGATCGATGGAGAGATTATGTCGTATATGGAAATTGTAATTGAGTTAAAAGGTTCACTGAATTAATTCACCAGTGATTGGGCTCCATGGGCTTGTGGCTGGACATCGACCGTGGAGTGTGGGAGAATTCCCAAATTGGCAGGGGTGTTAATTTTGGAATGATCAATCGACAGAGTGTTCGATTGATTTAGAGTATATGTTGCTCGAATAATTAAATAATATTTAATTATAACCCACGGCCAATTATGTGGTGAACCTACGGGGGCATACACTATACACATGAAGCGAAAACGAGGAAAAGAGAACAACCGAGTCGACTGGGTCGACTGGGTCGATTAAAGTGGGTGGGTCGCCTGGGTCGACCCAAATGGAGCTAAATAGGATCCAATTGGAATTGGATCAAGATCATAAATTAAATTGGAATTTAATTTGTGAATTAATTAATTAAGTTGGATTTAATTAATTAAAGGAATAATTAATTAAAAAGACTTAGAGTCTAAAATTAATTAATTGGGAGATTAATTGATTTGGCTATTTAATTGGGAAATTAAATAAAACCTAGTTAGATTAATTAAAGTGGACCGTACATTAATTGGAAGACTTAGTCTTCTAATTAAAGTGGGCCATGGCCCATGTAGGAGAATTAAAGTCATAATCCTAATAGGACTAGGTTAATGAGATACATATAAATAGGGGACTTGATGTTATATCTCATACACAACTCTAAGAGCCAAAACAGAGCAAAGGAAAAATTAACTCTCCCTCTCCCCACACCAAATCGGCCGAACCTTCTTCCTCTTTGGAAGAATTTTTCGTTTTCGATTTTAGCTCCTAATTCGTTCTTTAATCCTAGATATTAATATACCCTATGTTCTAGTCGATTAGGATATATTAATTTTCGTTATATTGTGGTGTATCATCTCGTAGAGGCGCAACACGCGGGGTGCTACTAGCAGGACTTGGGATCGATCCAACCGAGGGAGAAAGCGCCACTTTACTGAGCTACTTGGATTTGCAAGGAGACAGGTATAATTTAGATCGAATTATTCTTGTCATTTTAATATTCATATATATACACCTAGGGTAGTATCCTGGCAAGATTCCGTAAGCGGTCCTATAAAATTTTAAATTCCGCTGTGCCTAGGGCTGTTTATCTTACCGAATCCCAACAGACGGTTCGTATTCCCGCCTTGACACCTATCAAATGAAAGTTTGAAACGCGTAATAATCTCGTACACGATCGAACACATCGCAGTAACTGATCAACGGTTGGTATTGAAACACAAAGACCGAAAAAGCTCTATAAGTACGAAAACGATCAGCTTACTCATAGTTTACGCTCCCTCAAACATTCAAAACCCTAGAGAGAATTCTGCCATTTGTTTTCTGCGAATCTGCTCTCTAATCTCCTTAATCAATCAAACTACCATGGGAAAGAAATCAAAAGAAGCCGAAGCTGAAGGAAGGTACCTTGTTTATTCTACATTCTATGCTACTGGTACCCCCCTGATGAAGGAAATCTTAGAAAAATTTCAAAGTGCTTCGCTGGTCAAATTCATGGAAGCTCACAAAGATACGATCTATCGAGATCAAATAATGGAGTTTTAATGATTCAGCAAAAGAAACTACAAACAAGGAGATAAAGGCTAAAGTTGGAGAATTGGAAGTTGAGAAAAATGAAGCATTGGTTAGGGAATTTCAAGCCTTCTCTGACAAAGCTATTGAAGAAACCGACAACATCAAATCTACTCTAATTCATCAAGCTGCTCACCTAGACATCATGGATCAAAACATCAGAAACCTCTGTGCTGCTATCAACATCTCGGTTGTTGAACTCAACCCTGCTGATGATGACAAAAAGGGGGAAGAGAATTCAGTCACAGCTATTGTTCAATCTACTGATGAAAAGAACTCTGCTATTAAGGAAAAATCAACTGAAGAAATAGAGTCAAAGGAACCAGTACTTGAAGAAAAAGTTGGAGATGAAGAAAATGCCAAGGAAGCTAATCAAGATGCTAAGAAGGAATAAACCAAGGATGAAGCAACATCTGACAAAGAGAGTGTTGATACCGAGAATACACCTGAAAAGCAAACTGATCGCTATGTGAAGTACAAAGATCCTGATCGAATCAACTGGAAGATTGAAGCAGCATTCAGAAATCTAGCTCCTGAAGGTGAACAAGAAGAAGATGAAATGAAGAAAATATTGATGAAAATGAGGAAATTGGAGAAAGTAAAGATGAAGAAACTGATGACTAGACAAACTAGTCCATTTACCTTAATATTTCGTATCAATTTACTTCTTTTGTCTCATCTACTTGAACATGTAACTGTAACAAGATCACATCTATAAAAGTTCAATTTACTTCCAACATATTATTTCTATCTCAGAAATTTTTGAGGACTTAACTTTATTTTAGGTACAGGTACTTAGCTGAAGTTTTGTCATCATAAAAAAGGGGGAAATTGTTGGATAAAGATGAAGACGAAGACAAAGTTTGTAGGGAGGTTTTGATGATTTCCAAAACGTCAAGATCAGCTAAGTAATATAAACTTAGTAAAATCCCTATCAAGAAGTTTTGATCGAACGCAAAAGACAAATAAGAAGGATCGGAACTTATGGTCGAGGAGACGACTGATCTAATGCTGTAGACGGAAATCAGATTGGTGAAATTCAGCCGACTCAACAGATTTGTTCAGTTTGGGATCAGCCGAGTGTTCATCAGACGAGTGACTTCGGACAGCTGAGTGGAAGTGATCAGACAAGTCACCTCAACGGTCATAAACGTACTTAAAGGAATTAATGCTGAAGAGTAAGGGTATTTATGACAAATGATTAAAGAAGAATCTCGTATCAGCAGAGTGCATTTAATGCGACTGACAGGAAGTACAGTGGATATGACAGTACACAGTCGCAGGGAGCTGTTCCTGAGAGATAGGGACCAATGCTCGAGATATAGACTTCTGTTACACTTCAACGGGCAGATTTCAAAATCTCAAGTATAAAAAGAAAGCTTGTTCAAAGAGTTTAGAGACGACAACAGTCAAGAGACAATACGATACAACACACTTTTGAGAACTTTCAAAAGCTCAATCTCTCTAAGTCTCAAAAGAAATCAAGAACAGCTCACTCACCAGCTTAGTCATTTGTTGACAAAAAGCGAACGTTGAAGAAAAGAAGAAATCTGAGTTGGAAGAAATAAGTATTGTGAGAAGTAGATATCCATCTTTGTGAAGCGATATTACTTCAGAAGATAGATTTTCTTTGTGATCTCCTATTGCGAACTTACGGTCAGTTCATGTGTTGTTTGGCGTAAGCAGAGAACATATTGTAATCTTTGTGATTATAGTATAACCCAAGATCTGTGTGACTTGGAAGAGTGGACTAAAGGACTTTGATCCATATAACCACTATAAAAAGATCGGTGTTTTACATTCTGCATTCTTTTCATACATATTTCGAAATAAGCTTACTTTTACCCAAACTGTTTGAAAAGAATTTTGTAAAACTGGGGACAAAACTTTGAAACCAAGTTTCGATTACTTGTGAAAAACAATTTGCAAAATCCGCTGCAAGTAACATGTCTTGGAACTCTGATTCAAATCAGCTAAGTGAATCAATTGAATTGGTCTACTCTGCTGCTCAAAGCTGTGTGCGCGAACAGCCTAGTAACTTCTATCAACTTGAACAGTTTAGTCTGGTCATTTGAAGAATTGAGGTTTAAATTTCAAAAGTGATAAAATTTTCAGAGGTATATTCACACCCTCCCCCCTCTAGACATCAACTGACAACTTGGGACCAACAATTATATTACCAACGCGCCACATGGAGTATCGAATACGTATCCCACAAATATCTGAGGAGTATCGTATCCGAAAAGTGTTCGACACGGCATTTAATAATTTTTTGAA
This sequence comes from Penstemon eatonii, assembly GCA_038501285.1. Taxonomy (NCBI): domain Eukaryota; kingdom Viridiplantae; phylum Streptophyta; class Magnoliopsida; order Lamiales; family Plantaginaceae; genus Penstemon; species Penstemon eatonii. The sequence goes on along the minus strand of CM076711.1, from coordinate 52,064,618 downwards.
GTATCCGTGCTTCATAGTATCCAATTTCTTTATTTCGGCTCGTGTTATTCTAAAGTTTCTAAATGCGATTGCCCGATTGTATCTTTTCCTTCACGTTGTGTAATTTATCGTAAAATATTCTTCAATCATTTTAGCCTCATTCTTGAAATGGCTTCTTCAAGTCGTGCCCTTAATTACCTTTAATCAAACTACTTGACTGTTTTCCTTCAGAGCTTATCGACACTCTCAATTAACATGTCCTTGTTTATTGGGGATTGACTTCTTGTATCCTATCAAGCTTTTATATTGATCCCTTATTTTTGTACTCATTCAGAGTTTACCCCTCCTTATTTCATGAGATACTTTCTCGAATCGACTTCGTAAACCAAAATTATTTATTTTTGTCGGATTCTATGATTGTTATTGTTCCTTGTCCTTCTTTTTCCCGAGCCTATTTATTCCGTTATGATCGTTTTGAAATTATCCATATGATTTAATGTTACTTTTTTTCGTTGTATTCAATTGTACAATTTTCTAAATTTCCTGAAGGAATTGAATTGTCTCGGTTTATTTTTTAACTTCACATTTTCATTGGTCCATTCATAAATTGTTATCCCTTTGTCTATTTCATTCCTTTTTGCAAGCAGCATAAATCAGACCAATTTATTCTCAATTTCTTTTGAACTTCGGACTTACCTTCTACTTATTTTGAACTTATTTCTAATCCCGTCTAGCTCAATTTGATCGTTTCGATGTTCACATATTTCACTATTGAGCTTTACTTGTTTCTATTGCAGCTTGTTGCAATCATTATTGAAATGATCTTTAAAGCGCGCCATTTATCTTGACTTGCTTTTCAAATGACCAAACATACTTTAATGTTTTGATTATTATCATCATGATACTTGTTTCGACTTTCTATTATCCTTACCGACATCCTTACTTTAATCTTCTTTTTACTTACACCATTTGAAATGGTTAGGCTCATCCCTTTCGTTATTCTTATCGGTGCACCTTAATTTTTCTCCTTGTCACATATATCGAACTATTCACTTGTTTATCTTTATCATCGATATTTCAGTCCATTTGCAATATTCGTTGATTCTTCTATATGTTGCCATCTTATTTTGTCGTCTTGAGCATCTTGATTCGATCATCTTTTTTAATCCTTATCATGTCTCTTCATTTGACTCATTTTGTTCCTTGTGAGAATCCCATGTCAAATGTCATTCAGTACCTTTTGAATTCTCTGGGCCAAACTGAACTATATATTGTTATGTGAGTAGTTTTTCCTTTGAGAAGAATCTTAATTCGTGGCATAGGAGTTGGAATTATCGTCGTATCCCATTCTACCGCGTCATGATTATGCGTAACGTATATGAAGTACTACATCAATCATCCTCGTGAACCTGGCTGCATATATTAAGATCTCCAGAAAAATCTAACGTACAAACGAAGACACGTTTGCATACTCATCTAGATGAAAAAACAAGTGAATTCCATTATGGCACGGACAGAGTATAAAAAGGCGACTTGGAAGTTAGAGAAAAAGATACGTATGAGTTTTTAAAACGCCTAACGTACGAGATAACATTTTCGCACTCTCGTTTTAATCAAGAAGGCTGCAGATTCTAAAAGAAAATGTTTTATGACGCACACAGAGTAAAGAAAAAACGTTTCGGGAGCGAGAAAAGAAGATGTGTCGGCGTTAACCGTACCACGCGAATCTCAAGAAAGAATTTGGGGACCAAATTCTTTTAAGGGGGTAGGATTGTAACGCCCCCAAAATTTCGAACCCTTTTGATTGGATTTTTATTCCAATTTATGTGCTATATTTTATTTTCAAAGTTAAGCATTAATCTGAACTAAAATATAGAAATTAATTAAATCTTGTGATATTTTGAACTTTGAAATAATTAAAAATATAAAAGTTACTTTAAAATAAGATTTAATAAAGTGAGGGGGGAATCCCACAATTTATTTAACCCCCTAATGCGAGTGAGGGGGGAACCTCACAAATTATTTAACCCCCAAAAGATCAAGGGATCAATCCCCGGACCAAAAGAAGCCAACAAGATGGCAAAATTGTCCTCGCAGGGACCCAAATGTAAAAGATACATGCTCAAATCCAAAGGTATGCAAAAACAATCAAACCAACAACTGGCTAAACAAAACGACCACAAAGTTAACCACCCAAAGCAACAACTCGAAAAGAAAAGTAGCAAACATCAAGAAGCAAAGCTTCCCACCTTTCCCTAGTAATTATCGGCAAGCATTCCAATAAGTGAAAGCAACAAAGATTTCTCTCCCACTTAATGATAAATCAATAAGAAAATGCATGAGACAGGAGCAAAATTAGACACCCGGCAAGCAGAAGAAAAGCAGTATCCGAAGGTGAAGTCCAAATGCCACAGCCACCATATCAAGCAAAGGAGGGTAAGTGTTGGAAGTACAACTACATGGAGATAAAACGAACACCTGAGAAGGAGGGAAGTGAGCCCAATATTCACGCCTAAAGCTCTCTGAACCCAAAAATTCCAACCACAAAGCACGGATGCAAGTCCCAAATTCCAGCGAGCCATCAACCAACCACTAACCCAACAACCAATACAAGCTATGTCTTCCGAAGGCAAATGAACGACAAAGACTCCCACAATTCAAAAGATCCATAACCAGATGCTAACCTTAAACCCCCCATCGACACACATCACCTCCTCAACCTCAAAAAGAAGGGAAATTAATCCAAATGCCACCAAATCAGCAACACAAACCCAGCTATCAAACAAACTAAAAGAGTAACCAATCACACCTCCTTATGAAATGCACTCCAAAAGCCAAAAGCAACAAAGAGCTTTCTCCCAAATTTTTTTAAATCAATCAAGATGGAACGTGAGACAGGAACAAGATTAGACACCCAGCAAGCAGATGAAGAGCAGTATCCACAGGTGTTAATCCCAAGCAACAGCCACCAAAGCAAGCAACAAAGTTGAAAGAAGTTGGATGTCCAAAACAGCCCCTGAGTTAGAAGAAAGTGAGCCCAATATTCACGCCTAAAGCACTCTGAACCCAACAATTCCAACCACAAAACCCATGGCTAAAAGAACAGGATCAATCAAGACAACACGCGAACCAGTAACCAAACAAAAATTGCAAGCCCTGTCTTCTGAAGTCGAAGGATCAACAAGGACTCCCACAATCCAAAAGATCCATAACTATGTGCTAAACTTAAATCCCCATCAACACTTCCCACCTCAATGACCTCAAAAAAGAAGGGAAATCAGTCCACAAGTCACTCACGAACAACCGAAATCACACTAACAAGGAAGTAAGGGAGGTTACAAAGTAAACACCAAGAGATTAGCAAACAGCCACCTGCCAAAATCAATAGCAAACAGCCACATCCCAAATTCAACACTAAAGCAACCAGACAATCGAAACCACCAAATCCAAAATTGAAGTGAGGAAGGTGAAATTCACCAAATCATGATGAAAAGCCCTCAAAAAATCAAGAGAAAACAGGCCTCAAACACCCCCAATGCGAAGATTAAAGTCGGCTCAAGAAACCTAATTTCCCCAATTTAAGAGACACCCACCTAATCCAAAATTGAAGAGAGGAAAGTTAAATTCACCTAATCATGATGAAAAGCCCTCAAAAAACCAAGAGAAAACGGGCCTCAAACCCGCCAATTCGAAGATTAAAGTCGGCTCAAGAACCCTAATTCCCCCAATTCAAGAGACACCCAAAATTCAACATGGAAAAGTGAAATTAAAATGATCAAAAGAAGTTATACATGCCCAGATTAACATTCACGAGCCCAATTGGATGAAATTGTTACGAATTGAATCGAATTTATGGGGATCGCAAAAACGAAACCCTAACTCACCAATCTCCTCAATCGAGCCAAGAAACATAAAATTGAACAAGAATAACGTACCCAGTTGAAAGGAAACAAGGAGAAATGATGAATTGAAGAGCCAAGGGAAAGGGGATCGCGCACCCTATAGCCGAAATCCGCCTTCAATCTTGAAATTAACACATGAAAAGTGACGAAATGGACTGTAAGATGAGGGCCATGAACCAATTTTCCAGAATTACAACCGGAATTAACAAGAATCGCGAACCCTAGAATTTGGGGCCGAAACCCAATCTGAATCCAATGGCGCAACATAGCCAATGTGCTTGCATAGAAAGATGCCCAGTGATGAGACGAAGCTAACCCAACAAGAATTACAAGAATCCATCCACAAACGAGAGAGGAATCGCCATTTTTGTGAGAGGAAGTGAAAATGAGCGGGGCCAAACTCCAATCTGATTCCAATCGCTCAAAATAGACAATAATTCAAGAAATTGCTCCCATGGAAAGATGGCCAGTGATGAGGCGAAGCTAACCCAACAAGAATTACTCAAATCCATCCACAAACGAGTGAGAAATCGCCATTTTGGTGAGTGTGAGTGAAAATGAGCGGGGGGAGAGAAAATCCTAGAGAGAGAAACTCTCAGATTTTCTCTCTCCCCTATAGCGCGTCAGCTTTCACTTTAAAATAAGATTAAGACCTTTTTGAAAATTTTCAGGCTTGGATGCACAAAATTTGAAATTTTTTGTTCTTGGGGGCACAAATGTAAGTTTTCAAAACTTCGGGGGGCAAAGTGAAAATTTGCTCCAAGTTGCAGATTTTCTGCAGGAGAGTAATTATTTTCTCTCCTCGCACACTCTTTAGGCTGCAAGCATGGCTTTGGGTGGAGAAATTGTTCTACCCAAGAAAGACATGCATTGATGGATTAGAAAATAATTAAGCACCATGTTTCCCTCTCTTCCCAATGTGTATATATTTGTTATATACACTTAACATCAGACTTTTATCCTCTCAATAACCTCATTTACATACACATCATAAAGAATAAAGAAAATAGGAGAGAGAGAGAGAGAAGAGGCACCACAAAGAGAATTTTCGGATTTTTACTACACAACCTCGGTTTTTTGATCACTTCATCTTCGTCCACCGTTGGATCACGTCCAAATTTTGCGTGAAGGTCCTACACACATGGGGCTACATATTGACCGTTTGGATCGTCGATTGGGACTCCCTTAGTGAATCGGCATTCGTTAGAAGTTGGGGAAAAGTAAGGATTGGAGGGTTTTTGTTATGAACCACCACCGGAGCCGCCACCACTGCCACGAGCACCTTCGGAGGTCTGGAAATGAAGAGAGTTTCACCCCCTTCGTTGCTTTGGGTGAAAATCCGTCTATGCATGTGTTCTTTAATCCTTGTGATTTTATTTTCCTTTCTTCAAAGTATATATTGAAGAAGTTTAGTTTATCCTTGTAGCTTTTATGATAAGTTGTTGAGTTTATATTTAATATTAGATATTTAATGTGACTTGCTTTGGTTTTGTTTAAATATTGCTTATATGTTTGGATCTTGATTTATTTGTGTAAGAAAGTTAATGTTTTTAATATTCAAATTTTGGGGGTATTATTGAAAGATTTTAAAAGTTAAAGGGTTGAGGGTTGCGATTTTTGTTGGGAGTAAAAAGGGACTGAAAATATAAGTTTTGTTTGATATTTGGTTAGGGTTACTTGAAAAGCATTTGTTTTAAAGTTTGCTTCGATATTTTGCAAAAATGGGAGTTTTTGAAACCTTTGGGGTTATTTTAGTAAATCTGAAAATAAGGGGATAAAGGTGCTATTTTGTCGCTGTTTTTACATGGTTACTTTTACAAACTTTTGATTAATTAAATTGATGTAGTGCTTTGTTCAATTTTGTTTAAGATTGAAATTTGTAAATTTTACCGAAGAAAATTTATGATCAAAGAACTTTTTGTTTCTCATTGTTAGTTGGTGAAAAATTATTAAAACTTATTTTTAATCTCAGTTTTATAGTGAAAAATATGCTTGATTATTTTTAAATATTGTTTAGATGCTTGAATCTTGAATTATTTTTCAAGAAAATTGATTTTATTAAGTGTTTGAAAACTATGAGGGTATTTTTGAAAAGTTTTAAACTTGTGGGAATTTTAAAGATTTGATTTTTGAAGTAACAAGATACTTAATACTTTTATTTGATTTTCGGTATGAGTTTAGTTAAAAATCTTTCGAGATAAAGTTTGTTGCAAATTTTTTTGCAAAAATGAATATTTTTAAAGTTTAGGGTATGTTTTGTAAATCTGGAAAATGAAGGGAAAAATTTGCTGGTTTGGCGTTGTTTTATCTAATTAGTATTTTGAGTTTTGAAAATAATATCTCTTAATTGAAGTTGATGTCGTAAGTTCTATGCACTTTTGTGCGATGTGTTAGTAGGAAATCCTTGTGTAGGATTTTCATTAGTTATGCTTCAGTAAGGTTGTTATATAAATTCTAAGTCGTATAAGAACTTGCTCAGGTTTCGGATGCGCTTCATTTGTGGAGTTTTAGTCGCTATACTAAGCGACAAAGGTGAGCGTTGTGTGTTAAATTTGTATGTCGGTCCGATGTGCTAGTAGATCGAGTCAAACATTTACTAGTGCTTTTAATAATCAAAGCATGTTCTATATTGTAATTTATCTTGCATGTTGTCACGAATAGATTAGACTTGTTATGTCGACATTACTCGCACGAAAATCACTTAGCATTTCAACATGATATCCAAATACATGCTACATCTAATTCTACTAGTTGCGTATATATTTTTCAAAATTATCATGATACCCAAAATTTCATTTGATAAGTTCTTAAATATTGATAATATGTTAAATATGTTTGATATGTTATGTTTCCGATTTTGTGTTTCCGTTTGTTTTCGATTTTGTGTGGGCCCTATTTGTTTGGTATATGGACCCGATGGCAACCTGGCCGGCAAGGGCCGACAGGATTGTCACGGTTACCCGTAGGCCTGGCCTTACAATCAAAGTGGGGAGGAACACTTGGGGAGTAAGGACGAGCTCCGGCAAAGACATGTCAATGCATTTCAGATAGTAAGGTCGCTCCTTACTTGGTGAGTTTGGATGGACATCAGACTGAGGATGGAGGGTAAGTGGAGGACGGTATCAGCAAATTCTTGGTTATGTGAATTTCGTGTTTCTTCCGTCTTGAATATATGTTTATTTGCTTGATAACATGTTTATGTTATATAATATGTTGCATCCACACATCACCATCAAATTCGCACACGACCTCACTAAGTTGGACAATCAACTTATGCGTTCCGTGTTTCACTCTTTTTAGTTTCATGTATTCTGGAAATAATAGTCGGGTTGCGGTTATGTCACCACAGTTGCGGTCCCACCCTAGTATTTGAGAAAGTAGTTTATGTGGTTTGACGCTTTATGTTTTTTTTTATTATTTAAAACCTTTCTTATAATATTTGAATTGTTAAAGTTGATTTATATTTTTGTCAAAGATTCAAGATTTTCATAAATTACTTAATTATCTTTCTCGGTTGATTTTGTTCAAATATTTTGATATGTTGTGATTAAATGTTTTCGCTTTAAAACTCAACTATGAAGATTGAATTTATTTGTTCGTCAAAAAAACTTAGTAATTTAAATTGTTCTTATTTCGTTTTAAACCGCTTCCGCTTTTAAACTTTTAATTTATCGTTTCCGTTAAAAAAAAGGGTTTCGATATTCTAACACTTTTTTAAAATAATAATAATTTTTCGACTGTTATCCCAGCCGGGCCGTCGCACATTGGGAATGTGAATCGGAATTTGCTTTTCAGTTAAGAGATGCATATGGTCTTCTCTTCAGTTCTGCATAATTTATTCATTTTTTGGCCAAAAAATTATTGGTTAAGTGTTTGGCTTGTGCTATTAAACGTGTATTCTTAAAGGACGGTACTACTTGTTCAATCCTCAAAATTATCGAAAATTTTGTTGACCTTTTGAAAATTAACATGCCCTGCCGATGATATTTTTTGGCTTTGCATACATAGTCCTACTTATTGGAATTCATCACATTGATTGAGCTAAGTCCATTTATTTGGCTTGGGTCTAACTCAACCTCAAAAATTAGATTACAATGTGAGGATTGTTCATGGCCATATAAGGTGGACTTAACTATTGTTTTCAATCAATGTGGGATATTTAGTCTCAATACACCCCCTTCACATGTGAACTGCAATGTGTGGGTGAAACAAGCCCAACACGTGACATATGAAAGTCCAACCTTGCGAATTTACGACATGTGGGTGAAGACCAAACACACGAATAATGACACTCCGGGCCTTTGTTAACAGGAGGAATAATAACATCTCATACCTTTGTTATCTGGATAAAGTATGTTGATAGATAATGAAGCCCATCATGGGAACAAGGACGAACCCATCACGGAAGGGGTGACCCACTTTAACATGGGGCTATGATACCATATTGGAATTCACCACATGAATTGGGTGGCCACTTTAACCTGGGGCTCTGATACCATATTGGAATTCACCACATGATTTGGGTTAAGTCCACTTACTTGGCTTGGGCTTAACTCAACCTCAAAAGATAGCTTATAAGGTGAGGATTGTTCAATGCCATAAAAGGTGGACTTAACTATTATTTTCAACCAATGTGGGATATTTAGTGTTAATAATACTGAGTAAATCACTTTTCAAATTATTCTTAATTACTTGTGTTTATACTTTATATTTAATAGGCTCCAAGCAAGAAAATGTTGTTGGTATTGAAGATGTTGAAATTAGAGTTGCCCCCATGTTAATTTCTTGTTTCAATTGTAAAATTATTCAAGAGGAAGAAGAGAAAACTGTTTATTAATGATGAAAAATATGAATTAATATAAATTTGTTGTACAAAGTCGAACCTTGCTATATTAATGATCAAGTTTAACGAGAAGATCATCATTGAAGATCCCAAAATTAATGGACCAAGTCTAATAGAGCCCGTTCTAAGGAGACCAAAATTGAAGACAACCAACACTCCCTGGAAGAGCCCAATTTTCTTGGGAAAAACATTGTAATTTAATTTGGCTCACTAATGGTATATCCAATTTTAAGAGCAAAAATTATCATCTTTTTTAATCCTTAAAAATCCAATTTTTTGGTCCAAATGCATTTTCTAAAACATTCCTTAAAAATTGGTTGAATATATGTTTTACTACTTGAAAATCAAGCCGCAACTTTCTTCCTTTAATTTTTGAAAATTAGCCTCTTTGAAAATCTTGAATGAAACTAATTCATTGATTAAAATATTATTTATTTCCCTTAATGGGTTATTCTCGGTAAAAGAAACTATATAAGGAAAAATATATTTTTAATGAAAATGTTTTTAAAATCCTTTCAGCCACAATTGATCATCATAATGAAGGATTTTTTTAAATCCAAATGTTGGCGTCATTCATTTTTTAAATCCTTTCGGGTGAGTTTGCCCAGCGATTGGAGCTCTTAAAATCACTTTTACATCTCTATTGTGATTTTTGAAGTGTTTGGCCCTGATTATAAAAATTACTTATGTTCAATCTTGATTTTCATAGCGTTTGACCCCCAAGATCATAATCACTTTTGGGATCTCGAGAAGCAAAAAATCAACTTATTTTAGAAGCAACTAAAGTGTTACTTTTACAAAAGCAATTATACAAAAGCAATTATTCTATAATTAATTTTTATCATAATCAATTTTAGTAAAATTAATTTTTCTATAATTGCTTTTCGAATCGCTAGGCCAAACTCACCCGAAATATCTTTTGCAGATGATTTTATTTTACAATCTTCATATTTTCGGATTGAATAAGGGATATTAGTTATTTTAGCCAAGTTCATTGAATGTAATTTGAAGAATAAATCTTTCCCTAATCTTAAGATTTTCTCTCGAATGGAAATGGTTATAAAATCTCTTGAAAATCCTCCCTTAATAATCGATTTTTCTAACTATTAAAGCGCCCTCCCTTCATTCTTTTATAACAAAAGAAATTAAGTCTTTTTTTTTTTTGGATAATTCAAAAGAAATTAAGCTTTCAACTTGCAAAAACTATCGTGTTTTTTCATAAGCTTTAGAGTGCCTTCATTTGCAAACCCCTTGTTCTAAATTAACTCTCTTTTTACCTTGCTCTTAAAACTTGTGACAACTTTGAAGGGTAAAAAATCAAGAGTTTGTGAGATATAATTTTGCCAATCTATCTCAATAGGGAGTTTTCAAATATTGGTAGAAAACACGTTGTAAGGTTGAGTGAAAGTTAGGAACTTGCAAGCTCGTGAGTAAGTGCGATAGAGTCAAGACTCTAGTAAGCACGTTGTAAGAGAAAAGGCCTAGGCTTTGCAAGCTTGTGTGTTGGTCCCAAGTGATTATGATGAGGTCTAGAGGGGAAGGGGAGGGGGTGAATAGACACCTGAATCTTTTTAAAGCTTTTCACTTTCTCTTAAGAAGAGTCAGCTGATTAGCACGATGAAACTACTTAGCTGATTTGCACTAAGCTTATCAACAGAATAAATCACTTGGTTGATTCTATTTTGTATTTAAGTTTTTAGAGTTTTCTACAATGATGTAGTGGATATATAGATGTGTGTTTTTCGAACAATGTTTTCAACTCACTTTGAAGCTTAGAAAATTTTAACCCATGTTTTATCAAATTCCTCAAGTTAAAAATAGTAACTTTAAAGAATGATCCACTCAGCTTATAAAATATGCAATGCAAGTAAGTATATCAACACACGAATTTTTATAATAGTTCGACAGGCAAAAACCTTCTAGTTCACTCTTCTACCATAAAACTCAGTTACTAGTACAAATACTTGTGCTCTCACAACCAATGATGAGCAACAAGTTAGAACACTCAATTTTCCCTAGAAAATCACTCATAAATTCCTATCTACGAAGTCTCTTCACTTAGATGGATACACACTTCTCACATTACTTAGATGGATATACATTTCTCAAGTACTCAGATGGATATACACTTGTCACAATAATCAAGACTCATCCATCTGATACGAATACATATGTGGATACAAATCCTATTCAAAATGGGGTAGAGGGGCATGTTTGTCAAGGAGGATTTGGAAGATTTGGAGAACATGTACTAATTAAGTATTGTCAATGTTTCTATCGTATATCTTTATATTAGAAATTGAGAAATTGTAATGGCTTGATCTTATTGTAGCAGAATGGAGGAATTGGAATACAAGTACTGCATTTTGTTAATGTTTTTCATATACATATATATTTGTATTACAAATTGATAAATTTTAAATCTTATTGTAGCATAATCAATCGTCTTGGGGGCCGTGTTTGTCGAGGAGTTAGAGAACATGTACTAAATTTTGGTATCAATATTTGTATAATTTTATCACATATATCTTCATACAAAAGTTAATAAATTGTAACTGCTTGATCTTATTGCCAATTAATTAAAAGAACGGAGGGTACAACTAAATTTTTGGGGTAAAATTGTCATCAAAACAAATTGTGAACAAACACTTGAAATCTTCGCATTTGAAACACACGGTCCTTTTATTTATTTATTTTTTTTTTTTTTGGGGGGGGGGGAGTGATTGCACAGACTTTAGAGCACACAAAGATTTTTTAGAGTTAAAATAACACATGGAGAGTTGAACAAAACACAAAACACAAAACACAAAGGGTATTTTTGCCTTTCGCTCTTACTTATATGAAATTACTCGGAGACTACAACTACTATTAGTGGTGAATGAAGGCCTTGATAGCTTTAAACTCAAATCCCAAAATTTGAACTCATAAAATTTCTTCTCCCACATCGAATCTGGAAGTATATCTCATTTATCTGTAGTATGATGCCAGAACGTGAAGCATGAGTGCCGCTGATGCAGTTACAAGCATTTCCTGGAAGAGGTAAAATGTAAGTACTAATATTATCCGTCCACTTTTCGCAAGTTCAAATCATAAACTGCAACTAACTAAAAAAAACATTAACCCCACGTATTTCAAAAATCCAACTTTGAGAACACATCGGAACAATTCACATTTTCAAATGCACAAAGTATTCCACACTTTTACACGCTCACAAACTTCACATCGAACATATTAGCATTCTAATTTGTGATGTGTTATAATTTAATGAGTATGAAAGAAACTTATATAGCAAGGCACTATATATGATTGTTACCTGGTTGTTGTACAAGAAAACAGGTATATAACCACCTGCTAATTCAATCACATTTAGAACACCGGTGTAACCCTGCAATTTACCAATCAAGAAACCGTCACTAATTGAACAATCATTGATTATTTTCTCCTAAATAACCATTACTTGGAACTATATGAAATTTAAAAATTTCTAGAAGGCGACTTCTCATAATTATTATATCTGATGCCAAGGAAGTAACCTGTCACGTTATTGGAAATTTTTTCATGATCACAATAGGAAGTAACTCATTTCAAGAAACCAAGCTGAAAATCAAAACAAACTACTCGAATTCGGCTAGGTTTTGATTGATTAAAGCTCGTTTGAGCTCAATTTGTTCACAAATCAATCCAAACTTGAACAATATTTATTGTTTGATATATTTTGAAGCTCAATTTGAAGTTCGACTCGATAAGTTAAAAATGGCATAATGTGAACCAAGTTCAAACAATCTCAAGCTCGACAAGAAAATAAAATCAACCTCTAAGGCTCTAACATTTGTCATACAACTCTACTCGACTCATTTGCAGCCTTAAAAGAGACCCTCTCCCCACCAAAAAATAAAATAAAAAATATCATCATCTCACATAAACATGGTTATATAATTTTTCTAATTTGGACTTCAAAAACACACAAATTAATTTGTTCAGCGTACCACAGAGGCAAAAGCCACACAGCCGAAAACAAGTGCCAGAGACCGAAGTAGCCTTTTACCCATTCTCACCATTCTCCCTTCATCTTCACCTTCTTCCTGAAGTAAATACTAGGTTCAACATATCTTTTTTTTTTTTTAAAAGAAATTGAAAAGGACAATCTTTTTTCATGGGACTTACTGTAAATGTGGAAGATGTAGGTGGTTCAAATGTCTTTAACTTCTCAAATATCCGATAAACAAACACAAACGCTAGAAATTGCAAGGGTTTATATTCAGCACTACGCTTGATAAATATCCAAGCTGTCTGCAGAATGAGAAGATAAAATAGATTATAAATAAATCCGCATTTCGTGGAAGTAAGCTTAATTTTCCCGTTTACTGAAAGGATCCTAATGGAATTACAGCTGACTTTTTACTTACAAATGCAGCTGATATTGCCAGGTTGATTCGCACATCCTTGATCTCAGATTTCGCTAACCTGAGAGCATTAGCATGTATCAGATAGTTACATAACTTAATTCAAAAAACAAAAATAGATTCTATCTTACTTCTAGATAAACGAGAGATCCCAGAAACTAAAAGATATATGACTGAAAGTAAGTATATATTTTTCATGAAAGTTGAGGCTTAATATGATCAGATATATTAGAGATTATAGAGACAAAAAAAGGACTTAGCTGCAGCAAAATTAATTTCCAGAGCAACTTATAGATAATGGCTTTGATAAAATGACATACCTTGGGCCCCAAGGAACAATTGGCTGCTTATCGGCATACTTTATATCTTTTGAAACCTGAAAACCATTTAAAACATATCACGATGGCAGTTGATTAAAGTACAATAAAAAAAGAATTATAAGGAAAATATTAATAGTATTAGTAGTTGTTCTAATAATAATAACAATAACAAAAATAATAGTAGAATTAACATTATCATCTCCATCTTCTTCTAATTATTTTTAGATAAGTCCCAGGAAAGAAAATTTGAAAAAACCAGTAAATTAAAATCCTCATGGTTCGGGTTTCTAATGGAAAAACAAGTCCTCATTATCTCATAAAACTTCTGCAAGCGAGCACACATATAGGCATAAACACATCAATAAATTCAATTATTGACATAGTTGATATTATTCAACAGTTAGAAAAATAAACTACTCGACAACAAAAGTATTACTAACTCTTTCCAATATCAACACAAGTGAATACAAAATTACAAAGCGAAACACATGGTACCTACCAGAACATTATAATACCACAGACGCAATCCATTATATTAAAAAAAAAATAGCAAAATAAATGTCAATTCTAGATGAGTTGGGAGCATCCAGGAGTGCAAAAACCAATCTGCTATGTTCCCCTGCCTAAGTCCTATTTGTTTAGTCAACTAGATAAAAAATAAAAATATCGAAACTAGAAAAGTTTAATTGCCAACTGATCATTAATAAGACAAAGGAAAAGGAATCTGCAATCATGAATACTGTAATAGTTTTGAAGATATCTTAGCATCATATTCTTACAAAATAACAAAAAACATGAACCTTGACTGAACGAGTAATTGGCACTCTGTACCCTACAAATACATTATTTTGGTTGCACCCTGAAATTAAATTTTGGCACATGGCACCCTCAAATTGCATATTATTTGGTAAAATGCACCGCACTAGGGTGCAAAATGCCCATTGTATTGCCAAGAAAATACAATTTGAGAGTGCAAAGTGACAACATTTTAATTTCAAAGTGTCAAGTGCCGAAATGGTGTATTTTCAGGGTACGAAATCCCACTTACTCCTCTCAAATTGTCAACTTTGTTATTCATAAGGCTACTGCTCTTTCAACTCCGATGATTCAAAGCAAAGTACCAAATAAGAATACAAGAAAAAGAAAATGAAATACCTGAAACGAAGCATATGTCTCACCCTTCTTTCGTTTAGACAATTGTGACATCATTATTTCATCATAAGCTTTTTCCAACTGAAAGAAAGGGATTCAGCAGCAGACAAAAAACAAAATTCAGCTCATACAACATTTATTCAAATCAATACATAAAATTTGTATTGTATAGAAAGATGACTGAGTATCGTACTCTAATGGCAGCAGCTTCATCACCTCTCCTCTCAGCATCTTTCCGTTTCCTCGTGTAGGCTGCTTTCACCATGTCAAATCCCTCTAGGGAATTTACACCGAGAACCTGAAAGAAGCATATGGAATTATTTTATTTACTGAAACCCAAAATTAAATAATATTTGTGACAAAGAAACGGATTAACATGTAAGTAAGGTCACCTCATACGGATTTAAATCACTGTTTGCACCAGGACTCCCTGCTGACGAGAATGCAGCACATACTACTGATTTCTTGTTCAGTGGACATATTCTGGAAAATCTAGAGAAATTGAAACCCTTAGTTCCAAATTCATCAAAACGCAGAAAAAGGGGAATTTAATGGGGGGGAGGACGAGAATGGACTAGTATATATATCCATATTACCTGATAAACGAAGGGGGAAGTGGAAGTGAAGCAGCTTCGAGAAAATGATTTTTGGGAGGAAATCGTGAAGTTTTAGGGCACTGGATTATGGAGAAGGCCATTGATTTTGGGGGAAGCAGAAACAATTTGGATAGATTGGGTAGGGTTTTTGGGGGTTTTGTTTTTTATTTTGTTCTTTTCATGAATAACAGTTGTTTTCTACTCTATTTTGTCTGCACCTGTTTCATTTGGTTTGGGTAAAAATATTTGGGTTTTCAATACATTTCATATATATATACTGTTTTACATTGTTGGCGTGTGAGAGTGCCACACGCCACACGCCATGAACAAAGGCATGGCGTGTGGCACACGCCACACACACCAACACATCACACGCCACACATCAGAATAGAACATTAATTTTGACTATTTTTGTTGTTTGTTTTGTATGGATACCTTACATTACCCACCTCGGTCATACGGTAAGTGATACCCCCCTTTCACTACGATCAGGTGGTCGTAAAAGGAGAAGTAACCCAACATTGTGCATGGGGCGAGATTTCCGATATTGTATTATGATGAGGGCTATTTTATATACTGTGGGTTCTTCGACCTGATCAAGATCGATCAAAACACTTCAATTCCGATCAATCCTTATCTCCATCGACCAAGGTTAGCAGAATGACATTTCGTAGCCTTTCATGACCATCCATCTGGCCGACCTATGCTTTATGAGCAGCTCCTGAGCCGTACAAAGTCTCTTATGGGCCCTAGGATTCTATCATGACGACACGTGTTAGTCTATAAATACTATAATATTTATTGTTAAGAGAACTTTGGGCCTTCCGTGAGTTTTTTTTCCTATATAGCCTATTATACAAAAGTATTTCCCAAAATGACCTAAACTGAAAAGTATTTACCTGAATGTACCTCTTTGTTAAAATCGCTATTGGCAGTGTCGATTTTACCTAAAATCGATGTTGCCAATAACGATTTATCATTCATCTCCGAAAATTAAAAAAAAAAATCAGTTAAAATCGATACTAGCAATAACGATTTTTCTAATTATATTAATTACCAACTAATTATCAAGGGTAAAAATCGATACTGGCATTATCGATTTTACGGAATAATCGCTATTACAAAGTTTGTCTGACCACCTTCAATAACACAATCCTTAAGCGTATTAGAAAAGGTACAGAGTTTGGATTTTGAGTTCAAATCATTGCCTCAACCCATCGACAGAGTCAAATCACAAAAGGGTTTTGCTCTTGCCTGATTTGTGTTCTTGATGGTGCGGAAGCAGATGATGTTTTGCTGGTGAAAACAGAGGATTTAATTGAAATGAACATAGGGTTTCAGAGTAGGGGTAATTCGAGGGTGAATATGTGGAATAATGTGTTGATTAGTATGCAGAAAAGGACTAAAATTCTGATTGGGGAAAGGGGTAAAAAAGAGGAGGAGCACAAGACTTTGGAAGCTTTTTCTTCATTGTTTATTGTTAATGGAGGTTGCAAGCTCGGGCGGACCCACGTAGGGGCAAGTGGGGTCTATAGCCCCCACTGAAATTTTATATATAGAAATTATATTAGTTTTTCAAACATATTAAATGTTTGTTTTAGTGGTTTGTTAGATGAAAGATGGAAACAAGGCTTGATTTTTAGCCTGAGTTCGAGACTCAGGAGGAGCACATTTTGTATAATTTTATGCAATGTTATTAAAACCGGACTGGACCGGCCGGTCCGACCGGTTGGACCGCGAACCGGAGCCTGGTTCGGTCCGGTTTACCTCCTAAAACCAGTTACTTCAAAACCCAGTTTGAACCGGGTTGAACCGGTTCGAAACCGCCGAACCGTTGAACCGGTATGGGCCGGTTCAACCCGGTTTTGAATTTCCTTTTTTTTTTTTATTTTTTTTAATGTTAAAAATTCTTGTAAAAGTTGGGATTTGAACACCTGACCTTTAGAGTAAAACATGACTTCCTTACCATTTCAGCTACTTCACTTTTGTTGAACTTTTAATACAAATTAAAGTTTATAAATTATAGAAACTTGTAGCCAAATTTATTTATAAATTAGATAATTATCTTAAATAAATATTTTACACATTATGAATTAAAATTAATACTCAAATAATAAATTTTTATTAAAATTTATTCTATAAAATATTCATTTTCAATATTATCTTTAGGATAAAGAGTCAAATCGATATAATATGCAAGTTTGACTTTGAATATTAGACTTTTATAGATAACCATATTTTAAAATTTATGAATATAATTTAGACTTTTATACATAACCATACAAATTAGTACCATATTACCATTATGATATAAGTTAGATAAATATTATATGATTTAATTTTAATATAATATAACAAAATTTATATTTTTAATAAATTGTAGGATAATGTTTAAATTTTACGAACATTACATATATTTTAAAATTAAATATATTTAAATATATTATTATGACGTCATCCGGTCCGACCAGTGGCTCGATCGGTTCGACCAGTAAAATCAGTAACCAGTCGGCTCACCGGTTCACTGTCCGGTCCGGTTCTGAAAACATTGATTTTATGTGCTTTTCCATTCTTTTTCTTCTTAAAGTTTTCTTTTAATTTTTTTTTGTTTCCTAACATTAAGTAGCTTGGCCTAGTAGTTTGTTAGATGAAAGATGAATCAATGCTTGAATTTGATGCTAGAATTCAAAACTCAGGAAGAGCGCTTTTTGTATAAATTTATGTGCTCTTCTATTCTTTTTTTTTTTTTTTTCAAATCAAATTTTCTTTTCTTAACATTGCTCTTTTAATTTTTAATAATGAATGTTCTTTAATTTTTGTTCTTTCTTAATTATTTTTTTAATTTTATATCTTTTTTAATAACGATCAAGAATGTTAATTTTTTTTATAAATACGATTTCTTCTTATTTTTTATTTAATACAATACTATAAAAAATTTCAACCTCCCAAAATATGATCTAGCTCCGATTTCAAAAATAGAAAATCAACGTGGTCAATTGATAATTTAATTGGTTTCATTTGAATTTGTAATTTTTTCATTTTTTTTAAATTCATTTGAATTTGTAATTAAGATAAGTAGATGTTTTGGGTTGTTTTAGTGTCTTAACAGGGGTATGTAATTAAAGTAACTTGTGGAGGTTAATTATTTTTTTTATAAAACTTCACGTCCTCTTTTGTATCTTTTCATATATATTCTCGTGAATTAGATATGATTTTAAAGTTTGATTGAACTTTTTTTTTTGTATTTGGATTTTTAAATTTTTGGTAGAATTTTAGCCCCCACTACACCAAAATCCTGGATCCTCCCTTGCAAGGATAGCGATTCTTCCGTAAAATCGATACTGCTAGTATCGATTTTTACCCTTGATAATTAGTGGATTAATTAGTTGGTAATTAATATTATTAGAAAAATCGATATTGCTAGTATCGATTTTAACTGAATTTTTTTTTTTAATTTTCGGAGATGACTGATATAAATCGCTATTCGCAACATCGATTTTAGGTAAAATTGACACTGCCAATAGCGATTTTAATAAATAGCTACATTCAGGGAAATATTTTTTAGTTTAGGTCATTTTGAGAAATACTTTTGTATAATAGGCTATATAGGAAAAAAACTCGCCTTCCGCACGTACTCATACATTGTTAGATCGTTACTCTAGCTCAATAAACCATACATACTAATTATTTGTCTTGCGTCATCCTTAGTAGCTTGGTCAGGCTTATAAACCTTTTTGATTCAGATCAGCTATACTTAATAAAGTTCTCTTAATTGTTTCAGGATTTGGTATTCTTTACTGTTTTTACATGTTCTAGAGATTCAGATTTTGAGTTCTTGAATTTTATTGAGGTTTTATTTGCAATTTTCCTTGCAATGTAATCCTTAACTAATGACTAATCTAAGTAAGGCTAGTTTTGAAAAAGAAAAAAAAAATGAAAAGCTATTTTTATAAATTAATCTCTAAGGCTATTTTTCCAAATGACTCTTTAGTCAACAATTTTTTTTGTGCTTGTGAATTAGTGGGTTATGTATCAAATTGATTGGTCTTACTTATTGTGCATTGTTTACTAATATTAGGTATTGTTTTCTGAATTGATGAACTGGTGATTAATTGAGGTTTTCTAAGCTGTGGTTTATTGAGCTATAACACTAATCAAAATCAGTTTGGCAAAGACATATTCCGCTCGTTTACAGAGACATTAGTAAAATTCTTGTAGGGGCATGGCATTAAGCTCAAGCTCGTTTACTTTTTTCTTTTTCTTTTTTTTTTAATCAAAGCACTTCTTAAATACAAATGACATCCTTTTAGTTAATGACTTTAATTACCAAATAGTACAAGATCGATAGACATGAAATTATATAGGTATAATGTGAATAAAAAATTGTCAGGTGTAAATGTGAATTTTGTGTGTCAAATTTTTTATTCCTAACATATTTCCGCACCAAAAATATATTAAGTTTGTGAACTCGAATAAATAAATCTATAATACTCATGTATTTTAACAAAAAAGTTGTTATATTTTTACAGAGAGAATTTCACTTTTGATACCATAACTCAACCTACTTTAGGGATTTGATACCACAATTTTTTTTCCCGACACATTTGATACCATAACTCAAATCAACTCGACACATTTGATACTTCCGTCAAATTGGAAACAGAATTGTCACGTGATTGTCACGTGGCCGTTAAAAACTTTGCACATTTGATACCATAACTTATGTTGACTGATAATTTTACCCCATAACATTTCAGGTTACCAAAAAAGCCCCACATCTCCAAATTTAGTGACGATTTTAGTCCACATTGTTGAAAATTTTCCAAATTGACTCGAATAAGACCACGTGCTGACCAATTTAGAACTTTACACATTTGATACCATTACTTATGTTGATTGATAATTTTACCACATAACATTTCAGGTTACCAAAAAAGCCCCACATCTCCAAATTTAGTGACGATTTTAGTCCACATGGTTGCCAAATTTCCAAATTGACTCGAATAAGACCACATGCTGACCAATTTAGAAAATTTTACTTATTTTATTTAAATAACTAATTTAATTTATAAACAATATTAATAAATTAAATAATACATTAACATACCAAAATTAAGAAAATATATTCTTTTTAAATATTAAATTTATATAATAGAATTAATATATTTAATATTTATTAAAATAATAAATTATATAATTTAAAACTATTTAATATTTATTAAAATATTTAATAATAAATAATTTTAATTTAAAAAAAAAATCCCCACCCCACCCACCACCTCCCCAGCCTTCCCCCCTACCCCTCGATTCCCAGGCCGCCGGCGGCCTGGGTCTTCTGTCCAGGCCACCGCCGGCCTGGGTTCTTCGATCCCAGGCCACTGCCGGCCTGGGATCTTCGGTCTCAGGCCGGCGGTGGCCTGGGAAAGAAGACCCAGGCCGGCGGCGGCCTGGGAATCTGGGGGTAGGGAGAGGGGTGGGTTGGGTGGGGTGGGGTGGGGTGGGGATTTTTTTATTAAATTATAATTATTTATTATTTAATATTTTAATAAATATTAAATAGTTTTTAATTATATAATTAATTATTTTAATAAATATTAAATAGATTAATTCTATTATATAAATTTTATTTTTAAAAATAATATGTTTTCTTAATTTTGGTGATAGTTATGTTAATGTATTATTTAATTTATTAAAATTGTTTATAAATTAAATTAGTTATTTAAATAAAATAAGTAAAATTTTCTAAATTGGTCAGCACGTGGTCTTATTCGAGTCAATTTGGAAATTCGGCAACAATGTGGACTAAAATCGTCACTAAATTTGGAGATGTGGGGCTTTTTTGGTAACCTGAAATGTTATGGGGTAAAATTATCAGTCAACATAAATAATGGTATCAAATGTGTAAAGTTCTAAATTGGTCAGCACGTGGTCTTATTCGAGTCAATTTGGAAAATTTGCAACAATGTGGACTAAAATCGTCACTAAATTTAGAGATGTGGGGCTTTTTTGGTAACCTGAAATGTTATGGGGTAAAATTATCAGTCAACATAAGTTATGGTATCAAATGTGCAAAGTTTTAACAGCCACGTGACAATCACGTGACAATTCCGTTTGCAATTTGACGGAAGTATCAAATGTGTCAAGTTGTTTGAGTTATGGTATCAAATGTGTCGAGAGAAAAAGTTGTGGTATCAAATCCCTAAAGTAGGTTGAGTTATGGTATCAAAAGTGAAATTCTCTCTATTTTTACATGTAGACCAATGAACGTATTATAAAGTTATTTATATAATTTGGTAAGTTGAGATTAATCTCTATATATGGAAATTTGTAGATTTGCCGCTTATATGACTTTATACCAATTATTAATTGTCACATGTACACGTGACAATTATTTATTAGTGATACACAAGTATGATGCACTAATAGTGGAATAGAGGAATAGAGGAGTGGAATAGAGGATCTGAGTCCTAGGTCAATACAAAAAATTTAAATTTATAAATTGGATTTCTGTAAAGGATATATGTATTAATTGCATTGATAGTTGTTTTCTCATTAATGCACAAAGTAAAAAGAATTTTTCCATTCTTGGCTTTCTTTTTCTGTTTCATTACAATGATTATACAATTCTAGTCATCAATATACATACATATAAACAGTATTTATGATTTTCTTTATAGCTTTGTGCGATATATACAGATTGTTAAGTACAAATTATCATGCAATAGTTTTCATAGAGCATTAGCCACCCCATGTACAGTGACATCTGCTTCCACAATGCATATGTTTTTCGCCAGAAAACCAGCAGTTGCCAGGTTAAAATAGCTATGCGAGATGAATCTTGCCCATCCACGAGTTGCGTTTGATGCACTGAACCAGTTTTTAGCTGCACAAAAAGGCAAGAAGTTAAGTTTGTGGCAGAATTATGGGTTAATTTTGCACTTGAAGGAGGAATAGTATTTTACATTTCAAAATAATGTCATATTTACGATCAAGTTGGTCTAATAAACGCAATGTATATTCAGCATATATTTTAGATGCAGGTGGAAGGTTTTGAGGTACAGCTAAAGTCAGATACATAGATATATGGCTACCAGTGCCACTTCCTTTTCCGTTAGGATAGAGCTGTATTTTCCTGCAGCAATTTCATAAAAAATAAGTTAGATTTTTTAGCTAGTCTGGGTCGAGTTTTGATCCACTTGAACAGGTCGATCAAACGCAAAATGGGTCGACTGGAAAAATGCTGAAGAGTAAGAAACATTTACCACTTATGATCAGCAGAATTGAATGTTTTGGAATCTACACATTCTTCAGTTAAGCTAGAGAAATTCTCGATTCTCCAAGTGTGCTTATAGCTAATTGCATCCTTTATCATAGCTAAAGACTCTCCTTTCCCATTGTGTTTTTCTTGACAGACGTAAACCTCTGCCCCAAAAACGCACGTGTCATTGACCAGGTATCCATTGGCAGAATTACTGAAGGCAATCTGAGGTATGAACTTATCGAACCCCGATTCAAGCTTCGTTCCATGAAAGCGTCTTCCTTCTTCTGCTGTATCTATAGGTAACAAAAACGTATTTGACCATTGATTGAGCATGCAATAGAGAAGTGAAAACACATAAATGATAACTTACCTTGAAGAGTTAAGTAAATGTCTTTGTTCTGATCAAGTAGAAACAATCGAAAAGTTGCTCGGATCTCCCAACCTGGAGGAAGTGAATTCCCCTCAGCAATGACTAGGTACAGGGAGATATGATCAGTTATTCCTTTCCTTTTGTTTCCATTTGGGTGAAGAACTAACTTCCTGCGAATAAAAAACATTGCGATTTATAAAGCGGTCCCACTCTTTGGCCGTAAAAAATAATTTAGGATCCACTTTATACCAGTTGTAGCCTCCAGCATGGAAATCGCTCGAAGTATAAGTCTCTACGTTGTTCTTTGTGAGTTGTGAAAATGACTTAACTGTTACTATATAATGATTTGGCGGTGTTTCTGATACTAATCTTGAGACTCCTCCTATTCGAAAAGAGAAGAAACGGTAAGTTAAGAAAAAAGAAACGACGAGACAGAGAAAAAACTAAGTCGTATACCGTCATTCTCAAGGAACGAAAGATCTGCCATTGGAATGAGAAAAAACTAGTCCTGTGAAATGATGACACAAATCTCTAATTGTGGGATATTGTTTTAAAGGATGAAAACTTATGCTTTGCTTGATTGTGTTTTGTACCAATGAACAAGCATTCATTTGGCATTACTTGTTTGTGGGGATGGAGGCAATGTATTCACAGGATTCTTGCAGGTGACATAAATTTAAAAAACTTGTATGAATTATATAAGTATATTATAGTATTGAAAGTAAATATACCTAAGATTAATAAACAACAAAAGTTGCTTAACTTGTACATTTGTTCCAATTACAAAGAAAAGAGAGAGCACTTGCAGCAGCATCCCTTTAATTTGATGTAACGAATCGGCTTCGAGTTCCATTTAGAACTAATAATATATAATATCAAAACAAGAACTTTTGCTCATTTAGTAGGAATTGACATGGAACAATCTTGAATTCTGCTATGAGAAATTTTCTGCCTGATTGATAATATAATTGTGTTAGGATCACTTCCTTATGATCAGTTCATTTATTGTCCTAGGTAGAAAGTAAGCATTTTGAGTTCTACATTTGGTATAAGACTTAGTGCTAGTAGCTAGAGTAATATTTGTTCTGGGATTGAACCAATAAACTGAAGAAAAGAAACACATTAAATTAAATGGGTAAATAGGCAAAAGATTTCAAGAGTTATTTTTTTGCCTATTAACTGGTGCTACCTTAAATGGTCTTATTTTTTTTTATCTTAAATGGTCTGATAGGCAAAATTTGGTGGAAATATGGAATTTGCATTTAAACTGGTGCTACATTCAAGAGTGATTTTTTTTTTCTTAAAATATGGAAATTTAAGGGAAAATATACATTAAAAAAAAAGTAACTCTAACTATTTAAGTTAAGATAATAATTATATAATTTCTACAATTTTATTCTTATATCTCAAATTTTTCGATTTCTTCTGAATTCACAATCTAAACGAAAAACCAAAATACGTGATTTTTTCGCCACGACAAGGTACAATTCAATATTCATTTTGCTTGATTTTCAACTTAAATTGTTCTTATAAAAGCATAAATAGGGTTGGTGAAGTATTGCTTTATAAACAAAATTATGAAAGAACATAGTCTTAAACCTCATCCCAAATTTGCAAGAATTCAATCTTACAAAAAATCTCATAAAAATCATTTTTGAAAGGTCAAAGAGAACATGCCCCATACTCATTGGCATTCTTTTGGAATCAAGCACTGAAATTTGCATTTAACTTACCTAATTTGAGGTCACAATTTGCAGTGCTTCTTTGTTTATCAGAACAATGGAGTTGTAAAACTAACAGAGTTAAAGATTAGGTTCAATTCTAACCAAACCAATATCATGACCCTTTAAGTTTACTAAATCAGCTGTTAAAACCACACACTCTTTTGATTTTCCTGGATAAACCAAAAAGATTAATAAGTTTAGCGAAAAGAGAATTATAAGAAAATTCTTTGAATTAGGGGAAGAAGAGGTCATGGTTTTCGATGTTGTGTTTGTATTTTTTTATGCCCTTATATATTGATTTTCACAAAGAATTAAAGGTAAATTATTCCTTTAATATTCATAATGTTCAATTTACTTCTTTGCGATTTGAAAAAAAGTATTTTATCCTCTTGTAATCTTATAAAAATTTCACACCACCTCCCTGATATTTTTATATGTGGCATTTTATCCTTCCGTTATGATATTGTGACAATGTACCTATGTTACAAAAATATTTTTTATACACACTTCCAATTTCGGCAAGTGGGCCCTTTTCCGGCTGAAGGAGGTAAATTGCTTCTTTAAAATTTTCTAAGGGGGTAAAGTGTTTTTTTTCAAATCACAGGGAGTAAATTGAACATTATGCAATTCACATGGAATAAATTGACATTAGCTTTTCACAAAGATTTTTCTTGTTATTGTAATAATATTTTGGTTATACTAATAAATATTTTTGTTACTTTAATAATATTCATGAGTAATTTCAATATTTCTTTTTTTGATATGCTAGTAATTTTAAGTTGAGCCTTTGAGTACTTTAGCTATTTCCGTAACTCAAAATTTAAATATTAGTCTTTATTTATTTATTTTGGACATAAAGTAGTTTACTTAAATTGGTCCAATGACATTAGGACTATATTATATCTTACAATGTGGTATATACTAATATACATGGAAATTGGTAAAAGAGTATGAAAATTGAAGCATTTAATTAAGTCATAACTCGTGATTTTCAAATTTAAACGTGGTCCCAAATGTCATTTTCAAGATGAAATTAAAGATCCAAATTCTGAACTATAACGGCAATATTCTATGTGCTTTTTCTTAATTGACATAAAAACCTTTAAGGTCCATTTGGATGGAAGGATTTGAAATGAAAAGGGATTTCAAATGAATGAATTTGAAATTTCAATTACTTGAAATTCATTCATTTGAAATCTCTTGTATGGATAAAAAGAAATTTACAAAGGATTTCAAATTTATTCATTTGAAAACCATTGTTTGGTATATTAGTATATATCATTTGCGGTATTTGAAATTCTCAAACATACCTTATAATTTATTAACTTATATTTAAATAATATTCTTCGTTTAGTAATTTTTAAATCTCGATTACAACTCTACATATAAACTTATTGAGAAATGAATTTTGATTTAAACCGACTTAACTTGTTTTTTTTATGTTATCATCCATTTTTAAAATAATTTCATCGATTTCAATCATATTTTTAAGATTACACTATTTTTTCACCAGTTTCATCTATTTGAACCAATTTTTCATCAATTTCATCCAATCGAAAATATTGGGTCAAATTGCAATTTTTAAAAATTAAGGGATCAAAAGTGCAAATTTGAATTCATGAAAATCTGGGATCTAATTGAAATTTTTATTCTTCCGAAAATTCTGGATTGAATTACAATTCTGTTATTTTCAAAAATTTGGGGTCAAATTGCAATTTCTGAAAATTAAGGGACCAAAAGTGCAAATTTTGATTTCTGAAAATCTGGGGCCGAATTGAAAATTTTAATCTTCCGTAAATTCTGGACTTTCAACTCTGGGTTTTTCAAAAATCTGGGGTCAGATTGTAATTTTTTGAAAACTAAGGGACCACAAGTGCAAATTTAGATTTCTGAAAATTTGCGACCCAATTGAAATTTTTAATTTTCTGAAAATTCTGAACTGAATCGCGATTCTGGGTTTTTAGAAAATTTAGGGTTGAATTGTAATTTTTAAAATTGAGGGACAAAAGTGCAAATTCGAATTTCCTGAAATACAGGAGTCGAATTGAAAATTTAAATATTTTTAAAAATTATGGGCTGAGTTGCAATTCTAAGTTATTAATAAAATCTAGGGTCAAAATTTCAATTTCCGAAAATTGAGGGACCAAAAGTGCAAATTTGCATTTATGAAAATATGAACCGAATCGCAAATTTTAGTTTTTTTAAAATTCTGAACTGAATTACATTTCTAAGTTTTTCGAAAACTTGGGTCAAATTGATATTTTCGAAAGTATACAATGTGGACTTTCTTTTTAAATGAATTTCAAATGATTAGGTTTTAGGAAGAATTTCAAATCCACTTAAAATTGGGCTAAAATTCATTAGAGTAAAATTTAGAATTTTAAATAAATGTATTTAAATTTATATCCAAATAACCTGATAAATTTGATAAGAAATTTCAAATATACCCAAATCAAGCAATCCAAATGGACCCTTATGTTATTTTTCTTACAATTATCTATCCTTCAGCGTTAACAAATTGAATTTACCTCATATAGGTTGTAGTGTGCATCACTTGGCGTAAGAGGGAGTATTTTTCATAATTTGCAGGAAAATTGACATACTCCTTGGTGTTATTTTTTTTTACATAATCTCCCATGGTCAACTCTTAATTTTCAAATGAATAAAGTAAACTAACAAAATATCAATATAGGGATTTTTTCGAATATATGAGATTTTTGTTAATAAAAATAACACAATAAATTTTTTGTTGATTATAAAAAAAAACTGAGGGCTTTTGTATTAGATAATCATAAATAGCTTATTATATGAATTCATTTAAACTAATTAATTTTCGGTTTACATTTGCGTCCTAATTAACATATGTAAGATTAAATACACAATTCAATAAATTCAAAGGGAATCTTTTAATACTTTATGCATATGGATGCATAAAACGAAACATAATTTATTTATTTAAATTCAAAACCACAGTCATATTTCATGACATTTTGTTTTCATGATTTGTATTACGTGTTAAAGGAAAAAAAAAAAGTTATCAAAGAAAATTGATGTGGTGTAAAATATTGAGGGCAAGAACAAAATTCGTGAACAAATTAATTGTCCATCTCTGCACTACAAGAAAGTTGGGGCTTGATTTTCGTTGGTATTTAGGCGTAGCAACAAATTTTTTTTCGTTAGATGATCCGTACGTGAGGCCTCGTAGGTAAATGCAGCGATATTTTCTTTTTCCGCTGATAAATGTTGTGACGATACATATTTTTTTTCCGTAATTACGTTGGAAAAACGTTGCAAGAATGACTTGCCCAAATATCTTTACGCCAAATATTTTTTGTTGTAAATAAATTGAAAAATCACTCCTTATTATATCGCCAATCGGTTGGAATTTATGAATCTTATATATAAAACTTGATTAGTTTAAAATATTATTTTGAGAATTTTTTAAAAAATATTATTAGTTTAATAGATATTAAAATAAATTTTTTCTATTTTTGTAAGACTTATAATAACGGTATAAAAAATTTATTGAATAGGATTAATAATATTTATAAAAAAAAATCCAGATTTTATATTAAATATTACTTCTATTTAATTTATATATTATATATAAAATCTAATAAGATTATAAGACAAATTTTATAAAATCTAATTAGTTTAATATATATCAAAACAATTTGTATCTGTTTTTTTATAAGATTTATAATAATAATATATAAAATTTATGAAATAAGATAATTAATTTTTGCAATTTTTTAAATGGGGACTGAAATTTCTTCAAAATTGTAAATTGTGGGGTAAATTTGATGTCTCAAAAATATGTGGGACAAATTTTGTTAGTGAGCTTTAATTATGGGATCAATTTTACATATTTCTCGTCTATTTTTCCTCCAAAATTAAGAAGGGAAGTCCCAACTGTGTTAACGGTCGTTAACTTATGATATGAAATGTGTCAAATTTTTTTAATTTGATACAGAATTCTTAAAGTATGCTACCGTATGGTACCAATAGTGAAATTATATAACAAAAGTATGTCTATTATTTATTCTAGCCATAACAAATAGAAAGATAGTACCAATAATCATACTTTCGTTTAATCACAAAGCTATCTGTTAGGTAATGCGGACGGGTCTCAATGAGCAACAACTGTCCAGCAATAACGAAACTTTCTTTCTTCTATTATGGTCAATAAAAGAACACACTGGTCCACGTGAATATAGATTAGATTAATTTTCTGATATGATATGTTGACTAAAATTAACTAATCCCAATGAAATCGTGACTAGTTTCAAATTGTGATTAAAATAATATGCAATTCTAGGATTAAAGTGTGAAAATATATTGCTTTGGAAGTTTAAAATGTCAGTTAAAATTTTATTCAAATTGTGATAACAACCAAACACATCCTACAACTCTGACCTAAACAAATCTCTGAGGCCCACACACACGCAGGAGAAATTATATAGCATTGATTTTTCGATCTGTTCTTGCATTCAACCCTTGTTTGGCGTACACATCAAACACTTTGCAAAATTTGTTTTTCTGTTTACTAATAACAAAAGGTTTTATCGCACCAAAAAAAAAAAAAAATTAAAAACGTTTTATATCTAGTCATTCTTCTCCTTCTATGGTGGGGTACAATACAAAAGGTGTTTAGTTTATTTTCCGTTCGACCACAAACTTAATTAAGCCAAATTCAACTCTATAAAATAACAAAATGAGATAGTATATTCAATATTGAATTTATAGATAGATATAGAGAGAATTTTACTTTTAATACCACAATTATACCTACTTTAGGGATTTGATACCACAACTATTTATGTCGACACATTTGATACCATATCTCAAATCCACTTTACACATTTAATACTTCCGTCAAATTAATGACGGAATTGTCACGAGATTGTCACGTACCCGATAGTTCTCGTGAAATATGAATTGAGAATTTCACTTTTGATACCACAATTATACCTACTTTAGGGATTTGATACCGCAACTATTTATGTCGACACATTTGATACCATATCTCAAATCAATTTTACACATTTAATACTTCCGTCAAATTAATGACGGAATTGTCACGAGATTGTCATGTGCCGTTAGTTCTCGTGAAATCTGAATTTGGGGGAGACTCATTCCAGGTGGCATCGTTTTTTTGGGAGGGGGAAATTGCTATGTCAGCTGCCCCAATTTCATTACATAAAAGACGGTCACATATGCAAAGCCCTAATTGTCTTCCTCTTCATTCACAATCACAAAAGCAAAAATGTCTTCCTCTTCAACTGCAAACTCCAGGCGTTATTTCAGCACTGCAAGGGTGTTGAAGTGTTTTTGTCAAGAAACCACCATTCTCAAGACTTCTTAGACAAACGAGAATCCAGGTAGGAGATTTCTTGTAAGAAGTCGTGAGAATGGTGGTTTCTTGACAAAAAAACTTCATTACCCTTTCAGTGCTGAAATAACGCCTGGAGTTTGTAGTTGAAGAGGAAGACATTTTGCTTTTGTGATTGTGAATGAAGAGGACGACAATTAGGGCTCTGCATATGTGACCGTCTTTTATGTAATGAAATTGGGGCAGCTGACATATCAATTTCCCCCCAAAAACGATGCCACTTGGAATGAGTCTCCCCCCAAATTCAGATTTCACGAGAACTAACGGGCACATGACAATCTCGTGACAATTCCATCATTAATTTGACGGAAATATTAAATGTGTAAAGTTGATTTGAGATATGGTATCAAATGTGTCGACATAAATAATTGTGGTATCAAATCCCTAAAATATGTATAATTGTGATATCAAAAGTGAAATTTTCTCATAGATATATGAGTTATTGCATACCTAATTGAATTTTAACGTGTGTTGTTTCTCATTAGCACAATTTGCTATTACTCTATACAACATATATAGAGGTGGTGCATTTGTTAATAGAAAACGAGAATACCCGATAATATTTTGCAAATAATTATCCAAATACAATATTTGCCTGCACATGTGACTAATTAGATATATAATATAATCGAATTTGAGATAGAAAAATATTTATTATCACATATATTAAAACGTAGCTTTCTTGCACGAATGCTAATGACACTGCGGTCCAACTGATGTTGAAGATGTTGCAGTTCTTCCATTGAGCATGTTCGAGAAAAGAATATACAATTAATTAATATTTGACAAATTTAGCGTCGAAATGTTTTTGTTTGATTCTTTCGTATAGGAAATTATTTGGATAATATGATAATTATCTTGTTGCTGATTTTGTTAATGGTAATCGACTCGATGGATGACCTGAACATCACCCGGGCCTCACCTATGCTTAACATCAATTGGTCCTTGCCTAGGACAAGTCTTGGCGCATGGGTTTGCCTTGGGCTCTTAAGTCACACCTAGGGCGTTTCTGGACCCAGTCCTAGGTTTGACCTGGCTTGGCCTGGGCTGCGCCTGGGCGATGAGGTGTCGTACATCACCTTAGCGCCTAGGCGATGGAGCGGTATGTATTTAACTAAATTGTCGGAGGTGATTTGAGTCTTTGACCTCGAGTGTGCATGTGTGTTAAAAATATCGTCGGTAATACTTTTCCAGAGAAATAATTATATATATATATATATATATCATATTATAGAAGACAAAGTCTAGATTATGATGTATATATTCTCCTTAAGAGCCAATTAATAGTTTATTGCAACCATTTTCTCAATGGTCTCACCTATTTTTTCACTAATTTTCATCAACTTCATCCGTTTTTTACTAATTTCATTGATTTAAATCGTTATGATCAATCGAACTCGTTTTCCACCAATTTTTACTAACTTCTTTGATTTTAAATCGTTTTTTATCGATTCAACCAATCTAATCAACATTTTCGCTACTTTCGTTGATTTAATCCGCTTCTCAACGATTTAACCCTATTTTTCCATTAATTTTATTAATTTAAACTGTTTTTAACTATTTTTGAAATAATTTTCATTGAGTTCAATTATTTTTTAATGATTCAAACCATTTATTAACCGACTTCATCTGTTTTTAGGCATGTAGATTTAAGAAATAGATTTAATTATACAATTTATTTAAAAAAAATTACTTTATATTTTTACTTATTTAAGTTATGT
Source organism: Penstemon eatonii (assembly GCA_038501285.1). NCBI lineage: Eukaryota > Viridiplantae > Streptophyta > Magnoliopsida > Lamiales > Plantaginaceae > Penstemon > Penstemon eatonii. The sequence goes on along the minus strand of CM076711.1, from coordinate 52,032,955 downwards.
TAAAAATAAATATTAAATTTTAAACGAGTTTGTTTTATGTTTGTGAAATATTATTAAGTTAGGTTAAAAAAAAATTATTAAACTTGAAATGGGTTTGTTTTATTTTATAAAATATTATTAAGCTATGTAACTAAAACTTTATCTACCGAATTATGTTATTGTAAATTTTTAAAATGAGTTTCTTTTATACTTGTATGAATTTATCAAGTTATGAATTAAACTTTTATTTTTTAAAATTTATTAATTCTTTTATTTTGTGGATTGTTTTATGGAAATTCAGTTGAATTATAAAATCGTAAAAAAATTGTCTTTTAGAGTAACTTTTTATTACAATTTAATTTATTATTTTACTAAAAGATTTAAATATGTATTACAAAAACACCCCCAAATCTATTAACTTTGAACCCAAGTTAACTAAGTATACATTTGGAAGAAAAAAAAAATATTGAATGATGTCATCATAAACCATCTGAGAAGTGTTCTTTTAACGTGGTTTTACTTCAAGGGATGTTTTAGTCATTTCCAAGACAACAGGAAAAGTTTTGATAATTACAGTATATGTTAGATGTGTCTATGTAAATTTTCCAAAATAAAATACTAGTACAAAAACGTACAAGGCTACAACAATACCCAGCAGATAATAGAAAATTAGCAGATCTTGTCCTGGCATCTAGATCAATGTTTTTAGAATCGGACCGGACAGTGAACCGGTAAGCCGACTGGTTACTGGTTTTACTGATCGAACCAGTCGGACCACTGGTCGGACCGGATGACATCATAATAATATACTAAATATATTTAATTTTAAAGTATATGTAATGTGCGTAAAATTTAAATATTATCCTACAATTGATTATAAATATAAAATTTGTTATATTATACTAAAATTAAATCATATAATATTTATCTAACTTATATCATATGGTACTAATTTGCATGCTCATATAATGATTATATTTCTTTATAAAAATTTAAAAGTGTGATGAGGGATATTCTGGACTCTACTTGTAGGAGCCCAGGCAAGATCGAAGGTTGTGGATCCCGACCCTGAAGGCATAAAATTGAGCCCAGGTCATAATCCATCCTATCCGATCTATCAGAGAGAGCTCATAGTCGAAGGATAATGTTGGGCCGACCTCAGGCCCAGGCCTGTGGGTTGAGAAATATATTCCTACGGATGGACTAGGTAGCTCCCCATTTCAACTATAAATACCACGAGCATTTATGAAGCGGGGGGACTTACACGCTTTCCCAGGTACTCTCTACTCGAAGCTGCTGCTCGGAGCCATCTTGGAAAGTTAGCTTAGGTCACTTATTATGTATTATTCCTCTAGCTTGTACGGCATCCTATAATGCTCAAATAGGACCTCCATCATTTGTAATTTGTACTCGCACGTTCGGAATATATATATTACTGATCTTTCATTCATTTAATTGTGTCTTTAGCTATTTTCTTCACTTCTTTGATCGTATACAAAACCACGTAAGATCAATTGGCGCCCACCGAGGGGCCTTATTTGGGTGTTAGATCGAAAAATGCCTACTACGAGGAGAAATACATATATTCGAGGAGAGCCTTCTCACGCAGCCGGAGCACAAAACTCAGTTGACAATGAGCCCGATAATCTATCTCGAGCGGCTCAACAAACAGAAGTTCCACATGTGTTTCGATCCCTCGCTTCCTGTATAATGTTTTATCTTGCAATAGACAAACCAATCATTCCCCAGAACAATGTTCCGACCATACGGCTGTCGCCAATTTGAGATCGGAAATAACATCGTACGATGCTCTAACTAGGTTACTACGGTATAACGGGACTACCGACCCCGGGGAACATATCAACAGTTTTATCAATATGATGAGTTTATGTGATTATTCGAGGGATTTCTGCTGCGGAATCATGATCACCGCCAAACTCTATATTTTCTTTCGACAAGAAAGTGACAAATTAAAACACCAGTTTGATCGATTGGGAGCGGTCGAACAAAGATTTTGATACCCAGAAAATCGAGTATTTATCTTCTCTAAGTTCAAATAAACAAGGAGCACACAGCTTGGAAAAGCGTTATTATGAACGATGAAGACTATTTACCGGTTTCTAGCCTATCTACTGTCTTATTATCTCGTTCTGCCTCTTCTATCTTGGGTCGTAGAGGATTATCTATTCAATAAAAGTCTTGTTTCACCAAAGATATTATCATTTCATTACATTCGGGAAAGTACTTTAAGAATATGGCCAATCCCAATACGTGCCAACCAAGTATTAAACAACGGGTGAAAGTTATTGCTATGACTCTCGAAATTGACTAAGGGTGAAAGCCGTTGCTATGCCCCTTAGATCGAAAATAAAAGAAAACGGGTGAAAGTTGTTGCTATGACCCTCGAAATCGACTAAGGGTGAAAGTCGTTGCTATGCCCCTTAGATCGGAAATAAACGAAAAGGGTGAAAGCTGTTGCTAAGACCCTCAGGTGAAAGCTATTGCTATGACCGATAAAAACCAAAAGGGTGAAAGCTGTTGCTAAGACCCTCAGGTGAAAGCTATTGCTATGACCGATAAAAACCAAAAGGGTGAAAGCTGTTGCTAAGACCCTCAGGTGAAAGCTATTGCTATGACCGATAAAAACGAAAAGGGTGAAAACTGTTGCTAAGACCCTCAGGTGAAAGCTATTGCTATGACCGATAAAAACGAAAAGGGTGAAAGCTGTTGCTAAGACCCTCAGGTGAAAGCTATTGCTATGACCGATAAAAACGAAAAGGATGAAAGTTGTTGCTAAGACCCTCAGGTGAAAGCTATTGCTATGACCGATAAAAACGAAAAGGGTGAAAGCTGTTGCTAAGGCCCATAAAACTAACATGCGAAAAGTAAATATCAACAATTGAATCAAGCAACCTCGAAAATAAGATGAAAGTCATTTCTCTATACTTTTATGGGTCAATAAATTATTGGATTTATTTACCAGTTATCGATCCGATCATCATCGATGATTCATGTTACTTATCCAATTAAGTCATTTAGAGCTATGGAGTGACCGATATAAATGGACAAGGAAAGCTCTGTCAGATATTTTACTCGATCAACTAACACAGAATTAATTTGATCTTCTCGATCGATAGCTATTTCAAAGGGAGTAGAGCCTGCGATCGACGAAATGTCGGCGAATCTATCGGTATGATGGTAATAGATTATACAAATCTTTAAAGTTGCAATCTATTTTTGAATTATCTTTCAATTGCCGAAGGAACCTATGTTTCCGAACAAAAGGTTTGATAATTTCAAGTTAATTACCCAAAGTTGCAATTGTCCAAGTTCATTTTGTTTTATCACATCGTATATATTATTATTCGACCAACAAAGTCAAGAAAACACCCAACAAATTCAAGAGAACATGCACCGAAGATGAGCAGGAAAATAAAGTTTTTATTTATTCTTCGAATAAATTACAAATGAACTCTCGAGTACAATAGTGAAATCCGAACTCAAAAAGAATAATACACTCATTCCTACCCTACTACAAATCCTACGAGCAAAATTAAGCGCGTTCGATCCACATTCCTGCATCCGCACCAGATGCAGAACTCAGCAAAGATTCTTCATGTCAATCTCTCGCCACGTGTCGCACATCCTCAAGCGTTCTGCGGAACGGGATAAAAGCTGGATCGGAGTCCATCACCAGGAATTTTAGACCGATCTAAGATTGTCATGCATGAACAATGATTGCTATGCCCAATAGTTGTGGCAGTCATTGTTCATACCCGAATTACCGATCCAGGACAGCGGGAAGTGACCCCAGTGGAATTGCTTCGAGCAATCTCGAAGGAACTATACTTCAAGAAAATCCTTGAAGAAGCCGATGCTCGAGATTTAAAGAACTCCTCCAAGGTTGACCCACTGTCCGACCGGACACAGCGCCAGAAAATCGAAAATTAACCCGGCTCAGATGGATTAGATCCAAGAGAGCAGGTTGCCTGCCGGTATTCTAGGCGCAATTTCTTTTGCCTGTCGATATTCTAAGCGAGAGAGGCTACACCAAAGTGACTAGGATCGAAAAACAGGGTCCGAGTCCTAATTTCAAACTCCTTTATTTCAGAAGTATTACGGATCATATTGCTAAAAGAATTCAAAACACGAGCTGTAGTGATCGGACGAGGCATTGGTGATGAGTGAAGAATGTGACGGAAAAAATTGGAACTATTTATAACAGCGAGGGGTTAAAACCAACGGACCAGATAATGTGTCACGGACGGCTATGCTCTAAACAATAAATGTACTGACTATTACATTTCCCAAGGAATAGGATCCTGTTTGGTTGGGAGAAGAAGTAATCTTATAGACACATAAAGATGGTTCAGTGGTTCTTATATGTTAACCAATCTAAAGGGCAACGCTGGAATCAAAGATGTTTGTCTAAAATTCGATCTTTTGGACGTGCTATTCAAAATACGATACCAGTTTGGAAAACTCAATGCACTATTATGATCGAGTAGTCGCGCTCGAACGCCAGTTTGGTTTTCGACAATTTACAACCAATTATTAATGCTCGGGGTGGAAAGACTGTGATCGGCCCAATCGGCACCAGTCCATCAATTACAATGAGCTGAGCATCAGAAACGATTCAAAAATTATTTGTTTAAATAACGATTCTCGGATTAAAGTGTTCGTCCAATTTCTATCCTTCAACCATTATATTTGATCAACAATGCAAACCCGAATGGTTAATACAAGTATTATTATCGACGGTTTATTTTCGGTCGGAGATTCTCGAATTTAAGAGTTCGGTCAATTTCAGAAATTCGGTTATGCTGAGGATCGGTTATATACTCATACTTAGAAATTCTCCTAAGGAAGATTAATTGATTACTTATCAAATTACTTATTCATTACTCACTCAAAAAGAGGTGTTTGGTTATTCTCGTATTAGTTTAAAAATATTCAAGTTCGATCGGGTTATCAAAGTTAAGAGTTCATCTGACTATTATTTGATCGACCAACAAAGAAGAGAAGAAAAAGTTTATAAATATTATTTCGAAAAAGAAAATATGTACAGTTTTGATCCTATTACAAAGGTACAAAAATTCAAAAGTATATTGGAGATACATTTCGAGCATAGTACAAGCTAATACATTACATTCCGATCCTATTGCATTCTACAATCCTATGAAATTTTCGGTTTCTTCTCCTACCAGTCGATCGAGATAGTCCATCTCCGAGCATGGAATCTCCTTTAGACCTGCAGGCTTTTGTCTTTATTTGTGGTCCTCCGAAGATATAGGGGCTAATGCACAAATTTCTAGGTAACTTTATCCTCCGACGCATCCCCTAGTACGTCTTCCTAAATGCATTGTGGCAATAGGTGTTGCGGATTTTACACACGCAAATAAACGCAAGTGCACGTATCGCAAAAGTAATAAAGAGTAAGTTGAGTGTCGAACCCACGAGGACTTGAAACTAAAATTGTACCAAATTCCCTACCTAAATTCTTAATCTAATTCAACTAGGCTAAAATATTTTTTTTGTTTGTTTATTAACTAACTACTAAAACTAAAGAAATAACTAATCTAAAATGATGATTAAAGTGCTTAAGAAGACAATCAATGAGAAAAGGGTCTAGAGTTAAACTTCACCAATGTTATGCTCCTAATGTTAATTAACTCCCTAATTTTAACTAGTGATTCTTATTCGCTATCCTAGGATTCACTTCTATCCTTAAGTGTCTTCCGAATCACCTAAGAACCTATGCAATTAATTTACTATTCTTATTCCTAAGTTAGTAGAATTAATAACATGCATGAATTATATGACCTAATTTGGATATGGGCGTGTTGGGTATATTCCTATACTAACAAGCAACCCACTACCTAATTCCTCTTCTATTCTTAATATTCCCTTTCCAGGTTCAATCAAGAAAAGTAAACAATCAAATAGGTGGCCAGTCAATTTGACAGTAAATTAGCACAAAATTAGATAAACGAATATCGATAATAAAAATCGAAAATCACTAAATTAAAACTAGAAAAGAAACTAAAACATTATTCGCATAACATGGATCCGTAAAAACCCTAGACTAAAAGAAATTAGTTCATGCTAAAAATAACGAAATAAACAATAAAAGAGGAGTTCATAGTCTTCTCTAATAAAGGAATACGAAAAATAGCAAAAAGTGTGATATGCGCTTGCTTCTCCTTGATCTTGCGTGTCTTCTCTTTTCTAACGTGTTGTGTTGTCGTTTTTTCTGCTCTTTCTGTCTTTTTATTTCTCTCCTTCAGAGTCCCAATTGTAGTAGGATTTTCTTCAAACTTCAAAATTCTACAAATGGGCCGCCAGCCCATTACGCTTAAGAGGAGTTCTTGCCGCATAGAATTAGATTTAACTACTTCTTGGTCTCTAATTGCATTTTCAGCCCTTGAATTTCTGCCTTTGAGTCCTTTTACACCTTCAAGATTTGAAATTGCTCATTCTCAATTGATTCGAAACTTTATTGTCCCATTTCATCTCCTACAAGAGATTAAGTCGAATTAGTACCAAAAATCAAAGATTATTCTCAAAACTTGAATAAATTCATGAATCGACTCTAAAAAGTAAAATATGCAATAAAACCTCAAACGACTCACAAATTCAAGAAAGATACTGATTTAAGCCTAAGAAGTACGCGCGATAACTCTATTTTCACAGAGTTATCACACCCCCAAACTTAAATTGTTGCTCGTCCTCGAGTAATGACACTAATTTCAAAACAATGCAAACCAACTTCACATGCATTCAAAGTTAACTCCACACCAATCTTTTCAAAATGTTATGCACTTTATCATGTAATTCCTGCGTGTGTGTGTGTATACATAATACGAGAATGTCGGAATCACCTAGATCACCATAGCTTCGAAATCATCGAGCCTAATTGCATGAATTCCTTACTTGCCAAACAAATTCTCTATTTTCTTGGGTTATCATACCAATCACTAAGTTCTAGCAAAGCTTTCAGTCGAAGTTATTGACTCCTTTAAGTTCGAACTTTCACTTAGCAAATTTATTTTTTTGTTTTCTTTAGTAATATTTAGCACCACTCACACTCATAACTCGTTCTAAAGAAGCAGTCAAAATAGAGGAGTGCCGAATAGTCAAATCAAAACACCCATATAGCGTTCATCTTATCGCAGTCAAGTTAGAGGAGTGCAAGTATAAGTCTCAAGCGATGAGGTTTTTCAGGTCTCATACAAGTGAGGTTGTTTTATTTGAATTTAACTTATAGTTTTTTTTTTTTTTTTGCTTCATTTGGTTCTTGTTAAAGTTATCCTTTCCCCCCAAACTTAGGCAAAACTATCACTTAGACTCTTAATACTTTAACCCTCGAATCTAGAGACTAGGTAGGCACGGAAAGATTTCTTAAGCTCTATTCTAACTATAATTCTCTAACGTCATCCTAAATTCTCGATTATGTATTCGTGCTTAAAATGTGCAGGAAAAACAGTCAAAAAGACATAAAATTTCAGAAAATTTAGTCAAAGTCGACCTAGCATGCATGAAATAAATGCGATCCCCCCAAACTTAGAACAAACAGTGTCCTCACTGTGACATAAACAAACAGGAAATACGAGAGAATGCATATGCAGACAATAAGAAAACCACCAACAAAAGATAACAGAGAACAGTAAAAAGAATACGTCCCTACGAGGCTGTGTCTGGCGATCTCTTGCATATCTGTCCCTCCTACGCATCATCCTCGGGACCCGACTCGGCATCATCAGTAATATCGGCGGGACCCCTCTCGAAATCATCCATAGTTGGGAAAGGTGGCATTTGTGGCAATTGGACACCCCGACTCTGCAACTCGGCTGCCTGGAACACCTCATTTCGCTGAAAGCCGGTTTGTATGTAAGCAAATAAAAAGTTAAGTTGCTTCTCCATGGCGTCAAGCCGCTGTGGCATTGCTCTCGGTTTTGGGGTGGGTTTCGAAGATGATGTCAATCCCCGGTTTGAAATAGTCCTCACGCTCTTGGGGTTCCAATACGAAATACCCAATATCTTACACCAGGTTGGATCATCGAAGGCACTTGTTAATTTCACCACTCCAGTACCGTCACCTCGCTGCACCCCGGCTTGCATACAAAGACGACAGATAAGGGAGGGGAACCAAAATGTTTGGGCCCCTTCCTTTGTTGCATTTCGGATAATGCCTTTGCAGATTAATTCTCCGACGTCAACGGTGTGTTCTTTCATGAGCGAGTAGATTAGGCGGGCTTTGGCTTCCGAGAGTTTTGTGTAATGTGTCATGGGCATAAGGCGGCAAGCAATGAAGGCGAACCAAATTTTTGCTGTAGGAGTGAGCGATGCTTTCAAAATTGGTCCCGTCGTCCGGACGACTGTGCCCGGGAGACAAATGTACTCCACTATGTCTTTCATATCAATTGCTTCCGCTAGGCAAGTGGTGTATTGGTCAGTGGCATAAGTTGGCAACTCGTAAAGAGTATTGATGGTCGCCTTATCGAATTTGACTAACCTTCCCCGAACTTTGACCTCTTGGGCGTCCGGAGTTTGGGAAACATTTGCATAGAATTCGCGTACGAGCTCGCCCTCAATCTCCGTTGGTTGTTTAATGAATTCCATCCACCCCCATTGTTGAAACAACCGATAAAATTCGGGGAAACTCTCGGGAGTACATTCTACACCCCTCTCCGTGATAATTGTCCTTGTGATCTCATGTTCGTCAAAGAATTTCTTTTGAGCCTCTGGGTTAACAAACCTACTACTATCAAAACCATCCGTCCGCACTTGTTTATCCCTAGCACCACTAAGCTTTTACGTTGATGTGGTTGTTAGTGCTAATTTATTCACGGGGGGTTTCTTATGGACCGTTCTACTTCGTGGTGCCATTTGGTATAAAGTAAGCAACACAAACACTTCACCGAAAAAATTACTCCACCCGAACAATCAATTCTCAAATATCACACCGAATCGAAAATATAATCACTCTCTACTACCCACACAATCAAGCAACAATCCGATAATCGACACTACGTTCAAGAACCCGTTCCTCCACAATCCTCAAATAATCATCAACAAAAATCCAACAATAGCACAATACACCCTCAAACTAACAATCGAACTCAGAATTCAAGAATCGAATCAAGAAAGGCAAGAAACAATTGTTACCGACCCTTGAGAGAAGCCCAATTGAGATAGAGGTGCTGTGGCGGCGTTAGGGTTTCGTCTAGTGGCGGTTTTGTGCAAGGGGCAGCGGAGTTAGGGTTTCGGCGCGGCTGTGGGGTGGCTGGACGGCTGGGTCGCGGCTGGGTGCGACTGGTGTTCGTGCGGCGGCGGTCGGTTGAGGCCGAAAAGGGTGCGAGAGAGAGAGACGCGGCGGCGGTTCACGGCTGGGTGAGGCGGCGGCTGGGATCTGAGAGAGAGAATTGGTGGGATTGTGCAATTGGAAATAGGAGAGAGAGAGATGGTATTTTTCTGAATTTTTTTTTTTTTTTTTTATTTTAGGCCATGGCTCGATCCAATTGGAGCCATGGCCTGAAGCTGCTGGAAATTGGTTCTTTTGGGCACTTGAAGTGAAGCCATGGCCTTATTCAAGGAGTGCCATGGCTTTAGGCTGCTGGAATTTGTGCAATTTATTGAGCCATGGCCTGACTAGAGTTGTGCCATGGCTTCAAGCTTCTGGAATTTATGCACTCTTTTTGCTCCCAATTGAGCCATGGCCTTGCTCAAATTGTGCCATGGCCTGGTTATTCTTCTTCTCCAAAACGCCCCAGTCTATGAAATATTCATTTTCTCGTCACCTTGCACCGCGATACTCCTGCAAAACCCGACAAAACACCACAAATCACACTAAAACTAAAACAAAACAAAACAAAAACGAAAAACAAAAAAAAAAAAACAAGTAAAAGCTTGGGTTGCCTCCCAAGAAGCGCTTAGTTTTATGTCGTTAGCTCGACATGATACTCAGTTGACTTCATTCTAAGACCACCGAGGTCTTTTCATTCACAATTTCTCCACCCAAGTAATGTTTGAGACGTTGTCCATTGACTTTGAATTGTCTACCGGTCTCAGCTTCGGCTATCTCCACGGCACCATGTGGGAATGAGTTTATGACGATAAACGGTCCAGACCATCGAGATTTTAGTTTTCCAGGAAAAAGTCTGAGACGAGAGTTGAAAAGGAGTACTAATTGACCCGGTTCAAACAACTTAGTGGTAATAGTCTTGTCATGCCATTTCTTTGTTCTTTCCTTGTAGAGTTTGGCATTCTCATAGGCTATGTATCGAAATTCATCGAGTTCGTTCAGTTGCATCAACCGTTCCTTCTCCGACATTTCCAAACTCATGTTCAAGTTGCGAACAGCCCAAAAAGCCTTATGCTCCAATTCTAATGGTAAGTGACATGCTTTTCCGAAAACTAACCTATACGGTGACATTCCAATTGGCGTCTTAAAAGCCGTTCTGTATGCCCACAGAGCATCATCTAATTTCCTGGACCAATCTTTTCTTGTGGGACTGACTGTTTTTTCTAAGATCTTCTTGATTTCTCGATTAGAGATCTCTGCTTGCCCATTCGTTTGCGGGTGGTATGCAGTTGCTACTTTATGTCGCACACCATATTTTGCTAAGAGAGCGTTGAAGTACTTATTGCAAAAGTGGGATCCTTGATCACTAATGATGGCTCTTGGTGTGCCGAATCTTGTGAAAATGTGCTTCTTAATGAATTGCATCACCACCTTCGAATCATCAGTTGGGAATGCATCTGCCTCAACCCACTTAGACACGTAATCAACTGCAACTAAGATGTACCGATTTCCAAATGAGGGAATGAATGGTCCCATGAAGTCAATCCCCCAAACATCAAAAAGCTCTACTTCCAACATAGTAGACAGTGGCATCTCATCACGCTTCGTTAAATTTCCAACCCGTTGGCATCGATCACAACGCTTCACAAACTCATGAGCATCTCTATGTAAGGTGGGCCAGAAAAAACCAGATTGTAGGATTTTAGCTGCTGTGCGATCTCCTTTAAAATGCCCACCGTATGGTGAATTGTGACAATTACCCAGAATTTCCTCAAAATTTTCATCGGGAATACACCTCCTTATCATTTGATCCCCACATTTCTTAAACAAGTAAGGCTCATCCCAAATGAAGTTCTTCACATAATTTAGAAATCTCTTCTTTTGCTGGAAATTAATGTCGGGAGGAAGTAGGCCACTTACTAGATAGTTGACATAGTCGGCATACCATGGAAGTTTTGTTTGATTTACCGCAAACAATTGTTCGTCTGGAAAGACTTCATTGATCATCACAGAGCCTGACTCTTTGTTTCCTCCCTCCAATCTTGACAAGTGATCAGCCACTTGATTCTCGGTTCCTTTCCTATCTTTTATCTCGAGATCAAACTTTGCAATAAGAGCACCCATCGAATTAGCCTTGGCTTAGCATCCTTCTTCTCAATCAAATATCGGATTGCGGAGTGGTCTGTATATACTATCACCTTTGTTCCTACCAGATACGCTCGGAACTTGTCAAAAGCAAACACTACTGCCAACAATTCTTTTTCAGTCACGGTGTAATTCACTTGAGCGTCAGTGAGAGTTTTGCTGGCGTAGTATATTGAGTGAAAGATCTTATCCCTTTTCTGTCCCAGAACAGCTCCAAGTGCGACATCACTAGCGTCACACATCACTTCAAATGGAAGATTCCAATCTGGAGCAACTATTATTGGGGCTGTCACCAACTTGTCCTTCAATGTCTGGAAAGCCTGCAGACACAAATCATCAAAAATAAACTTAGCATCTTTTTCAAGCAAATTACATAAAGGTTTAGAGATTTTAGAGAAATCCTTAATAAAACGTCGATAAAATCCTGCATGTCCTAGGAAACTACGAATTCCCTTGACTGACGTAGGCGGAGGAAGTTTCTCTATCGTCTCTATCTTTGCTCTGTCCACTTCAATGCCCTTGCTAGATACTTTGTGTCCCAGAACTATTCCTTCTTGTACCATGAAGTGGCACTTTTCCCAATTTAGCACTAAGTTAGTTTCTTCGCACCTGCGCAAAACCTTGGCTAAGTTATCAAGACATTCATCATAAGAATCACCAAACACAGAAAAGTCATCCATGAAGACTTCGAGAAACTTTTCTATCATGTCCGTGAAGATTGCCATCATGCAACGTTGAAACGTGGCTGGTGCATTGCATAATCCAAAGGGCATCCGTCTAAAAGCAAATGTACCATAGGGGCATGTGAAAGTAGTCTTTTCTTGATCCGCTGGTGCGATGAAAATCTGATTGTATCCCGAAAATCCGTCTAGAAAACAAAAATAAGCCCTTCCTGCTAATCTGTCTAACATCTGATCTATGAATGGTAGCGGGAAGTGATCTTTTCTTGTAGCTTTGTTCAGTTTTCGGTAGTCCATGCAAACGCGCCATCCCGTGACAGTTCTTGAAGGGATCAATTCATTGTTTTGATTTCTTACTACTGTCATACCACCTTTCTTGGGAACACACTGAACTGGACTAACCCATCTACTGTCTGAAATAGGGAAGATAATTCCTGAATCCAACCACTTGATGATTTCCTTTTTGACTACCTCTTTCATGATTGGATTTAGTCTCCTTTGATGTTCGACTGATCCCTTGCTCTCATCATCGAGTATGATCTTGTGCATGCAAAATGCAGGACTAATCCCCTTAATGTCTGCAATAGTCCACCCAATGGCTCGTATATGATTTCGAAGGACTCTCAGTAATTTCTCTTTTTGGGTTTCGGAGAGATATGCAGAAATGATTACTGGCAATGTAGATGATTCCCCCAAATATTCATATTGCAGATGTGCTGGCAGTGGCTTCAAGTCCAGCGATGGTGGTTCTTCGATTGATGGTCGATGAGGCTTGCACGTGGGCAGTTCCAATCCTTCAATCTTGTTGACTGGTTTATTGACTCGCGAATTTGCTTGTAAGAAGGCCACGCTTTGTACGATTTCTTTATCATCCATCTCCTCAGGATCCAAATTTAGGGCTGCCTCCAACGGGTCTCGGTACATAGACGTTTCAAAGGTTTTAGCGACCAATGAGTCGATCATGCATACTGATGAACATTCTTCCTCGTCGTCGGGATGTTTCATGGCTTGGAACACGTTGAATGTAATCTTCTCGTCCTGCACCCTCATGGTTAATTCACCTTTCTGTACGTCAATTAATGCTCTTCCAGTGGCTAAGAATGGCCTACCCAAAATGATGGGCACATTCGAATCTGCTTCATAGTCTAACACAATAAAATCAACAGGGAAGATAAACTTATCTACTTTTACCAGAACGTCTTCAATTTTTCCTTCGGGGTATGTAATGGAACGATCTGCTAATTGAAGAGTTACCGTAGTTGGCCTTGCTTCCCCAATTCCCAATTTTTGAAAGACGGATTTGGGCATGAGATTGATTCTGGCCCCTAAGTCGCATAATGCTTGTCCCACATACTTGTCGCCAATGTTACATGGAATGGTAAAACTGCCAGGATCCTTGAGCTTAGGTGGGAGCTTATTCTGCAAAATTGCACTGCATTCTTCGGTGAGAGCTACAGTTTCGAATTCTCCTAATCTTTTCTTTCGTGACAGTACATCCTTGATGAATTTGACGTAATTTGGCATCTGCTCGAATGCTTCAACTAATGGAATGTTGATGTGAAGTTGTTTCAGGATATCAAGGAATTTTCTGAATTGATCATTCTTCCTTTGTTGTTGAAACCTTTGAGGAAACGGTGGTGGAGGTTTGATTTCCGGTAGATTAGGTACATCTTTCTTCTCGATTTCCTTTTCCACCTCCTTTTCTTTGTTTAGCTCGGATTCTTCAGGTTTGTCTTGAGCTTCCTTGGGATCCTTAACTCGAACTTGTGTTCTGATGGGCTCTTCGAGTTCTCTACCATTCCTCAGAGTGATTGCTTTGCAGTGTTCGTTATGGTTGGTCCTGGGCTTTTCAGTGTTACTTGGGAGCGAACCTGGAGGTCGGTGCTGCCTATCTTGAGCTAATTGAGCCACTTGGGTTTCTAGGTTCCGTATGGATGCATTTGTTGCAGTTGCTTGGGTTTCTAAGTCTCGAATAGATGCCTGTGTCTGGTTGAAGAGTGTAGTTGTATGGTTTATGAACTGCTTCAGCGTTTCATCTAATGATGGCTTGTTATCCACGGGTGGTTGTTTTTGTTGATTTTGAGAGCCTGGTGGATTATGTTGTTGCTGAGTTGTGGCATGGTTTGATCCTTGTCCAGCGTTCTGATTATTGCTCCATGAAAAATTGGGATGGTTTCGCCACCCAGGATTATAGCTGTTAGAGTATGGATTATAACCTTGGTTGTTTCGAGTATTTCCTACGTAACATGCTGTTTCGGGATTTGAAGGACAGTTTTCATACGGATGCTCTCCCCCACAAATGATACAGTAAATCTCTGGGTTATGGATCATATTTACTTGTTGAGCTTGAAATGAGTTAGCTCCAGATTTACTTATCATGAACTTATCCACCTTCTTGGTTAATGCGTCTAATTGTGCTTGCACTGATGTCACTGGATCCACCTCAAATTTTCCAGGTGCAAGTTTTACTGATGAGCGTTCCGATGCCCATTGGTAATTGTTGTATGTCATTCTTTCTAATACATCGTAGGCATCTGTATATGTCTTCCCCAAAAATGTCCCTCCTGCTGCTGCATCAAGAATGGTTCTGATTTGTCCCCCTAGTCCAGTGTAGAAGATATGTATCAGTTCCCAACCAGGAATTCCATGTTGTGGACACTGTGTCATTAGCCCCTTGAACCTTTCCCATGCATCGTAGAGTGACTCTCCATCTATTTGTTGGAATGAGTGAATTTCCATTCGAACTTTTGCGCTCTTAGCGGGTGGGAAATATTTTCTGAGGAATTTTTCAGTCAAATCAGTCCAGGAGGTAATGGAGTTGGGCGGCATTGAATTTAGCCACATTCGAGCTCGATCCCTTAAGGAAAAGGAGAAAAGTTTCATTCGTAGTTGATCAGCTGTAACCCCATTCAATTTGAACGAATCGCAGATTTCCATAAAGCTCTTCAAATGGGCGTGAGGATCTTCCATAGCCAACCCCGAAAATATAGCAGAGGAATTGATCAGATTTAGCATTACCGGTTTCACTTCAAAGTGATCTGCTTCAATCTCTGGTCTGACAATGCTTGAATCTAGAACACCCAAGATTGGTGTTATGTATTCATTAATGGGTCTTTCGATTTCGGCAGGAACGTGTGGACCTATTTGCTGATTTACTAACTGTGGATTCACCTGATTTTCATTATTTGGATTCTCCATTAGATCAGCTTTTCCTTGATTCTTGTTTAGCGCTCTTCGTTGTCTGAAAGTCCTCTCGATCTCTGGATCAAAAGCTACTAATTCAGTTTTTTTATCACTACGCATAAACTAGGTATGAGTACCTACAAGGAAAAATTTGAACTATAAAAATAAATCGAATTAAAACAAAAATAAAAGTTGAAACTTGGTAAATTATCAATTATCAAAGTCCCCGGCAACGGCGCCAAAAACTTGTTGCGGATTTTACACACGCAAATAAACGCAAGTGCACGTATCGCAAAAGTAATAAAGAGTAAGTTGAGTGTCGAACCCACGAGGACTTGAAACTAAAATTGTACCAAATTCCCTACCTAAATTCTTATTCTAATTCAACTAGGCTAAAATATTTTTTTTGTTTGTTTATTAACTAACTACTAAAACTAAAGAAATAACTAATCTAAAATGATGATTAAAGTGCTTAAGAAGACAATCAATGAGAAAAGGGTCTAGAGTTAAACTTCACCAATGTTATGCTCCTAATGTTAATTAACTCCCTAATTTTAACTAGTGATTCTTATTCGCTATCCTAGGATTCACTTCTATCCTTAAGTGTCTTCCGAATCACCTAAGAACCTATGCAATTAATTTACTATTCTTATTCCTAAGTTAGTAGAATTAATAACATGCATGAATTATATGACCTAATTTGGATATGGGCGTGTTGGGTATATTCCTATACTAACAAGCAACCCACTACCTAATTCCTCTTCTATTCTTAATATTCCCTTCCCAGGTTCAATCAAGAAAAGTAAACAATCAAATAGGTGGCCAGTCAATTTGACAGTAAATTAGCACAAAATTAGATAAACGAATATCGATAATAAAAATCGAAAATCACTAAATTAAAACTAGAAAAGAAACTAAAACATTATTCGCATAACATGGATCCGTAAAAACCCTAGACTAAAAAAAATTAGTTCATGCTAAAAATAACGAAATAAACAATAAAAGAGGAGTTCATAGTCTTCTCTAATAAAGGAATACGAAAAATAGCAAAAAGTGTGATATGCGCTTGCTTCTCCTTGATCTTGCGTGTCTTCTCTTTTCTAACGTGTTGTGTTGTCGTTTTTTCTGCTCTTTCTGTCTTTTTATTTCTCTCCTTCAGAGTCCCAATTGTAGTAGGATTTTCTTCAAACTTCAAACTTCTACAAATGGGCCGCCAGCCCATTACGCTTAAGAGGAGTTCTTGCCGCATAGAATTAGATTTAACTACTTCTTGGTCTCTAATTGCATTTTCAGCCCTTGAATTTCTGCCTTTGAGTCCTTTTACACCTTCAAGATTTGAAATTGCTCATTCTCAATTGATTCGAAACTTTATTGTCCCATTTCATCTCCTACAAGAGATTAAGTCGAATTAGTACCAAAAATCAAAGATTATTCTCAAAACTTGAATAAATTCATGAATCGACTCTAAAAAGTAAAATATGCAATAAAACCTCAAACGACTCACAATTATTCAAGAAAGATACTGATTTAAGCCTAAGAAGTACGCGCGATAACTCTATTTTCACAGAGTTATCAATAGGCCCCCCGAACGGAGACCCATGACAGAGGAATGATAAAAGCTACCGACCATCCTTGGAGAACTTGATGCTCATACTCCACCAACACTTTTGCAGGTCGAGCAGTTCTCCGGATCCCGAAGTAGTCAGCCATATCAAAGTATTATCCTTAAATAACTGACCCAGGGCAAGGATCGGTAGCTCATGGGTTTTCTGGATTTGGCTTATTGGCCTTCCAAATTGAGAATATATTTGCCTGACGATATTCTAAGCGAGTTCGAAGCAAACTTGTTTCTCACAAAGACTGTTCGAAGTCTGAACACAAAAAGTTGAGTTGATAGAATAATGGTTTTGATCATCATGATCGGACAAATAAAGAACCAGTATGATGAGAGAGATAGTTTCAAGGATACAACACCATCTTTTATAGTAGGGGATGGGATGGATCTAACGGCAATAATTTGTTAATTAAACGGACAAGATTTGACGACCGTTGGGATTCCCGATGAATTAGGAACTGTTTGGCTACAGTAGATAGCTCATTTAAACTCATTAACGTCCAGAATACATATGCAACAATCAAGCAGAGATTATTAGATCAAACAAAGCAAGAATATTATGAAGTATTATTCACAAAGATTTCTGAATAAGTGAAATGATACAGAGCTATATCTCAATCCTATTACACCAGTATTTGTCAAAGCTTCAACCTACTTCGATCCTATTACGTTTCGATCCTACTACAATTAGCAGGATAAGCACAAACGGACGATAATGCCCTTACTCGAAAGATTTACAAGGATAGTGAATATTGGGAGTTCGTTGATTATTGGGATAAGGAATTAAAGGCCTTAGTTCGAGGATCGAGTAACCAATATCGAACGCCACTTCATTAGCTGACGCCGCACCCTTTTCACATCCTCGAAAAACATTATGGCAATAGGTCCCTCAGTATGAAAACCGTGCCAGAGGAATAATGACCCATCGCTAAACATCCTTGAAAACTTTATGCTTGAACCCTTCCAACACTTTGCTAGGTCGAGGGAGTTATTGGGGCCGTGGATGGTCAGCAATAAGGTTTGTTGGCCTTCAAGATCGGATAGTTCTTCGTCTGCAGATATTCTAGTCGAAATCGAGGTAATCAACATTATAGAACTTGAAAAATAAGTCCTACCTCGGATTTTGAAATATTGGGTCGAAGGACGATATTTCTTGAGAAACATGATCGAAGAAAATCTACAAAAAAGAAAGAGACTTTTTATCTAAAAAACTAAAGAAAAGCCCCATTTATAGACGCAGCTCAACTTTATCCAACGGTTGAAATGTAATAAGTCGTGCGATCAAGATTTAATGACGGTTCAGTTTCCCGAGGAATAAGGAAATATTTGGTGGAAAAATCACGTAGATCGCTATAGAGGAAAGACAACCGCTAAGTCAGTCCGTTCAATGCTCGAAAATTGGAGTTCGTCTCAGTTGGCAAAAAAATATGAACATCAAGTCATGTAAAAGTATCAACAATAAAAAAAAAAAAAAAAAAGACAGGCATTGGATCGAAAGGTTTTTCGACCATAAAAGGCTCTGATGAAATAGAAAAGGATGCGCGCTCAACGGCATCTTCCCCTAAAGAGGTCATTTTGCCAGAGTTAGCAGGTATAATCGAAACCCATTTTTCTTTCTTTCCTTCGCTAACCTTATGAGATTTGGGGGAAGGCATGGAAGTTCTTGCAGAGGCTTTGGAATTTATATATTTTTAGGAGCTCCGATCTCAGTATTCGATGATGTGGTGAGATGACGTGAAATTGACCTAGTATTTATAGCAAGGATAGCATCTTGTTATCACAATAATGGAACAGTCATCACCCACAGAAAAGATTCGATATAAAGTAACCAAAGTTCTCGCTAAGATAACAACAGTGTGGGTTAAGGAATGCAAAGTATATACGAGAAAGCAAGAAGTACACAGATTCATAAACTACAAAAGAAAAGTTAATAAAGGAAGTCCTATTACATAGTATTTTTCAACGGTCGGATTCTTCAGCACCAGAATCGCGACCCTCCTCCGCCTTTTCGTCTTCTTCGTCAGAATCACCTTCTGAGCTATCGCTATCACCGCTACTCGAGCTATCATCCCCTTCATCGCTACTTTGGTCATCAGCGGAAGAACTACTTGCTCTAGGGGAAGAGATGTTTTCTTCTCCCCGATCATTAGAATCGCCATCAATATTCACCTCCTCGCTCTCTTCCACCACATCTTCCGCTTCGAGCATATCAGGGTTGGGCATGGGAACCCCGAATTCAGTGAGGAATTGGGCATATTTATGACCTTGAAGACCAACAATTTCGGGAGGAAGAGAGGAAGCTTTGTAGTTTTCCCCAAAAATGTTTTTATAAGGATTCATGTAGGGAAGATATTCGTTAAGAGCGCCTGGGATCCTTCTGGCCACAATGAGCTGCTGAACTCCTTTATAGAAAAAGGCTTGGTTAATCGAGCCCGATCGTAGGCGAACCAAGGCGTCAAGGAAAGGGGATTCCAAAAATTCCTTTATAGCTGGAAGTCTGCCCTCTTCGCGACCCCTAGCGTATGCCTGATCGGAAAGCATCTTAGCTCGCTCAAGATCCGACCTTAACTTCTCGACCTCTTCCACAAGTGTCCTTTTTCCTTCAAGCTCTTTCCTAGCCTTCGCGAGCTCCTTTTCGACCTCGGATAGCTTGGCAGTAGTCTGATTCAACCGAGCGGCAGTAACGGCATCCTCCTTCAGAATGTCGTGTAGAGCATTATGAGCTAGTTGCGACTCTTCCTCCAAGATAGCCAGTCGATGAGATTGATGAACGAACAAATCTCCGGCCTGAAGAAAAATAGGTATCAGCAATGAGGAGTTTCGAGAAAAATTAGTGCGTACGAAAAAACGTGTACCCTCTGATGTGCATAAGCATAATCACCCATGATTTGAAAACCATCTTTATGGAAGAGCTCGGTATTATCATCCTTGAATCTTCCGGCCATCAGAATTCTAAATGACTTATCCACAGCGTGTTCGCCATTGGGGCCAAAGTCAGACTCGGTTGTCCCACTCTCTGGAAATCCAGTGGCCCTTGGTCCTCGAAGGTGGTCCTCTATGAAATCTGCCAAATCTGGTTCGGACCGGCCGGGATGACATTCGATCGGGCCTGGTTTCCGACCAAAGAGCCTTACCCTTCTTGAGGACTCAGGTTCTTCACTGTTTATTTTCCGAGCCGTTCTAGTTTCAATTATCTGTTGGGCTTGGATTCCCTTGAAAGTGTAATAGCTATATCCAGCTGTGTTCGGATCAGACGTGTCAGTCGAGAATACCGACTGTAGAGGCCCGGCAGCTCGGGATTGCGAAGTTCCCTCGGCAGTATTTTGAGGAAAACTCACAGCTAGGTCCGGAACCGCAGTAGTATCAGTGCTGGGAATGGCTCCTCCGATCTTCAAAGTAGCCCTTGATTTCTTTTGTTTACGGGGCAGGCCTTGGGTCCCTTTTGAAAAAGCAGCAACGTTCGAGCCGGCTATAGAGGTTCGGAATCTCTCAACGACCTCATCTGAGAACCAAAGAATGTTAATTCCGACCAAAGGAAAATCCGGTGAATTATAAGAAACAAATAAGCATACCTAGAGTAAGAGGAGCAACAACGGCGTCAACCTCCCCATCAATCCTTACAACTTGATTGGTTTGGATATCGGCTGGCGTCGAATAAAGATGACCAAATGTGATCGCGGGGGCAGGATAAGAGCATTTGCTGAGCCCAGCCATTCTAAAGACCCCCTCTTGGGTCATTAGAGCAGTTTGATAGAGGTCGGGTTGAAGGGTCCGCAAAAACTCATCCGGAAGCTCATGATTCACTCTTCCTTTAAGGCTCCGCCTACCGTAGATCCAAGACTGCTCCCCTGCCCACTTATAGGGGGTCGGTTCAGGAACTTCTGCAGAAGGCGTGGTATCAGGTCCACGAACGAAGAAGAACTCTTATTTCCAACCTTTTAGGTTGCTTGAGACATTGCTCGACAATATTGATCGATTCGATCTTTGCGAAAAATATACATAACCAGCGTTCGAAGATGTTTGACGAACTCATCTGGAAGACTCGCCAGAATTTTTGGAAGGTCGCCTTTCTTCCTTTGGCCTTCATTAGCACGCAAAATGCGACTATATACCCAATTGAGTTCAGAAGAATCTGAGAGGGGCTAAGAGAGAAAGCCTCTAGAATACTACGAATCAAAGGGGCGAAGGGAATGCGTAGACCGTAAAAGAATTGCCGGGTATAGAAAGCTTGGCACCCCTCCGGTGGATTAGTAACACGTTGCTTGGGAGTCGGTATAACGATCGAGTATTTGTCCGAAATATACTTACCGAACTCATGTTCTAAATATTCTCGATGTTTTTCAGTATAACGGGAAGCAATTTGATCAGCCTTGCGCTCGGTTTTATTAAGCCTTACGCTGGTCAACGGTTCTACCCATTTAAAAATTGTCACGATAACCTTGGTACCTATTCTGTATTTCATCTGTTCATTGTCCGCCAATATAAGGCTATCGTCTTCCGCGGTTTCTTCATCAGTCGCCTCATTCGAACTGTCGTCTTCATCATCCTCTGAGTCGGAATTGAGCTCTCCTTCTTCCCTTTCAGGGTCGGAATCAGAGCTCGGGCTCCCCAAATTTTCCGCCACTGGCGATCGGGTAGTCTCAGCCTGCATCTCATCAGGACCACTCTCTTGTTCTTCCGCTACTTTGGCTTTGCCTTTCGGATCTATTGGGCTAGACATTGTAAATACGAGAAGGATGGTCGGACGTATCTTTAAATTTTCTTATCGATCTCTTTGCTCCGATCTAGGGTTTTTTGAGAATCTTGTGCAAGTGAGCCCCCAACAATCAGCATATATATATGAGGTCAAAAAGGTAAATTGCAAACCGATCCCCGAGTAACCGTGGCGGTTGAACTCCCACAGGAAAAATTCAAAACTGTCTTTCCGGTAATTGCATTTTAGACCCCTATACTTTCCGCAATTGGGGTCTGAGAACCAAAACATAAAAAGATACGCCTCTTCGGTATATATATTTATTGCCCAACGTTTTACTTTATCCTACGGTCGGAGAAATAGGGAAGTATTAATAAGGAGTCAATTACGATAGTACGCTAGCCAATGTGGAAGGATACTTTGATCGAGATTCAATTTAAAAAGCCAGACGAAGATTGTTAATGTCAAAATTTATACCATCACAGTAAAGCCATTAAATTGTTTCCAATATATGCACTCTTTTTCCCTGATTCGGTTTTTATCCCAATGGGTTTTTCCGAGTTAGGTTTTTAACGAGGCATATCCGAAGCACATTTTAGATGGTTTGCTCATTCCAATATTCGAAGCAGTCCATACTTCTTCGAGCTTAAGCTTCACTTTGAGCTCAAGAAGTGGGGGAGTATTGATGAGGGATATTCTGGACTCTACTTTTAGGAGCCCAGGCAAGATCGAAGGTTGTGGATCCTGACCCTAAAGGCATAAAATCGAGCCCAGGTCACAATCCATCCTATCCGATCTATCAGAGAGAGCTCATAGTCGAAGGATAATGTTGGGCCGACCTCAGGCCCAGGCCTGTGGGCTGAGAAATATATTCCTACGGATGGACTAGGTAGCTCCCCATTTCAACTATAAATACCACGAGCATTTATGAAGCGGGGGGACTTAAACGCTTTCCCAGGTGCTCTCTACTCGAAGCTGTTGCTCGGAGCCATCTTGGAAAGTTAGCTTAGGTCACTTATTATGTATTATTCCTCTAGCTTGTACGGCATCCTATAATGCTCAAATAGGACCTCCATCATTTGTAATATGTACTCGCACGTTCGGAATATATATATTACTGATCTTTCATTCATTTAATTGTGTCTTTAGCTATTTTCTTCACTTCTTTGATCGTATACGAAACCACGTAAGATCAATGTGTAAGTTAAAAATATACAACAAACTAAGAAATTCATAAATTTTAAAATATGGTTATGTATAAAAGTCTAATATTCAAAGTAAAAAACTTGCATATTATATCGATTTGACTCTTTATCCTAAAAATAATATTGAAAATAAATATTTTATAGAAAAAATTATTAAAATTTATTATTTGAGTATTAATTTTCATTCATAATGTGTAAAATATTTATTTGAGTTAATTATCTAATTTATAAATAAATTTGGCTACAAGTTTCTATAATTTATAAATTTTAATTTGTACTAAAAGTTCAATAAAAGTGATGTAGCTCAAATGGTAAAGAAGTCATGTTTCACTCTAAAGGTTAGGTGTTCATTTCCCAACTTTTACAAGTATTTTTAACATTAAAAAAAATTAAAAAAAAAAAGGAAATTCAAAACCGGGTTGAACCGGTACATACCGATTCACCAGTTCGGCGGTTTCGACCGGTTCAACCCAGTTCAAACTGGGTTTTGGAGTAAGTGGTTTTAGGGGGTAAACCGGACCAGACCAACCTCCGGTTCGCGGTCCAACCGGTCGGACCGGCCAGTTCGATCCGATTTTAATAACATTGATCTAGATATTCACGTAAATACGTTTTTGCAGATATGAAAAATGGATTTTTGTAAGTTATTCGTGTGATATGTTTAATGGGCAGTTTACCTCCATGTGAAATAGACAGTTTAATTCTTTGTGAAATGAAATTATGAGCAATTTAGAGGAAAATAATGTGCTTCTTTTATAAAAACACAAATAAATATTTTGCCATTTTTCTTATCACATAGAATTATATTGCCTATTTAAAATATCACAGTGAGATATTTTGCCATTTTTCTTACTACATGGAGTTATATTACCTTTGGACGTTCGTCGGCAGAATCTGTTCAAAAGTTGAATGGTAAAATGCCAAAATGTTCAAAAATTGGCTAGCTAACTGAGAATAAGTTCAAAGGTTTTCCAAAGCCACATCATAAGTTGGACAAAATATTCTATTCCTAATTTTTCGCATCTTAGAGAATTGCCTGAAATATATTTAATAGTTGGGGAGATTTAAATGAAAACTTGCAAATGTTAGGGGACAAAATAAAAAACATTCAAAAAATTAAGCGGCAAAGTGAAATTCCCCCAGGAAAAAACTAGGATGACAAACTTTTAAAAACTGGAAATTATGAAACAAGTAACTTGAAAATACACTGCTCTCACTACCTAAAAATTAGAATCATGTACAGAGGTAAATTGATTGTTTATCTTGTGAAAATACAAACCCCGCCTTGTCAAAGGTACTTCTACACTGAAAAAGGGTTCAGCTATATTTTACAGTTGAAATAAATAGAAAAAATGTTTAAAAAATAAATTACAAGAAAACAAAAATTAGAGCTGCTGAATTTTTAGCTTACAACACAGTATTCCAACTAGCACCAATAACAAAAGCTCCTGGTTCTTTGTGCATCCCTGTCTTCATAACCCCTCAGGAATGATCTTATTGAGAGATGCTCCGAAGCTAAAGTCATAAAAGATGCCAAAATAAGGCCTCCCACTACCATCAAACCTAACCTGTAAATCGAGATATACCATGTATTATAATCATAGAAATATGTATTTTTTTGGTTTCGCAAGGGTTCAATCCCTTTCGAGGCGCAACACATTAGATCAAGTTCGGTACTTTGTAGTGACTAGCCCCTTCCACTAGACCAATCACCTGTTGGTACGAAGATATATACACACAAACATATCACATTGTCTTGACGGCTTAACAACTTATGCTATTTGCATTTGTCGTTCAAGTATTTTGATTTAGAGTAGGTCACTTTCTACATGCCTAAAATCACACTTCAATTGTAAGTCCGATGTATGTTCAGGAGAAGAGGTTTAATGTTTGAACTCTAGACAACTAGAGGAAAAGACTTATTTACAGGGAATTTCATATTTTCTCCACTTCATTTTGCAAAGCAAACAAGCCTTATGCAACCAAAAAGAGATGGCAATAACTTACTATCATTCTAAAGTATCTTCAAACATCCATCAGATTTGTCAATCTTGAATATGAGTGATATTCCAATCATTTCCTATTATAAGATTGGATACATTTACTCATATGTATAGACAATTCAATATAGACCCGCCCCAAAAGAAAAAGAGTAGACATGATTAATAATCATGTAACCGCCTTCTCCACAATGTTTCTCATTCTGTTCTCTCAATTTTGGGTAAGTATAAATAGATATTTTAGCCTTGAAAGCCTCAACTTCTAATATCAATTTTCTGACGTTTCAGTTTTCCAAATTCGAAAAGCCTTCAATTATCGACGGTCTAAGGTGTAAATTATTTTATGGTAACTATTGGTCAAAAGTGATTTCTTCAGTTTCCTTATTCTTCTTTCACTTTGTTTTCTCATATAAGGTAAATATTAAGACCCAAGTCCCAAGCTCACAACAAGGAGAGCAATACCAATTCCAGACTGAAATAAAAGAGGAAAATCAAAATCTACTTAAATCCTAAATGAAAAATGCATGACCAAAAAGCGGGTCAAACAAAGTAACTTCAGATGCAGTATGAATCTAAAACCCAACCTACATCACACAAACATATACTCTGTTTACTGCAGTGTATTCAGTAAATCAATATTTATATTGACAACTGAAACTGAGATATATCGCATATGTGGACTTTCCTTACCATAGGTCCTAACCCATGAATTGTCCCGGCCCAACCCAACTGAACCTTTTCTTTTTTCTTTTTTTGTTAGGTTCCATTGGATTAGGCTTGAATTGAGTCAAATTTGGCTGGTCCGGAATTGGTTGAGCAGGTCAAGTAAATGTTTTTTTGAAAAGAAAAAAAAACTCAACTAGGTAAACTTCTTCAAATTCAATGGTTATTACTACACCTTTTCAAGTTTTCACCTGAAAAAAATTATTTTTTCTAAACTAGTGTAAATCATATTCAGATAAAAGTACTTTAATGTATCTAAATCTTAAAAGAGAGCCAAAAGAAATGTACGGTTTCTTTTTATTACTATACAAGTTATGATATCAGGCTTGAACTGTTTTTATTTATCTAAGTGCGAACATCTAGAACCATAATTTTTTGTGATATGGTGCATTATTTTTAATGTCTAATTGATCAAAAGTACATATCAACCAAACCATAACAAAAAAAAAAGGAAAAAAACACAACGGATTTAGTCTAGCGCAACCCCACCCCATTTGAACCCAACCACCCAATTGTCACTCTTAGCAGCAGAGAACAAGAGCAAGGCAAACTACAACAGAATACCTTAAAAATAGAGCAGTGATCCCCAAAACGCAAGGTAACAGAGGAACTGCCAAGGCAAGAAATGCCATCCCTAATCCATAAGAACATGCTGCAACATCACAAGAAGATGTATGCCGCAAATGACCTAAAAAAAAACCAGTATCAACAAGTCCATCCTATTTAAGATTTCAAGAACAAAAAGCTAAGTGCTAAGTCAACTTTTCTACCTTTTCCAGAATCATAATCCAAGGAGTCAGGATGAGATGAAAACGAAGCAGCTTGATTTTTGGCCACATGCTTCCCCCACTGATGGATTACATGCAGATAGCTTCCGAACAATAGGAAGAAAATTGTAAATGTCCATTCATACACGAGGAGAAAACCAGTCCATGGCATAACTTGTCGAGGCACGATCGAAAATGAAAGTGCAAGCGAAATAATAGCAGCCAAAAAACAAATAACCACTGATATCGCACCCAGAAATACAGGCACCTTGCTCTGTGCTGCATGTGGGAACTGTGTTTCAATTCAAGTGAAAATATTTATCAGAAGTGCGTTGAGAAAATTGATGTCTGTTATTGGAATAATGCAGTGAACTCTAGAACAGCATCTAAAATGGAACACAGACATTCAACCAACATAATGACATCTCACATCATATACACAAGTGAAAGAAGAGGATATCGAACGTCCAACTCATTGTTGAAGAGGAGACATTTAATACTTATTACTTCTAAAACACAGCCTCA
Source organism: Penstemon eatonii (assembly GCA_038501285.1). Lineage (NCBI taxonomy): Eukaryota > Viridiplantae > Streptophyta > Magnoliopsida > Lamiales > Plantaginaceae > Penstemon > Penstemon eatonii. Next base: position 52,006,136 of record CM076711.1, on the reverse strand, counting down.
CGTGTAGGCAATATCCTTTTCCCTCAAGCTAACAAGTTGTACTCTTTCATTTGTTTTAATAAATGGTGGTAGTGCGGTTCGAATATAGTTTTTCTTCTTTGGTTTGGCTCTAATACCATATTGAATGTGCAACTCTTCTAAAAGCATAATTTTGATACCCAGCACACCAACTCATGCACTTAGTTATTCCTTTCAGACATGCAAATTTTAGAATAGGGCACCACGAAAATCAAATAAAGATGTGGGTTGTGGAAAAAGAAATTCATCTTCCTAATTAAAAAGGAGAATTTAATTTAATAATCAATAGAGGAAGAGCAGAGCACACCTGCTGATTAGAGCTGCTGGAAGAGGAAGTGACTGTGGAGTAACCAAGGACTCCTCCAGATCTCAATTTGTAGAAGATGTGTCTAATATGATCAAATAGTGATCGCGTCTGTAGTAAAAAGTAAAAGTTTAAGATATTAAAATAAATAGTTTGTTTGCAAGCATTTGATTGAAGAGAAAATTCAAAAGCTGCTGACCTGCAAGTAGGAGCGATAATAACAGAAAGCTAACACCAAAAGTGGAAGCAGGATAAGAAATTTAACTAGCAGTGCATCTTTTGGATTTTGTCCACCTCCAGTCCCTGGAAATTTCTCTTCAAGATTTATCCTAACATTCTGCCAGATGAAGAAATATAAATTTTTGAAAAGCAGATAAAACGAATGATATTGCGTTAAATTAAAAACAGAATGGTATACCTGCCAGACATCAACAGGTTTGACAAGCCAGTGTGTCCACCAATCCCAAGGTTTCAGAGGACCAAGTGTGTAATGAATAACACGGAGTTCTTCCTCAGCAACCATCCACTGGAAATAAGACCAGGAAATAAAAAATGATAAGTAACATAATTTTCACAGAATTTCATATGTACATTCGAATTCAAAAGTTCAAATTATTCAGACAGTCAGACTTGGTCATCCATGTGTAAAGAATAAATGTTTTCTTTTATTAAACATATAGTCCCTCTAAAACACCTAGATCTCAGGCTTTTATCATCGACATATTTAACAGAACACAAAGATGCAATGGAGCCTAACCCATTATCTTTAATTTCCCAAGAGAATTACGGCAACATTATTGGTTCAAATGGTTAAATATTGAGGGAATTTATAATTTACTATGCAGTACAAGAAAAAAAATTCAGGTCAACAAAATACATAAGAGAATTTATACCAACACCAAGTGGGTAAAGTTATTCTAGTGAAGAAGGATATACTGAATTGCTCAAGGGAATTAATAGTTCAGCTTCCTGCAAAGCCTCGATCCACCATCGGATCGGGTTTTTTGAAATTCGTAGAGGAGGCCGTAACAAGCTGCAAGAATTTGGCGATTAAGAACTGGCAGGCAGACCAAAATTTGGGAACCAAATCCTTAGAATCCTTTTCGGAAACAGATTGGAGTCCATGAATCTTATTCTTTTCATTAATATATAATAAGTATAATTAAGAATTTTTGAACAATCTTTAATCTGAGAAGCACATATTTCAACCTATAATCCCTTTTAATAAATGAACAGGAAACTATACCCACATAATCCAACCCTCTAAACAGGGAAAAGAAATACTTGGACACTGAGAAACCTGTCGGAGAAAAAGAACTAAAGTGCAACATAATAGTCACCCTCCTCAAGCATGTCTATTCAAAATACACATGCACAAATTTTGGAGGGTAGATTCTCAACTACTCATTCAGAATATTCAGAAAAATGTATAGCAGTCTAGCAGTTTAATACATGATACCAAACGAAAAACAAAACATAAGCATGCTAATAACTTTTACCTTGTTAGCAAGCATGTAAAGACCAACATCTGCGTTATATAAAGTAGAAAGTCTCTCCATTTGAGGTATGCTAGACTTCAATTTCTCTGGAGATGCTTTCGGGTCAAAAATACGTGCACTAGCAAAGTCAGGAAAATATGAATTGAGAAATCCTTGGTCACCTGTTAGAGTTAGCAGAAAACATGAGAAAGATTAGGCAGAATAAATGAAAAAATAATATATCCAAACTTACTATTTCTTAAACAAGCATCAAACTGTTCTTCAAGGAAAAAGGTAAAGTTTCAAATTATAGTTTAACCTTTATGGCATAAATGACTTTAGTTTATTATCATTTTTAATGCATATGGAAAGTCATCAGTATTAACAGCCATAGCACATTCCATCTCAATATTGTGAAATTAAGTCTTTGATCCTAACATGATATCATATCCTCATCAGATGATGGAGCTGAACTAGACGGCCACATTTACTTAGTAGTACAAACCTACGAGGTAATCAGATAATAGTAATCGCCAACTTCTCAGCAAAAAAACCTCTCAAACAAAGAATGGCATCGGTTTAACTGTAATGTGCTTATTGAGGACAAAATTCATTGAGCATAAAAAAGATTATCAGTAAACAGTACCTCCAGTGTAAGAATACATTGTGGTCACTTTGGTCATCATGTCCTTAAACACATCTTCTGACGGTTCAACCACCATGACTCCGGAATTCAGTCTTTCTGAATGCTTTAAGTTGGCACAAAACTTTCGGCACTTGAAAAGATCGTCAATGTTCTTAACCACAATAGTATCAGCGTCAAGATATACCACTGCAAAAATATAAAGACATAAAAGGCATGATTACCAAGAATCTCACTAGATTATCTGCATCAAATAAGAAATGGGAGCACAACACGGGAAGTATACCAACGAACATTGCTAGTATCTTTGTGAGCAACAAAAGTAGTTATTACATAATATAATTACCTTTTTGGTAATTTGTCATATTAAATATTTTAAGCTTCGTATAGACGCCCCAAAACCTCGAAGGCCGCACATGATTGGGATTTTCTAGTAAACTAATTGTCTTCACAATCCAACCATCAGCCTGCATTCAAAAAACCATTAATCTAATACCAAAAAAACATTAAAGCTCAAATACAAAATCTTAGACCCCCAACCATTGACAAACACAAATAATTTCAAAGCTCAAATCCTTAAACAAGCATTAACCTACTCAGAACTGAATTAAAACTTCACATCAATCAAAATCATGAAAATGAAAAGGACCTTAAGCAGCTTTTTAGCATAACCAGAGACCCCATCAGAGACCAAAGCAACCATATCTTTTGTAGAACCAGTATCGCGAATCGATTTTCCCAACACTCGCACACCGAGCAAGAATTCGTCGCCGTATAAAAGTGTGACGTACGCTTCCTCCGATCCCAAAGCTACGCTGAAATTGCATACTGCAAACGTCGCTACCAACAGTACGGATACAATAAACCCTAATCTTGACATATTTGAATTCCGATGGGCGGTTTGAAAATCTGAGAAAAAGTGTTCGCCAAATTTGAAGAGTTCTTTCGATTCGATCTTAAGGAATTAATCGGATCCCAATAAACAATTACTACTAGTATGCTAAAAAGAGTGATTAACCATGATAATTAACACAGCTGGGCAGCTCTCTTCCTCTTGAGTGAAAAAGCCAACAGTGAATATTTATCTCCAAAATATTAACATTTGAATTCACTGTAGATAGTCACAGGTGATTTTGATATTTAATTTTTCTTCTTTTTTTTTTTTTTTTTTTGTTTTTTCAAGGGGTTTTTTTGCACTTCACACCCTCGAAATATAGAAAATAGGCACTTTGCACCTCCAAAACTTAGATTTAGCATTTTTCTTCCTCGAAATATAAAAAATACAACACTTTACACCCTCTTTTATTTTCAAGCAAAAAACTCAAGCGTAAAATAGGTAATTTTATTGTAAATTTTTTGCACTTTGCACCCCCAAAATAAAATTAGTACTTAACACTATCTAATTAAGAACAAATCAGCAACTTGCACGCCTCGAAACACAAAATGGACACTTTGCTCCCCAAAACTTAAAATTAACACTTAACACCTAACACCTTCAAATTTTAAAAAAAAAAAAAAAAAAAACTCAAACTCCTCATTTTTTTCGTCAAAGTTGACCATTGGGGTAAAAAAAATCTAAGACAAAGTAGGTAATTTTGCCTTAGATTTTTTTCACCCCGATGGTCAAGTTTGACGAAAAACATGAGGAGTTTGAGTTTTTTTTAAGTTGAGGGTGTTAATTTTGTGTTTTGTTGTGCAAAATATCCATTTATTATGCTTGGGGACTGTGATTTGCTGATTTGTTCTTAAGTAGAGGGTGTTATGTGCTAATTTTATTTTAGGGGTGCAAAATGTCAATTTTTCAAGTTTTGAAGTGCAAAGTTCCAAAGATTTACAATTGAATTACCTATTTTTCCCTTGAGTTTTTGCCTGAAAATAAAAGAAGGTGCAAAATATTTTATTTTTCATATTTCGAGAGTGTAAAGTGCTAAATCTAAATTTCATAGGTGCAAAGTGCAAAAAAACCCTTTGTCAAGTGTTTAATTAAGGTGAGTTGAACATAAGTGGATACCTATTCTAACGGGAATTCGAATCTGAGTCCTGACTAATCCCTTCCTAGAACAATCACAATTTAGTTATTTCATCCAACAATCAACGTCTAAATTTTGAATAACTATTATATACTGTATTGTTCTTTAAAATTTAAATCATAAAATATATTATCAATAATATTTCATTACTTCATATACAAATAATAAATAATTTATCAAAAAACACTAAATTTTAAATATGAATTTTAATGACTTTGTTTAAAATTTAATAAATATTGTTTAATTAAATAATTTTTTTAATTGTTTAAATTCAAATCAACATATTTTAACAATTTAATAACTATTGAATTCAAACAGATAAATAATTCAAATAGGGGTTTTTGGTAATTTGAACACTGAAATTATGGGCCTGTTTGTTTGGTGTTTGAGAAATTAGTTTGGGAGAGTAGTGGAGGTTTATGAAATAATCTCGATTTGCGTAATATTGTTTGTTTGGGTTTTGAGAGGGTGATTTAAAAAATAAAGTAGGTGTATGTTTTTTTGAAAGAGTTAGGTTGTAGGTGTAAGGGCATCTCCAGTGATGCCCTCAACCTAAATCCAGCTTCCCCTCAACTCAATCCAGCTTCCCCTCAGATTCTAAACCCAGCTTCCCCTTTCTTTTTCATAGTCATCTCCAATGACTCAATCTATCAATTTCATTTAATTTTAATCCTCATTTTTTTCACTATCACTTAATAATAATAAATTGTATTTAAGTTTCTTAGAATGTTTTTAAATTTACAAATAATTAATGTTAAATTTCATAAATCAAAGTTACGTTCTTTTAATGTTAATTTTTTAAAATTAAATTTTCTTTAAGTTTCCTAATTTAATTACATTTTTTAAATTAAAATTAATCTATTTAAAATTAATCATAAATTAAAGAAATTTTTTATTTAAAAAAAGAAAGAATTTTATTAACTAAGAATAAATAAAAACAAAAAATAAAAAACCATTGCCTTCAAGATTCAAGGGATGAGGCAAGCCAACCTTGGCTTGCACCACCCCTTTGAGCAATGGGTGGTTGGATTCAAGGGGACCTACCCTTGAATGGGTGGAGATGGAGATGGCCATCTCCATGCCTAAGATGTGTAATACTTTATGTCAGATCATGTTTATTGTGAGATAAATTGTGTAAAAGATAGGTTATTTTATGTCAAATAAAAGTAGAGTTTATATAGGTTTTGTTTAGAGATAAGAAAATTGCTTTTTGTTTGGGTTTTGAGAAAGTAGCTTGAGAAAATTGGGAGATAAAAAAATTTATTTCAGAAAATAGAAAACGTGATTATTTGGCATTTCCCAGACACAAATTTTTTTTGGGAAACTCCAAACAGACTGGCCCATAATAATGTTTTGACACATTTTGAACTTTGATTTGAAAGTTTTGGCATTTTGCATCCTAAAAATATACTGTAATTTATTTGACACTTTGCACCCTCATATGTATTTTTATGAAAAAATTCATTGATGAAAGGGTAGAATAGTAATTTTAGAATATTTTTTACACTTTCAACTCAAAAAATATTATTTTTGACATTTTCAACCACAATTACATGTGAGTCTTATGGTAACCATGAAATATAATAATAAGTTAGATTTGTTAACGTAGTTTTTAGATATAATAATATAAATAATCTAGAGGATACTTGAGAGCAAAATGACGTCGATGTCTTTTTTTATATCTAAATTTACTGAGAGAATATGTTAAAATAAGTTATTAAAAAGTAAAATAAATTAAAAATAACATGTTTGTGATTGTTTTGCATACAAATGACCATATTATCTCTCAATCGGTGACATACATGAATTTTTTTAAAAGGAAAACTCATTAGGGTGAAAAATGCCATACAAATTTTATATCTGGAGTACAGAGTGCAAAAAAATTTATATCGGGTGAAAAGTGCCAATTTTTTTTTATTTTATAGTGCAAAGTGCCAACATTCTATATTTTCAAGGTGCAGAATGACAAAATCTATATTTTCACGATGCAAAATGCCAAAAGATATATTCAAAAATGACTATTTTATCCTTCTACCAATGAATTTTCTAACCAAAATACACACTAGGATGCAAAGTGCAAAATAAATTAAATTTTTAGGGTGCAAAATATCAAAACTTTTAAGTCAAGGTGCAAAGTGTCAAAACCCTATAATTCTAGGGTGCAAAATGCCAAAAATCCTTTAAATCGATACTTTTTACTATTTATATATTTCAACTTCTAGTATGGTAGTTGGATTTAAATAATTTTATCTACTAAATTGTGTATTTTCAGCTCGGATCGAAAAGTGCATTGGGTATAGGTCCTCCCAATGTGGTGTCTCAAGTTGGATTCGAACTCGAGTTTCACCTTCGAGGGTCGCAAGTATCACTTGACCCAACCACCTGAGGTTAGGTTGGGTTTAAATATTGTGGTTGTGGTTAAGTACAGTGATGCATGAGTCAAGCCATGGTTAGCATTGAAAGGAGAATGATATCGGCTCTTGTGAGCAAATGACTGTTTCTTAAACTTCAACACTAATTGGACTACCTGAAAATATGTTTATCCTAGATCTCCCCAAGCCATTAGTCGATCAGGAGAGATAAATATAAAATGCACGAACATGCCAGTACTTTGACAATCAACGTGCAACGAAGCTAACAACATTCGATGGATGAGTAGTGCACCTATATAAATACTAACCAAGTCAAGCGATTGATCAGAGTAAGCAAAACTTACTTCTTGGTGTTTTTCTATGCATGCATATTCGCATAACTTAAACAATTTATAGTGTCGCGCGCGGAGGTTGAATGTAGTTGGGATATACGTTGATCTAATATAGTTGTGTAATGCAGTCGGAATGCCGGTTCACCAAAGAGGGCCGTGCAAGGTTGGTGTGTGTGATGGTTTGACTCGGTTTAATTTACTCTACTATACAACAAGAGGGGAGGATAAACATTGAAACATTTCATTGAAGTTCAGCCGAAATACAAGTTGATCTTCAATAACCTAATATAATATACGTTGATCTACGACCGGCTTGTAAAGAATGCCTTAACAAAATTGTCAATAACATATCCTATTACAAATTACTAATTTGCCATTGAAAAATAAATAGAGAGTATAAGTCGTCAATAACTATATGAACATAAGATGAGTGCAATTTTTACTTGGTGGAGATTAAAAGCTAATCGATGTTGGCATTGAGTTTGTGATTGGCTCTTCGAGATTGTATTTGTTGTTGATTGTCAATAACATATCCTATTACAAATTACTAATTTGCCATTAAAAAATAAATAGAGAGTATAAGTCGTCATTAACTATATGAACATAAGATGAGTGCAATTTTCACTTGGTGGAGATTAAAAGCTAATTGATGTTGGCATTGAGTTTGTGATTGGCTCTTCGAGATTGTATTTGTTGTTGATTGATTCATTGATTGGATGATTTTCATTTGTCATGTCGAATGTGGGTCTCAATTTATAGATGTCTTCAAGGAGTGACATTGGCGCATGGTCATGAATGCAATTATAACCTCCCTTCAATTATGCGAGTTGTTTAGACATTTCTTATCAACAAGTATGTGCACGGATATGGCCAAATCAGTTGGAGAAGGATTTCATATACATGTTCGTATCTTCTCCAACTATTCGGCCACATTTATACGTAGCTAGATTGTGCTCGACTCATGCATCCGTGTATTTAGTCATGTTCTTTACACGATGGTGGGAATTTTTATTTGGGCATGGCGTCGATGTATTTACCGCGAGGATAAATGCGTCGATATGCCATTCCCGATGGCTATTGATCACTGATTGACTAACGGCGTCGATATCGATGGTGCGATGTTGTCCTTCAAACTTTGCAAAACCTTTGGAAGGAAACGACTAATAATATTCATGGGCATTATAATATACTCCTATATTTTATAAACAAAATCTATTTCAATTTGATATAAAATGACAACTCTCTTATACTATTATCCCATTACACAAATATGAACCGATATAAAATAATTTTTCTCTTATAGAAGTACTATTTTTCGTCTATTCATAATATCTAAAAATGATTTGCTCATTTTTAAAATTAAAATCATCTACTATTTATTTCATCTCAAAAGTCTCAAACAAACATTACGAAAAACAAGAAATATTCTAAAATTATCCAAACCACTTTCAGAAAAGCTACAAACTAGCTCTTTTTTTTTTTACTACTTAAAACCTCCGAAAAAGTTGACCTCCGGAGCACAATACAATATTTAATTTAAAGGGTAAATTATGGATATACTATGTGGTAAGGCATAATTATAAAATTTCACTCACGTATTGGGTACTATAATAATCCCCCCCAGGGTTTTTACCTTCTTACAATGAATCCTTTATTTGTAATATCTTGTAAATGTTAAAACTTGGGTGCTAATTGTTGTATCTTATAAATTATAAAAGTAATGATTATATATTTACTATCAAAATAACTGATAAAATTAAAATTGCCCAATAAGTTTAAATAAATATTGCAAAAAAAAAAAAAAAAACTTATTTACGTATTTTTTAACAATTCGAATTGTATAACAATAAATTAAAAATAATTTTAATAATAATATTTATAAATACAAACAATTTTTTTACACATTAAGTTAAATTAATTTATTTTCTATTCAGTAAATTTTAAAAAATATATATTCGATTATAAATCAAATATTTTAATTTAATAAAACTTATATTGTATTATAAATTTAATATTTATTAATGAAATAAAATATTATTTATTTAGTAAGTGTAAACATAATTAACTGTTATTATAGAAATTAAATTATTAATAAATATGTAAAAACAATTGTAACATGTATTGAAATATATGGGTAGTTATAAATTAATTATTTTGGTTTTAAATATCTGGTAATCATTTTTATAATTTTTAAGATACAATATTTAGCACCCAAATTTAAAAAATTATAGATATTATAAACATTAGAAATAACCCCAATGGCAAAATTGGAGCATTTTAGGTGCAATGAATTAATTGTAAAAACGTGACAGACTTGTCAGGAATATTTATAATAAGCAATACGCGAGAGAAATTTTATAATTAGGCTTTACCTCAATGGGGTGTCCATAATTTACCCTATTTAAATGCAAAAAATTATTTAGGTTTTTTGGCACTTTTCCCCCTGAAATTATAAGATTATAACACTTTGCACTCTAAAATCATAGGGTTTTGACACTTTGCACCTTGATTTAAAAGTTTTGGCACTTTAAACCTTCGAAATACAACGTATTTGACATTTTGCACCCTAGTGTGTATTTAGATGAAAAAACTCATTGAAGGGTAAAATAATTATTTTAGAATATTTTTGCACTTTGCACTATAAAATATAGATTTTGATCCTTGAAAATATAGAATGTTTACACTTTGAACCCTATAATTATATTTTATTTTATTTTTATCTAAATTTTGCTGAGAGAAAATGTTAAAATAAGTTATTACAAAGTAAAAAAAATTAAGAATAACATGTTTATAATTTTTTTATAACTAAAATTTAAAGATTGACTATGTAAAAAATACTAAATAAATCGATTATAATATTTAGAGAAAAAATGCTATAAAAATTAGAATATCAAACAAGAAAAAAAATTTGTTTCTATCGTTGAATTTTGTTTGAATATTACAATTGATACTTTGAATTTTGTTTGGATATTACAATTGATACAAAGGAGTGTCTATTTTAGAACAAAATGTACATATAATTTGTAAAATAAAAAAATATATATATATATATATATATATATATATATATATGATTTATTTTTGTGATTAAACTTAAGTCAATTTTTTTCATGTGTTGATTGTTGTGCATAAAAATGTCCATTTTATCTCGTCATCGAAGACATTCGTGAGTTTTTTCAAAGAAAAACATAGTATGGTGCAAATTGACATACAAATTATATTTCTAGTATGCAGAGTGCCAAATTTTTTGAATTGGGATGAAAAGTGTCAAAATTTTATATTTGTAGGGCAAGTGCCAAAATCCAAATTCTCAGGGAGAAAAGTGCAAATAAAATATAAAAAAATGACTATTCTACTCTTCCACCAATAAATTTTCTCACTAAAACATACATTAGGGTACAAAGTGTCAAATAAATTATATTTTAAGGTATAAAAGTACCAAAACTTTTAGATCAGGATGCAAATGCAAAAATTCTATAATTATTCCATGGTGCAAAATATCAAAAACCCTAATTTAATGGAATCAAATGCAAAATCTGAATATTTTTGGAGTGGTTTTGAAAAGAAAAATAGTAGCAATACCGTCAAATCCAGCTGCTCTTAGTTTTTACTCAAACTTTCTCCCAAATCATAGAGAGGAAAATTAATTGAATGAGCAAAGAGCGAATGGGTGGTGATGATCTCTTTAAAGATTTGCCGCCCCCGAATGCACCGCAAATTCAAATATCTTCTTCAACCACTCAACAATCTTCAACAAAACCACCACCACTTCCTCCGGCTCCGGCGCTCAAGAGCGCCCTAAAACGTCCCAAACTACAGCCTCCTCCACAGACTGAAGGTTCATCATTTTTCTTCTCAGTTACTTCAGTTCATATTTTTATAAATCACGATGCAATATTTTTTAGGTTTTTTGCAATTACTCTCGAAATTTCAACTTTGTTATTTTAATTAGCGAAAAAATCGCATGTGTTATTAGGTCGGCTGCACCCAATTTTGGCCTATATTTACCAAAAAAAATAAAAAATGGAATAGAAAGCGATATGAATTGGTTGAAACGGAATAATTTTAGCAACAGTCTTCGATTTTTTCCCCCCAATTTAAATAACAGTAGTGTGTTTCTGAAAATTAGTAAGAGCTTAGGGGGTTTATCACAATAAAGGAAATAATAATCATTTCTTTTTTGTCTGTATTTGTGGAACAGTTGAACCGCTAGTTGATGTTGGTTTCAGGATTTTTTTTCAGGGATTTCATTATTCTGCCCTTGTGTGGATTTCTTTGAAGGTGATTTTATTTTGATTGTTATTGTTTAAATGATTGGTGAAGTCTAAGCACTAAATATTTGATGTTTAGTTTAGAGATTCAAAAACATTGTAAGATCAGGAAGAAAGTATAAAAGATGTCTTTGTTTTGTTTATCCATGATGAGGTTGCGTTGTAACTATATAATACATATAAATCAGTTTAGTTACCCAAATTTTCTTACAATTAGAGAACATAATTTCCTTGAATATACTTATGACAGGTCTGATTTTTCTCTTCATCAAAATACTTTCTGATTAACTGTTGTTTATTTATGCTCTATGTGAAACGAATTGCAGCCCCACCTGAAAAGCGACTGAGGTTCAAAACAACAACAGATGCCTCAGAAAAGCAAGTAATAGAGGCCATGCATAAAATAGCTTCACATATAAAGAATCGATCAAAGTTCAGTAAAGCAACAAAGCTTGTAATACAGCTCATTCAAGCTGGTAGTGTAAAGCCAGCAACAAAGGATGACTTCTTTGCTCTACTTGAAGCTTCAATGTTGTTATCGACTACTTGTAATGATCCCTCTTTACGTGAAGACTATCATGCACTTTTCTCTGCGGCTCAAGATGTAGCTGATGTATGCTTTCGAATTCCTGATCTCTATACTGTTTATGATTGCTAGTATATTGCTAATTTAAATTCAACTCTTGCAGTGCCTTAGTGAGAAGCAACAAAATTTGTTGAGTACGTGGACGATTAGGGCTGTCTGGGGAAATGATCTGTTTACAGATGATAGTTTTGTGGTTAGTTTCTCTACCCTTCTTATGTATATTAATTTTATATATTTAAATTTTAGAGATATTTGATTTAACCAACTTTGATATTTCTATTCTACTATATCTATGGAAAAATACACTTATTAGCTGCCGTGCTGTTATTTGTTGCTTATTTTCTTACCTCAGCTCAGTTAAGTTTTACTTTGACATATTAATTAGATTTATTTTCCATGTGATTTTTGTATTTACAATGAAAGAAAGCAACATGCCCTTTAATATATTACTAGCCTTGATGTTGCTGTTTAATTCTATGAGACTTTTTTCTTCACCGCAATCGCTTGTTAACTAATAACCTCTCACTTTCAATGAGTTTATCTTCATCACATATGACATCTAATGACATGAAATTCTTTTCAAAATTTATATGCCGACAAATGCTCACCTTGTGGTTTGGATTTTCTTTTCCAAAATCAAATAATGAATTATTTGTCTTTGTTTATATTTAACTCTTGACAACTCCTCTTATATGAGTCATGAGTATATCCTCAAGTTTATAATCTTTCTCAAAGCACAGTCTCAATTGGAGATTAATCCTCAACCAACTCAATTAGCTCTTAGTTTTTGCTAGCGCATAATTTGACAGATAAAACTTCAGGTAGTTAACTCTTAGTTTGTCCCTTTTCCTATTATACCATTGCAGGAAATAAGAAAAAAGAAAATGGTCATATTGCATATGTTCTATTCTAGGAAAATGATGGATTTACTTGTCTCTGTTATGTGGTTCAGTAACTTTAGCTCCTTTGTTAGTCAGTTGTTGTAGTATCATTGATTGACCCTGTCTCCTATTGTCAATGAAATTGATTTGCTCCCTTTAATAACTCCTATCACAAGATTGAGGACCCACTTGGTTTAATATTTACTAGAAAATAAAATATGAATAGGTGTCGACTCCGAAGGCTGATGATTTTCCTTCCGAGAATGATTAGATTCCTTTGTGATCACAAATTTGGTAGTGGTTGAGGCTTTCCGAGCAAGGGGTGGCCGAACGTCTTTGGCTCTTGGAATCAGAAAATTCCTAGTGGTTCTTTGAAAGCTCCCCCAATGAAAACAACACACAAAGAGTTTTTAACAAAATAACTCCTCTAAAGAAAATCCATACTTCACAAGTCTTACAACCTAGAAAGAACTTCTTAGGCTAAGAACATGAAATTCCTTTGTAATCTATTGAAAATAGATTGGAAGAGAATTAATACTTAATTCTACTAACTTGAAATGAAGTAAAGAGAAGAACTACTTTTTCTTGCAAGGCGTAAGTGTAAGTAACTGAGAAGCTAGGGTCTTCTATTTATAGGAGGACTTTGTAGCTTCTCTTGGAAGCTCTCTACATCACTTCATTTAGCTTTCAATTTAGCTTATTTGAGAAGCATTATACCTAGCTTAGCTTATCCCCATAATCTTCGTACTTTACTTAGTCGAGGGTTTCGTACTCTTCTTAGTCGAGAAGATTTATACTTTGTTTCTTGGAGAAGTTTTGTACTTTACTTAGCCGAGAAGTCTAGTACTTATCTTAGTCAAGAAGTTCCGTAGATTTCTTAGCTAAGAAGTTTCGTACTTTTCTTAGTCGAGAAGTTTCGTAAATTTCTTAGCCGACAGTCGAGAAGTTTCATACTTTGCTTCTCCTAGAACTTTTCTACTTAGCTTCTGAAGCTTTGTAGTAAGCTTCTCCTAAAAGCTTGTCTTAGACAACTTAATAAATTAGTCCGACTAATTAATCTTATTTTTCCAATTTTGATTGAACTTTATTCTTCCTTGACCAATGGTTCAGTTAAGTAGACTCATTTGCTTACCTAATTAAGTTTAAATTAATTAATCTAATTAATTAATTTCTTTCAATCTTTGTTAAATTCTTTACTTCCTTTCAAGTTGTAGAATTAGTAGTAATTCTTTTCCAATCTAATTTAAATAGATTACTAAGGAATTTCACGTTTTTAGCATAAGAAGTTTTTTCTAGGTTGTAAGCAGGGACGGATCCAGGATTTCAGAGTTTGGGGGCCCGAACTTAAATACTGTGGAACTCGTTAAAATACTACTTACACTCTAGACCCAGGTACACTCATAATATAAGCCTTAGGATTTTATCGGAATAAGTTTTACAAGAAAATAAATCCGTCAAATAATAATCTCAATAAGTTCATGTTCAATATCAAAAAGCCCAAGAAAACGCCTTCACAACGGCAAAAGAGGGGCAAGGATATTTACTGATGAATCCATAAGATTATTCTTGCCAGAAATATAATCTTAACCATAATCCTAATTTCTTATATTATTTATGACCCATGTTCAAAATAATACTTTAAACACATGGGGTTTTTGATATACAGCTATATATGGTTCAACACATGATTAAAGAATATTTAGCCTGTCATTAGGCTAAATATAACACACACAAAAAAAAAAAAATTTAAAAACAGAAAAGTAAAGAAAGGTACCTCAGTAAAAACTTCAATCCAAGCCTTTATTTATTTCTTCAATATATTACAAAAGTTTACAAACTTAAAAACTTAAAACACTGAAATATTTTAGTAGTAGTAGTAGTAGTGGAAGATGCAGTTGTGGAAGATGCTCCTTTAAGCAGATTATGCCTGCCATTTATAGAGTCTGGGATGCCCGAACGTGAAATCTTCATTCAGTTTCTTTTAACACTATTTGAAGCACTTACTATTTGAAGCACTCACCCGTGATTTCTTTTTTCAAAAGTATAACTTTTAACTTTTACTATTCAGGAATATTGAATAGTAACCTTTACTATTCATCAATAGTAATCTGTCTTTTGTCTTTATTTGCCGACAGTTATTTTCTTGATTTAATTTCTTCGAATATGTTTTCCAAAACATATGCATTAAATGGATCTTCATCTTCCTCATACGGATCTTGAGATTCTCCTGCTAAATGACTTTGTGAAGCAGATTTCATTGACGTATCTGATTTTGAATTATCATCTAAAAATTCTTTAAAATTTTTCTTCAGATCTTTCTTCATCTCGTCCATATATGCTTTAATAATTTCAGATTTTGACAATTCTTGTCTTTTCCTTTTTAATTTTCCGGATATAACATGGAATGGACTAGAAGTTTCTTCTTTGTCTCTTGACTTATATGTCAATAATTTAGACTGAATCAATTCTTCTGTTTCTGCTCCGAATAATTTTCCAGAACTTGGATCAATCTTATTCATTTTTTCCCAAAATTTTGAGAAAGAAGTCCTATAAAGACGAGGGGTCTGATGTTCTGTATGTCCCACCATTGGAATCCATTTTGATATCCATGGGATAGAAAATTCAATAAAAAAGTGCATTGAAGCTATAAGCATGTCTGCCTTGTGTAACGTTATTAACTGGGAAATCTGAGGGGATAAATCTATACATTCTGAATATAAATTTTTCCATGTTTCCGGAAGGATTTGGTAAGAAGGACCGTGGTATAACCACCAATTAACAAACCAATTTGGTATAGGAGATTTATATACTTCTCCACAAATCTTTATAAACCAAGTGTGTTTCTTTTTACTATTCTGGTAATATAATACCTTGTCAAAAGCTGAGATATAATCCCAGTAATTAAATTTGATAGAAATATTTTTCTCAGAAAAGATATAATCTTTTTCTTTGAATGTGGATAATCCCCATTCTTGGCATGAAAATATCTTTTTCACAATGATCTTACTAAAAGTATAACTTTTTTGATCATTTGAAGCGAAGTGAGTAATTTCACAGCTTTCAGTTGCTTTGAGCAAATTCTCATAAAAATTTCTCTGTTTATATGATGTAGCAGTGAATTGAGTATTATCAATGTATCGGTTCATAAGGAACCATGGATCATCTTGTCATTTTAAATCGGAATATTCCAAATGAAGTATGACTTCTTTTTTATTGTTTTCAGCATAATTTATGCTATCATCATATTCGTTGTCTTGCAAAATATTTGCAAATGTTTGGGAATTTCCCTTTGAAGATGTGGATAATTCACCCACTCCAGAGATATTCTCTGCCACCAATTTTTTACCATGAATCTGGGAGATTATGTTCCCCCTACCTCCTCGACCTCTATAATTTTGAGGTCTACCTCGAAATGAATAGTTACGAGGTATCATAACCTGTAAAATCATTTATAAAAATTGTTAAATTTTAGCAATCTATGCTGATACCAAATAATATCATTATCATACTGTGCTTTATCTGCAGCAGGATTAGGGAATAAGTGAGGATGTCTATTAATAAAGGCAATACATTCTTTGCAAAATTCAATTTTTCTTCTCAAATAGGAAATATTCCTTTTAGTTTTCAATTTTTCAGACTTACTCATATGAGGATCATTCATTTGTAAAATCCTTGAAGTCTCAGCAATTTATGCTGAAAATCTTTTATCATATGATTATAAAAAACCAAATTTCCATCCTTCAACCATTCACCTTCTTCTATTTCACCTTCTTCTAAACCTTTTAATAAGGTTTTTCTATCTTTTTCATAAAGTTCTATTATCTTTTTAGTATATTTAATGGTAGTTTTATTTTTTTATATAATCACTCTTATTAAGAGTGTTTAAACAAGAATGTCCTTGACAAGGATATTTTCCAAGTGACTTGGCTGGCTTCATGAGTCCTGTAAAAATTCACGAGTTAAGAAATCAGGAAGATGATTATCTTCTCCCTTTTTATAATATATTTCAAAATCAAAAGGGGCTAAATGAGCCTGCCATCTAGCAAACATCTGTTTAGAAACATCATGTTTAAAATCTTTGTTAAACATATATTTTGCAGATTTGCAATCAGTAAATATTTTAAACTTTTGATTATAAAGATCATCTTGAAATTTCAAAGTCCATAATATGATATAAATATTATTTGTATTAAAAATATATAATTAATATAGTATATTATTAAAATGAATAAAATTTAAAAATCATCCGTCCTTGGTTGTAGATTCATGAAGTGTGGACTTTCTTTAGAAGAGTTCTTTTCTTTAAGACTCTTTGTATGATGTTTTCTTTGGATGAATTTTTGGAGAACCACTTGGAATTTTCTCATTCCAAGAGCTAAAGACGTTTGGCCACGCCTTGCTTGGAAACTGAACCACTACCAAGTGTAATGAGTTTACTTAACTGAACTGTCAAAGAAGAATAAAAGGATTAGTTGATTGAATTGTTCTATCAAAATTAAAAGGAAGAAGAAGATTAAATACTCAGACTAATTTGTTAAGTTGTCTTGAAGAAACTGAGTACAAATCTTCTGGAAGAAACTGAGTACAAATCTTCTGGAAGAAACTGAGTAGAAAGCTTCAAGGAAAAGCTAACTACAAAGCTTCTAAAAGAAGTTGAGTAGGTAGCTTCTAGGAGAAGCAAAATACGAAACTTCTCGGCTACGAAAGGTACAAAACTTCTTGGATAAGAAATTTATGGAACTTCTTGGGAAAGAAATTTACGAAACTTTTCGGCCAAAAAAATTACGAAACTTCTCGACTAAGTAAAGTACGAAGCTTACGAGATAAGCTAAGCTAGGTACAAAGCTTCTCAAAGAAGCTATGTTGAAAGCTTAATGATGAAGTAATGTAGGTAGCTTTTAAGAGAAGCTACAAAGTCCATCTATAAATAGAAGACCCTAGCTTCTCATTTACTTACACTTACACCTTGCAAAAAAAAGTTTGTTCTCTTCATTTCCTTTCAAGTTAGTAGAATGTAGTAGTATTTTCTCTTCTAATCTATTTTCAACAGAGGTTCTTTGTAGGTTGTAAGACTTGTGAAGTGTGTACTTTCTTTAGAGGAGTTCTTTTGGTAAAGACTCTGTGTGTAATTTTCTTTGGAAGAGCTTCTGAAGAACCACTTGGAATTTCCTGATTCCATGAGCCAAAGATTTTGCACGGAAATGAACATATGGCGTTTGTTCTATTTTAGGTCAATGGTTAGGTACTTGTCTATATTCGACACGTTAGCTTTGAACTATCCTCATAAATCTATACCAGTAGTCTAGTTCCTCTTTGGCTCCTCCTATTATAACTTGCTATCAGTGATCTTGAGCTTGGCTCCTTGTATCTCCAATTACATCACTTTGCCTTTTATATTTATAATGCAAAAAAGTTATGATCGAAAGTCTTAATTAAGATTATGGTGCTGCCTTTTATCTAGATCCAAGTTTTCTTTTGAACAATAAATAAATAAATAATTAAAATTAAAAAAAAAAATCTGAAAAAACAATGATTCAATGACCAATTGTGTCAATAAACTCCTATATATAATCCATCTCTTTACCACATCCGTGTCAACGGACAACCCTGCTGCCACCAAAGCGCCACCCTTCTATATTACAGAAACATCCTTGTCTTTACCTCATCCTTTGATTAAATACACTTATCTCCTGCTTAATGAGGCAGTTGATCTCTAAATCAAGCCATGAAAATCAGTTCTTATCAAGGATGGCACCAATAATCATTTATTGTGTGTTGATAGATATAATGAATGTGCTAGATTCATTACCAAATGGACTACAACTTGTGTTCTATTTTCATATGAAGGTTATTAACATCATTTTGTTAATCACATGACAACGGTATATTCGCTTTTTGACTACCCAATTGCTGGATTTTTAAATTGAATGTCTGTAAAGATTGAGTCAAAATGAAGTGAGGTGCAATTGAAATAGTGGAGGGCAATCTAAGATCCATGAGAATATGAGGAGTACGATGGAAACCTGTATCTTAATAATAGGTTAGCCTATTGGGGAGGGGGGTTTCTATTGGTCTGCAATTGATTTCCGTAAGTACATGGTCGGTCCTGGTTGTAGTCTGATGAGCCAAATCGTGTGTCTGTGTGAGTATTGCGTAGTATTTTGAAATTGTCTATCGTGCCATCATCTCACCTCTTCTCTTGCAATCTCCGGCAATGCATTCTTTCTTTACATGTTGATTTTTTAGCTCATAGCATAATGAAAGTTGAAAATTAAAGATCATGTTTTCCCACTTCCGATCTAAAATTTTTAAGATCCGTTTTTTTTGGTTCAGATAGAGACATTTATTTTGGGTCTCTGTGCTTATGTCTTGAAGATTTATGCATGATCTACAATATTTTCAATTTGTTCTTGTATCTTTAGGAGAAGACAAAAAGTCTTGTTCCCCTCCCACACTTGTTTATTGAACGATTTGATCCAAGTAAGCCTCAGTTCATGCTCGGTGAAATAATTGTGTACATTATTGATTCATCTTGGGTCTAATTTGATTACAGAATCAATAAGGCTTTAAATTGCTGAGTTTGTTCATGAACCATCCTAAACACGAGATACAATGAGGTTTGAGGTCTACTCTATTATTTAATTTGCATGCTCTGCCGAAAGCCCAAAGTGACAGATAATTCTCAATATATCATGTGAATGCTTGGGTTGTTGGTACACTAACTTCAATTTTTAGTCTACTTCCTACTTCAAGCGTATTTGAGTTTGTCCTTTCAGCACCTCAATTTTCCTTTCCAGCTACAAGAATTAGACAGATCTCGATTTAATGGCTGTCCATTTAGGAATGGCTTTCCTAGGACATCATTGACAGGATTCATTTTTCGTAATATGAGCTATCATGAGGCAACCTGAAATTGGATTATGATATTTAAAGATATATGCCTGATGGCTGATACCAATTTGGCCATTAAAGTATTTGTCTTGAAAGATTAGCTTGGGGATAAGTTTTGTTATCTGAGTTGCAGTAGTATTTACCTCCTATGTTACTTCGGCTGCTGAAATAATGCTCTCTTTAGCTCTTATGATTTCAAACCATGATGCATCTTACTACTATATCGAGTGAAATGCAAAAATACCTCCTATGCTTGCCTAATTATCAACCCCACCCCCCTGTGCTAATTTTATTAGCAAAAAAAATCCTCCCAAGCCAAAATGACAATTATACCCCACCAAAGGATGCAGAAACACCCATATTCACCTAAAAAATTGGTAATAATCCCCCTGTTAACTTTGAAAATTGGCAATGGTCCCCCTTGTTTACTTAAACAACTGGGAAGGAATTTCAAATGGGTCATTTTGGATTAAAAAAGAACACAAGGGGATTTTGCTAATAAAAATAAAAGGGGGGTTTTAATAGTTAGGCAAAGCACAAGGCGTGTTTTTGCATTTAGCTCCTAATATATTATCTCCATCATTTTCCAGTTTATTTATTCTCCAACTTAATGCTGATACCTATGATTCCACTGAATTTGGTTTTTTCCGTATCCAGTTTTCGAAAGCAACTGGGAGAATAAAAGAATCCATATCTAATCTTCCTATTGCAACTAAAGACGATGATGATATGGAAGAAGCTATAGCCCTTAAAGATGAGACCACCGGGGTAGTAGTATTAACTTCAGATGAACACGTAAACAAAGAGGAAGAAGAAGAGTCCGATCCATTTGGGCTCGATTCCTTGATACCAAAAAAGGCTGAAAAAATTAAGGGAAAAAAAGACGCCAAAGAAGAAGAGAAGAGGAGGTTCCTTGCGTCACAAAGAGAAGCCTTGATTTCTTGTTTAGAGATAGCTGCAAAAAGATACAAAACTCCATGGTGCCAAACAGCCATTGACATCTTAGCAAAGCATGCATTTGACAATATTTCAAGATTCACGACCCTGCAAAGGGAAGCCATACATAAACTTTGGGTTTCAATAAGGGAACAACAAACACGAAGAAAGCAAGGAAAAAGTGTATCCGGGAAGCTTGATTTGAATGCTTTTGAATCTCTACAACAAAAGTATTCAACTGAGAAGATTAGCATTCGCCGTTCTGTTGGAGGAAGTGGTGATCGTAAATGTCAACAGTGGCTTGGTTGATTAATGAAGAATCTATTCTTAATGGTGTTAATTAGTGTACTTTTAACAACATTCATGTAGAAGTTTCAGCAGTGTCTAAATTGCTTGTATTGTTCAATAACAATTGCCATTATGATTCATGTTTTTAATATGTATCTTAGCCCAAGATCAAGAGCTATGGATGCTTGAAAACTGCAATCTTCTAATATTTCAGTCGTTTTGCACTTCATTTCATGAGTTTACACTATTGTTGAGCAAAGTTTTGAACTGCAATTTTTTGGGGTAAATGGAACCCAAAACAGTTGAGCTATGTCTATTTCTTGGATTTAAGTGACTATAATGATGAGGAAATTACTTTGTAGACCCCACAAAGTAGTCAATAAGTTGAAATAAAAAATGTTACATAAGTTTTTCTATTTTTGAAATAAATAGTATTTTGTAGTTTCGTTTCGATTAACTCAAAAATAAAAAATAAAAACTAAATGTATCGAATTTTGATCGACTGCAATATCAGAGAAAATCACAATTTTTCTCTCTGACTTATAGTCAAGTTACAATTTTCCTCCTAAACTTTAAGTCCTTGCACTATACACCTTGAAATCACATTATTTGTACTTTTCCCTTAAACTCTTTTCCGACCAAAGAGTTCAGGGGGAAATGCAACATAAGAGTTCAGAGTGAAAAATGCAACAAGGATGTAAGTTCAGGGGAAAAAGTGCAATTTTTGATGGGAAGTATTATTTTTGCTTCTTTAATTAATGAGTCCACCTATTTATTCTTCAAATGATAATTATCAACTAGAAAATTCACAAATTTAGATTGTAAAACTTTTATTTTATTAAATTTAACAACTTGATGAAAAATGTAATGTGAAATTAAAATGTATCTATTTTATATCTGTTAATTTTTTTTTTGTTTATTCTGTAATATATATCTTATTACAATTATACATAATTTTAAATTCCATGTCTTTTAGCAATTTGAATTATAATTGGTTATAAAATATTGAGTTTTGCACCCCTAAGCTTACATCAAACTTGCACTTTCCCCCCGAACTTACACCCTTGTTGCACTTTCCTTCCTGAACTTTTGTGTTGCATTTTTCCCCTGTACTCATTGATCGAAAAAGTGGTCTGAAAAGAGTTCGGGGATAAAGTGCAACACTAACATAAATTCATGCCGGACAGTACAAAAAATTGAAGTTTAGGGAGAAAAAGCGATTTTCTCGCAATACAATTGGAGCTCAACTGAGTTCCAAACTTGTACAATTACTTATACTTCCTATTTACTCTTTATTAAAGGGCTTAAATAGTGAAAACGTATGCACCAAGGAATCTCCAAACATGAACCCTAGGGCAGCAAATATATATAAAGATTAAATTTTTATCGGAGCATAAAATCCCAGCTCCACCTCTCATTGTCCAGTCCTCAACAAAGGTGCAATTTCATTTTTCTCTATGCTATTTTCTGTACATCTTGAGAGCAGGGGCGGATCCAGGATTTTTGGTCAGGGGGGGCTAAGCTTATACAAAAAAAATAAAAAATCTATCAAACAGTTGAACTTAAAGTTTATATTATTCACGAAAAAATATATGACGTAATACAAAAATGGGGAGGTGGAGTTTGACAAAAATAAACTTTACTCACTCGAATGTTAGAATCATATAGTGTTATATGAGGTTGTAGACCGGGATTACTTGGAAGCACGGGCAAGTTCGTTTCAATATGAAAGTTTAGAAGCTTATGCGGGTCACTTTAATGTGAATGTTATTTGAAGACTTATCGTGACGTGTAGGTGTAGCCTTAAAGTATCTCTCCATATTTCTAACACTATAAAATGTACAAAACATAACTATATCAAGAATAAAGACATATTCAAGAACTAGAAGTTAAATATAATAGAGACATAATAATAGCAATACTTATTTTTCATTCCACTTGATAAACAAGAGATGTTGAGTTCCAATAGGCCAATAAATGTCAATGATAGACTATTAAGAATATAATATTAGTGTTTGACATTTCAATAAAAAAAAAAAAAACTATTAATCATCTAAGATTAGTGTTTGATATGTAAATAAATACTATTAACTTTATTGCATCTTGATTTAATCATCATATTATTTTAATATAATGTGTATCCTCATATCTTAATCTAATACTTATGAAAATCTTAACAAATTTATAACTTTAAGCACAAAAATGAAACTTGAATCTAAAAAATGATTTTGGGAGGTGAATATAAACATTAATAATGAATATATAACACTATGAGCTTATTACATAAGCAGAATTGCACAAACACACACACACACACACACACACATATATATATACATATATAATTACTAACATTTACAATTGAGCCTTTTTGTGTTCAAGACTTCAATGGGTTGGGACTTGTGTTGGATGAATGGCCAGAGGTGGGGGGGCGGCAGTTTGGTGGCTAGAGTTAGGGTTTGGAGATGTCGGGAGTAGATAAAAATTGGGCTTTTCATTGAAGCTTAGAAATTGGGGGTAGAGTGAGTTATTATTAGAGTGTATTTTGTGATATTAATTGGATTAAGATTATAATTGGATTGAAAATTTCATATGGGACTGATTTATTAAATTTTTCTTTTAAAAAAAAAAGCACCAAACCTATACTAAAAAAAAAAAATTAAAAATTCAGGGGGGGCTATAGCCCCCCCTTGTCCCTATGTGCGTCCGCCCATGCTTGAGAGGACTTTTTACAGGATGAATAATTTTTCAATTTCCGGTCTTGTGCATGTAATTCAATTTTATACTAGTATTTGTGGAAATTTTGCTTTAGCTTTTGCTGTAGTGAATCTTTTTTTTTCTCAATTATTGGCACTCTTTTGTTGATGTTAACATCTTGAATTTGAATTATTATTGCAAATGTGAAGTTTTATTCCAGATCCGCTAAATGCAAAAATACCCCTGTATTTTGCCTAATTGGCAAAATCCCCCCTATATTATTTTATTTGGCAAAATAACCCCTTTATTATTATCAGAATACCCCATTTGAAATTCCTTCATAAGTCAGTAGGGAGGTTATGGACAATTGGTCAAGTGAACAGAGGTTATTGCAAATTTTAAAAATTAACAGGGGGATTATTGATAATTCTTTAGGTTAAGAGGGGTGTTTTTGTTTTATTTTTGTGGGTAAAACTTTCATTTTTCCTGCCACATATGTATTCCGTCATGGATTTTTTGCTAATAAAAATAATACGGGTGTTTTGCTAATTAGACAAAGCATAGGGGTTGATTTTGCATTTCACTCTTTTTACATGCCGGGCTGATCACTTTGTTTGGACTGTTAAATGCATTTGATCTGCAATTTCTTTCTTGCAAATGACAATTCATCTGTTGTGCTATTTTCCCCCACATCTTTAGTTTTGCTTCTAAATATGTATACTGCAATTAAAATGCAAGATTTTTCTGATTTATATTCCATTTAATTGTGCTATTGTATTTTCCCTTAATTCTGTTACTAGATCTTCCAAGTGTGTGAATTATCATTAGGAAATGATAACTTATTTCATGTTATATAATTTCAGAGATTCTTTAAAAAATGAAGAACCCAAAGGTTTTCTTTGACATATTGATTGGAAAAACCAAAGCCGGGAGAATCGTGATGGAACTATTTTCCGACACCACACCAAAAACCGCTGAGAATTTCCGAGCACTCTGCACCGGAGAGAAAGGAATCGGTGTTTCCGGGAAGCCATTGCATTACAAGGGATCTAGATTCCATAGAATTATTCCTAATTTCATGTGTCAAGGTGGAGACTTAACAAAGGGTAATGGGATTGGTGGAGAATCAATTTATGGATCGGAATTTGCAGATGAGAATTTTACGGTAAAGCATACACAGCCTGGTTTATTGTCAATGGCGAATGCCGGTCCAAATACGAATGGATCGCAATTCTTTATCACAACCACGAGGACACCTTGGCTTGATGGAAAGCACGTGGTATTTGGAAAAGTTGTCGAGGGCTATAGTGTCGTCAAGGACATGGAGAGTCGTGGTTGTGAGACTGGAGAAGCTTGGCCGAGGGTTGTAATAGAAGATTGTGGTCAGATCATGAGAAATAATTGCGAATTGGACTATTAACCTCGTATTTTACATCTATGTTTTTAAACTTTATCATTCTTGGATATTGGCCGAAGTATTGATTTGGTCTAACTCATTCAACCATATATAGCAAGTGTATTGCATTTTTTTTGTGATTGATCACTTTTCTAGAAGTTACTTTCAATTACAAAATAAGTGTATTGTATTTGCTATGTAGTACCGTTGGGTTCGTCTTAAATCCGGATTGGGATTTCCTTTGAATCAATTGATATTATGAATGTTTTTTAAAGAATAGGATGGATTTTGTGGATTTTTTTAATACAAAGAATGGATTTGTGCTCAATTTATTTTGAGACACTTTGTTTAGGCCAAATCAGATTCTCTGTTGTGTTATAGGTGATGTTTTAACTACTTTAAGAATTGATTTTATGCACCCATTTAGGAATTTTTGTACTTTGCATTACCGAGATATGGTAAATAGGTACTTTACACTTTTAAAACATAGATTTAGCACTTTACACCCCCAAAATATGAACAATTTAGTATTTTGCACCTCTTTTTTATTTTTCTCCAAAAATCTAGGGACAAAATAGGTAATTAATTTTTAAATATTTGACACTTTGCACCACAAAATATGGAGAATGGGCATTTTACACCCCAAAATAAAATTAGCACTTATCACTCTCGAATTAAGAACAATTCAGGAACTTGCATCTTCGAAACATGAGAAATTGACAATTTGAACCTCCTAAACACAAAATTAGCATTTGGCACCTCAAGTTAAAAAAATTCAACAACTGACACCTCTCATTTTTTTTTTGGCAAAGTTGACCACCGGATCAAAAAAATCTAGAATTAAAATAGGTAATTCATTTTTTTTTTAAAGTTTGCAAAATACGATTATGAATCCAGGAATATTCATCTACTATTTTGCATCATTAATTTAACTATTTTGACCCCATTTTACGTACAAAAGTAGAAGCTGCTTGATCCAACTTCTAGCTTCTAAAAAAACCAACCAATAATCTTATTGTAAACATCACCATATTGAATAACACAACAAATCTCAAAATATTTAGAGAACCTATTTATAGTCTCATGTGAAATGAATACAAGTTCCTTTATATAACCAAATCCCCTTGGTAAAAATTTCACTTACCTATTATAAGATACAAGAATTAACCAAAATTTTCAATAACAAACCAAGAAAGTGTGTTCACTCCCAATCTTGATCACCCAAATCCTCATTTGCATCTTCTCTAGGTGGCCTAACCACCAAAACAACAATCCCTAAACTCATCTCCACTTTCATTTCCTTCAACTTAGAACCTCTCTCGACTTTCAACCCCTTCTCTCCGTCGCTAACAACCAAATAACAACCATCATCAAACTCGACCGCCTTCCTCCCTCTATCCGCCACCACCAAAATCTCCTCCTCCACGTCTCTCTTCTTATTCCTCCACGGCAAAACTCCTCTACCTTTCGAGAACTTCACCGCCACTCCTCCTCTCCTTAACATCGACACCGGGCCCCACCCCGGCAACACCACCCACCGGTTCCAATCTTTTTCCGACTCCATCACACCAAACTCTCCTCCCATTCCACATTCCCATGGCGCACCCTCCACATCGACTTCCCTCATCTCCGCTCTGCAGACAGGCAAAACCACCACCATGCTCGAATCCGCAACCTCGCCTACCGCCATCCTCACCACCGGAACTGTCACTTCCAAATCAAGATGAACTTCTTCACCTTCACCTTCACCTTCACCTTCCACATCCTTACTCTCCAAATCACCAACCACCCTCTCTTTCGCCTTCTCCGTTTCCACGACTTCCAAAGCCCGTGTTAAAGCGGCCTTACTAAACTCCGGGAAAACCGCGGATTTATGCTCGTAAGCTTGTCTAAAATACATAAACCCCAAACAATCCCCAGGCGAATTCCCATCAAAACACTCCCACCCTCTAAACCCTTCCCTTTTCGGATAATCCTTCATAGACCTAGCTAACTCCTCGCATCTCTTCGCATCATCAAATCCATTATCAATTATAAACTTCGCAGACACAGCTCGTTGTTGGTTGCTCAAAATCCGAAGCTCGTAAAGAATGTCAGGGGAATTAGGGGAATCGAAAAACGACACCGTTTTATCGTCAGTGGTTTCGACAAGAGAATCGCGAACCTGGGCGGCGACGACAAGGATGTTTTGCTCGCGGGAAGCGATGCCGGTGATTTCCTCGAGAGTGGAAGAAGTGAAACCTTCCTGGATAATGGAGGGGATAAGAGGGGCGTATTCGAACCAGCGGCCTAATCGATTGGTGAGGATTTCGAGGCGGCCGTTGGTGTCGAGTGTACGGTATTGAGAGGGGAGAGGGGAAGGGGGTGGGCGGTAGGGTTGGTAGAGATGTTTTTCTTTATTTTTTGAAGATGGGAGAATGAGAGATTGTTGCTTAGTTGAGGAAGAGGAGTAGGAAGGTGGGAGGATGAGGGCGGAAATGGAAAAGGGCGGTGGTGGTTTTTGAGAATATTGCGGCGGCGGCGGGTGGTGGTGGTGATTGGGGAGGAAGGGGGTTGAGAGGCAGAGGGGTTTGGGCCCTTTGAGAGAATTCAGTATAATGGAGGAGGAAAACATGGTGAGATGGGATTTGGGAGGACAGAATGACTTATCCTTCCACCTTTCTTTGTTGAAGAGAGAGATGATAATGGTAAAGTGGTTACATATACTCCCTCCGTTTCATTTTACACGTAATTTTAGAGAAAAAAAAATATTCCACTATACATGTCACTTTATAATTTTAAGATAGATTTAAATGCTAATTTGACATTTTTACCCTTCTTTAATCCTAAATGCTATACTTAATATCTCCCAATTTTCAAAACAAATAACCATGCATTTATTAAGGGCAATTTTGTCCAACTATCCTTTAATTTCCCTAAAATCTAGAGCATTAAATAATTTCTTAATCCTTGTGAAACAACCTTAAACGATGATCTTACGCGATTTCGTTTGCTCGATCTAAAGTGGATTATAGTGCAATAACAACAATATTAAAATAAGCAAAGACCAATAATTATTGTATTCGAATTAACTGGGTACAAATATAAATATTTAGGGTCCTACTCGAGCATTATAAGATGCCGTACAAGCTAGAGAGAAGAAATTCATATGACCAGAACTATCCTATATTTCCCAAGTGAGTCCGAGCAGCAGTCTCGAAGCTAGAGCACCTGGGAAGTTGTGTCGTCGTCATAAATGCATGGGTATTTATAGCTGAGCTGACGGGCTTGGGCCTGGGTTCGGCCCAACAGTGCCCTTCGATCTCGGGTTCTCTTACGAGCTCGAAACAGTTAATTTTAAGCCTTGGACCAGCTCTTGGTTCCTGGGGACAGGATCTGGTGTTATTCGAACAGCATCGGGCGCACAAAGGCAGGGAATCTAAATTACCCCTCATCAATACTCCCCCACTTCTCGAGCGTGAAGTGGAGCTTGCGCTCGAAGAAGTACAAGTTACGTCCCACGCTATTATGAGATGAGCCGTTCATAATGTCTTTAGGATATACCCCGTAGGTTCACCACATAATTGGCCGTGGGTTGTAATTAAATATTATTTAATTACTTGAGCAATTAATGCTCTAAATTAATCGAACACTCTGTCGATTAATCATTCCAAAATTAGCACCCCTGCTAATTTGGGAATTCTCCCACACTCCACGGTCGATGTCCAGTCACAAGCCCATGGAGCCCAATCACTGGTGAATTAATTCAGTGAACCTTTTATCATTTACAATTTCCATATACGACACAATCTCTCCATCGATCAATCTCCCAGTCGAGACTTAAGGGTATGGTCTTTCATCGGATTCCCTTATCTTTTGTCTTGACCTTATGTTCTCTGATCTCGAAATAAATTCTTTCTGACTTGTTCTTTATGAGCTACTTACATAAAGTCGTCAGATACCTTGGCCAAGGATTTTATCAGAATTAATTTCTCACAGAAATCCATAGGAGAATTTCTCGACCTATCAAGTCGAGTCAATGGATCCTTTGTTGATGATATGAATCTGCATACGAGTTCCTCTATACCCAACATGAGTCCACAGAGACTTTCTGGTGATCCCCAGTCAGTCGGAACTCATATCAAAGTATAGACGTTCTCGTACCAGATAAACCCTATCATCTCAAGTTGTTAGGGATCGTTCCTCGTATACTATTGTAAATTGGAATAACTTCAACCCCGATATGCGACTACCGCTTCCATGGTGAGTTATTTCCTAATTGGGGTATTCAGTGCGCTTGCCATCCCAGCAAGCCACCCACTTATGTGTATCGACTATCCCAGTCACGCTCGTGGACCCCAGCGTCCTCCAGTTCATCGGAGTATACACAATAGTGAGAGTCTAACCGAATCCAACGATGTCCTATCTCGATTGGATTCTACGACTCTTGAATATATTCTAGATCACGGCCTTAGAGATCAGTCCACGGGTTGTCCCATAGCCCTGTGATCTAAGGACTTCTATCCTTATGCGTAGACAAATATTACATAAGATAAAGTTGACCATTTAATAAAAGTGCATTTATTAATCTAAATTGAATAGTTCCTCATTAATTACAATTAATGCTAGCCATACAGCTGGCTTGCAGGACACTATTTCTATCAATCAGAGCATTTTTAGCTCGAGGGTCATAGCAGAGGCTTTCACCCAGTTAATAATTTCGATCTAAGGGGCATAGCAACGGCTTTCACCCTTAGTCGTATCAGAGCATTTTTAGCTCGAGGGTCGTCACCCAATTTTATCCTTTCCGGTCCAAGGGGCATAGCAACGGCTTTCACCCTTGATCGATTTTCGAGGGTCGTAGCAACAACTTTCACCCTTTGTAATAAACGGAGATAAATAGAGACTAGCATTAGATGAATGCAGATCGAGAAAACCAGAATAATAGATGAGTGGAGATTGATAATAGAGGAATGTAGATCGACGATATCAGAATAATAGATGTGTAGAGTTGACAATTGCAGCATACGACGAGCAGAAACGAATTTCCATATAATTTTGATCGAAATAATTTCTGATGAAATGATAGTCTTCCGTGTTTGAGATAATAGAAGGAACACAGTTAGATGGATAATAGATAACGAATAGGTCTAGGTCTTAATAAATAATCCTTCTGTTTTAATAGAAAACATTCCTTGCGAGGTTCTAATTTCGTTCGAACTAATACCCCTTGTTTTCTTTGGCTGTTGTGAATGTTTCTAACTTTTTGATAAGTTTTGATATTTTCCAAACGGTTCCTCCTTTATCAGGAATCGCAACAGTTCTTAGATCTTATCCATTCGTTATGCGAATTATCTACCGTTGGATTCCTCTCAATTTTCTCTATAAAAGGCCATCATTCCTTAGAAACCGTCTCATTCGTTGCACTGGCATTCAATTCGTCCGATCATGGTGACTAAGATCATTATTTCATTAATTTACTTATTTGAGCTCAGATTTCGAACGATCTTTAAGCAGAGCAATTTTCGAGCAGAAGAGACACTATTTCGACCTTCGCTTAGAGTATCGGCAGGCAAATATAATTTCCATCTGGAAGGCCAATAAGCCAGGCCTATGGAGTTCGCAGGTTATAGCATAGGTCTTCGACTAGGGACCTGTTGCTACAATGCATTTAGAAAGACGTACAGGGGTTGGAGTACTGAAGAATTCATTTCCTCGATGATTCATGTGCTCAATCCTTCGTCTTCGGAGAATCGTAAATAAAGTTAAGAGCCTGCGGGTCCTAATGAGATTTCCACGGTCGGAGCCAAATTATTCCGAAAAAGCAATAGGAGAAGAGACCGAAAATTTCATAGGATTGTAGCAAGTAATAGCGTTTTTATGTAATATATAGGCTTGAGTTATGCTCGAGATGTATTTTCCTCATTTTGTATTTTCCGAGATAATATAAATACATTTCTTCTATGTTTTGTTGAATAAATAAACATAATTAGATAGATTCTCATCTTCAATACTTCGATCATCTAATATCGATAAAGAAATACTCAAATACCCCTTGCTTGATCGGGTAATAGATAAATATTTTAGTGGACCTAAAATTAATACGGAAAATGCTGCCATTGATCCTTGGCACTGCAGGATTTCCATAGTTGCATAACTTTTTGGTCGAGCGTTCTGTTCGTACGAACTGATCATGGTTCTTCTAAGTCGAACAATGACTGTAAAAATATCTGAATGAACTGAATTTGAACCTAAACTGCCAATCTTCATCAATAACGTTAATAGTATGTCATATCGGTCTGATGCTTAGAATGTTATAAATTTTCCTATACGGCCTGTTAAACCGTGTTTCCTTCTAACCAAACAGGACCCTATTTCTCGAGAAATGTAACGGTCAGTTCATTTATTATTTACATCCCAACCGTCCGTGATTTGTTATCTGGACCATTGGTTCAAAAACTTTGCTGCTATAAATAGTTCTCCTCTGGTTTATCCGATATTCTTCATTTTCTCTATTATGCTTTGTTCGACCGATATGGGTCGAATCTTGCTTTCGATTCGCATTGCTTCCAAAATAAAGAAATTTGAGATAAGAATTCGAACCTTATTCTTCGACTCTGGTCTTTTTGGTGTAACCCTTTTCGCTTAGAATATCGACAGGCAAAAGAACTTGCGCCTAGAATACCGGCAGGCAACCTGTTTTCCCAGACATATCATCTCTGGTGCGGGTTAGACTTCTGGTTTCTTGGTGTAGTATCCGATCGGGCAGCTGGTTATTCTGAGAGGAGTTCTTTAAGTCTGAGGCATCAGCTTCCTCGAGGGCTTTCTTGAAGTATAGTTCCTTCGAGCCTCCTTGGGGTGCCTCTGCTGAGATAACCCTTTGCTGCACCGGTTCGGATTAACCTGTAAGCAATGATTGAGTATTTCAATCATTGTTTACCGACGAAGACCTAAGGTCGGTCTGAAGCCCGGGAGTGGAGCTGTGATCCGGCCCTTACCCTGTTCGAAGACGGCTGTGCGACAGGTGGCGAGTGATTGCCCATAAGAATCACTGCTGAGTTCTGCATCTGGGGCGATCTTAGGGAATGTAAACTGGGCACGAAAAAGGATAGAATTATTCATAGAACTTGTAATAGGATAGGAGTGATTGTATTGTACTTCTTGAGCTCGAATATAATTCGAGGCTTCTCTTTGTAACTTGTTTGAAGAACGCTAATAATAAAACCTTGCTTTCTGACCGAATTTCGACATTTAACTTCTTTTATTGGTCGAACTATTGCCGTCACTTCGAGAATTTAAATATAATTTGTTGCCGCCACCCAATTATTCAACCGATTCCAATCGACTCGAGAAAAATAGCTGACAAATAATGTACACAAATTATGCGACTGATCTCTTAAATAACTAATTCGAGAGATTTGTCTTTGAAATTAATAAATATGATGATCGGAAAAATAAATTCCGATCATCGATAAATGGTAATTGCATAGATTATCTAAGGCCTTTGATATTAACCGGTGATCGAGCCGATGGGGTCAATTTCTCATTATCTTCGACAATATCCGTGGCTCTTTGATTTTAAACTGACGACAGTTCCGTTGATCGGAGGATTACCCTGGATAGGGAATTGCGTGGTTTCTGGTTAGTGAGGCTCTCTGCTAACATATGGACTTCCCCTCGTGGTAGGCATATTTCGGTCTAATACTCGAATAAGGCCCCACGGTGGGCGCCAATTGATCTTACGCGATTTCGTTTGCTCGATCTAAAGTGGATTATAGTGCAATAACAACAATATTAAAATAAGCAAAGACCAATAATTATTGTATTCGAATTAACTGGGTACAAATACAAATATTTAGGGTCCTACTCGAGCATTATTGGATGCCGTACAAGCTAGAGAGAAGAAATTCATATGACCAGAACTATCCTATATTTCCCAAGTGAGTCCGAGCAGCAGTCTCGAAGCTAGAGCACCTGGGAAGTTGTGTTGTCGTCATAAATGCATGGGTATTTATAGCTGAGCTGACGGGCTTGGGCCTGGGTTCGGCCCAACAGTGCCCTTCGATCTCGGGTTCTCTTACGAGCTCGAAACAGTTAATTTTAAGCCTTGGACCAGCTCTTGGTTCCTGGGGACAGGATCTGGTGTTATTCGAACAGCATCGGGCGCACAAAGGCAGGGAATCTAAATTACCCCTCATCAAACGACATCTAAAATGAAACGGAGGGAGTACATAATAGGGGACCGAACCGGACCCAAAATTGGTTCCTGACTAGTTCGTCCTGGAAATCTATGGACCTTTCACGGGATAGAAATTTTCGATTTGGTTCGGTGCATAGTTATTAGAATTTAATTTTTTTTCAATTTTTACTATAAAATTTGACGGTTTGGTCCGGTTCAATTTAATTCCGATAGGTTCGATTAATAAACAATCGAATTTTCCAGTTCGATCCAGAACACAAGCAAACAATCAAATTTTTCACGGTTCGATCCTAATTTGGTGAACATTCGGTCCGAAATGTTTCGAATGAACTGAACCGAATCGGATCAAATTTTTGATTTCTAACCGGTTTGATCCTGAAAATTCGTGGACCGATTACCAAATTGAATTTTTGGTTCGATAATTGGCCTGAGCTGAATCATTCGGTCCGATTTGGTTCAGGCGATTTCCCGAATTGTGCTCAATCTTCATAATACATGGTAGCAAATATCTTCTTTTTTCTCTTTTACAAGTTTGGTAAATATATTTTTCTTTTACTCCAATTTTTATAAGTTTGTTACTTATAATATGAAGAAAGCACTTTCTTCTTAACTTATAGTTGGACTGTTTGAACTTAATTTGTTTGCACTGTCCATTCTTAAGTTACATAAATGATGCATGTTTTTCTCTGAACTCTTTTTCATACATTATTTTGGTGTAAGAATTCAGGAAAAAAGCACAACAGAGAAGCTCAGAGTGAAAATTACAATGATAATGTAAGTTTAGATATAAACGTGCAACTTTGATGTAAAATACCGTGGAACACTTTTGTTTCTTCTTTTATTATTGAAAATGATTGTCGCTTATATAACGTTTTTCTTCCATCAGCTTTCATGTATTATTACTTTGGGTAAATTACGAATACTCCCCTCAGATAAAACCTGATTACAAAAATTATCCTCACGTATTGGGCATACAAAAATCCCTCTCAGATTTGTCACTTTCTTACAATTAACCCCTTGTCCCTAAAATATTCCAATTTGGCCCTTGGGTGTTATTTATATTGTTTGTAAAGTTTTATAAATGTTATCTAATTATTATATCTTATAAACAGAAAAGAGATAATTATATATTTACTACCAGAATAATTGATAAAAATTTATAATTGCACATAAGTTTTAATAAATATTGCAAATAAGAAAGGCATTTTATATATTTATTAGCAATTTAAATTGTAAAATATTAAATTAAGTAGAATTTTAATAATAGATTTTATAAATATGAATTGCTTACACATTAGTTAAATGAATTTATTTTATAAATTAGTAAATTTAATAAATTATCCTGTATTATAAATAAGATATTTTAATATATTAAAATTTGTATTGTATTATAAATTGAAATTTTTATTGAAATTTATGTGAAATTATAAATTATATCAATTATTTGGTGGTAAAAATAACATTATTATTTTTATAATTTATAAGATATAACAATTAACATCCAAATTTTAAAATTTATAACATATTATAAACATTACAAATAACTTTCAAGGGCAAAATTAAAACATTTTAGGGACAAGAGGTTAATTATAAGAATATGATAAATCTGAGAGGAATTTTTATAATACCCAATACGTGATAGAGATTTTTGTAATTAAATTCGCAATTTACCCTGTTACTTTTAAGGGATGGTAAAAGCCTCTTGCGATGGGACATTACTTGGTGTAATCAATGATTACCATAGTGTGGTCCGCATGGCCAGCTCAACTGGTCTCAGAGGGGGAAGTTGGAACAATGATTACCATAGTGTGTTTTTGGGGAGATTCTTCAGTAGACCAGGTCTAGGAGTTTAACTCCTAGACCGAGTGGTCTACATTTTTTTTTTTAATTTTCTTTTTCATTCTTTCTTTAATTTTTCCTTCTTATAATAAATATCTTTTACACAAATCAAATACATGTATATACTTTTGTTGCAAACTTATAGTAATATATTGTTCCTATTAAAATAATATTGTAATTAATTTTAGTAACAAAATATTAAATGACAAAGTGACAAAAATTTAAATATATATTGTCATTAAAATGATGTACATAGACACATTATTGATAAGAAATGTAAAAATATTGTCACTATTGAGATTTACTGACCCCAAAAAATGACAACTAAAAAAAATCATTAAATTATAGTGACAATATTTATTGTTACTAAGTTGTAATTACAAAAAATTTAAATTTTAATGACAAAATAGTAAAAGACAAAGTGACAAAAAATTATATATTGTCACTAAAGTGATATTTATAGATACACTAGTGACGAGAGTTGTGAAAAAGTTATCAGACATTTAATGATACCCCAAAAGTGACAACTAAAAAGTTGTCACTAAATTATAATGGCAATATTTATTGTCACTAGGCTATCACTGAAAGGGTGTCACAAATTGTCAATAGTGACAATTTAAGTTCCACACATTTGTCACTAATCGCCATTAGCGATAACTTAAAAATATATTTTGTCACAATTGCACTTGTCACTATTTTTACTGTGACAAAACTAATATTTTTGTTACTAAATATATGCAGAATATGATAATTTCAACAATGTCACATAATATTTTATCACTAAAATTCATTTTTCTTGTAGTGTGTCTCTAAAATGGTGTCACTAATTATCAATAATGATTACTAACTTCTTACCAAATAGCCATTAGTGATAATTTAAAAATATATTTTATCACTATTGTACTTGTCACTATTGTTATTGTAAAAATATTAACATCTTTTTCACTAAATATGTGCAAAAACTGAAAATTTCTTGTAGTGGTATTTTTTATTTATATATATTATGTATTTTTCGTAATCGTTCAATGTTGTTCTAGCTATATTTATATTTATTTCCAAAGATGTGAATTTGCAAATTCATTGTGTCATTTTGTGCTATAATTTATGAAAATAATTAAGATTGATATTTTTTTATAGAATTAATTTAAACATTAAATATTTTTAAAGAAGAAATAATGCGTGAAAAATGCAAATAATAATTTTGATAGAAACAAACATCATATTATAAATTTACAATACAAAATATGTCAAAAAAATTTAATTGTATAAGACAATTTTAGTTATTAATTAAGAAAAGAAAAAGAAAAGAAGAAGAGAAAAGAAAAAAAATAAAAAAGAAAGAAAAATTATGGACCACATGGTCCAGGAGTACCAGGTCCGTGAAAGAATTTTCCGTGTTTTTGTTGTAATTGTTGGAAACGACTATTTTACTTTCTCCACAAACGAGTTTTTTTGGCCAGAAAACACATAAATGCAAAGTGACAAAGAAAATTTATTTCCATAATGCAAATTATTAAAATTTTAAGTTTAGATGCAAAGTATCAATATTTACATTTTCAGGACATGAATTGCTAAAAACCCATTCAAATTGAATATTTGAGCTATAATTCAATTGGGCTCTTGCTACTCCAATAAATTGAACCTCTAAGTCAAGTTGTAGTTTCCTAGTAATTGTAATTGGGTATTTAAATTTGAATCCAATCTTAATTTCATGTGCGCTCCAATTAAATTGGATAACTAAACTAGAATACAAATTTAAATAATTAATATCTTTAAATTTAATTAATAAATTCAACTAAATTACAATAGTTGATTTAATTAATTTTCAGCCTAAGTTCAATCAATTAAATTAGATCAATTAATTGGTCCAACTAATTAATTTCTTCATCTATGACCGATCTTTCATAAAGTTCTATTAAGTAAACCGTTTACTCAACTATTATCAAATTAGTATTTAAATCAATCAAGTCAATTACTCTAAAGAAATGACGTCAAGACAGTTTAAATAATTAATTAATAATATTTTATCATTTTAAATTTTGACACTCATTATTTAATCCGATTAAATAACGAATCCATGACATTTCTTGCTAATAGTGTATACGGAACATGCAGAATTTAATTTTTTAATCATCCAACCGTTAACAAGTCCCTACAGTTGGATCTACTTATCGTATATCGTACGATTGTAATAAATCGAAAGTGTTGTGGTTTCTGTTATTTAATTAAAACTAGTATACGCCCCGTGCTAAGCACGGGTTATATTAAACTTATGTAATCTCGTCTCATGCACATAATCACACTAATTATTAAATAATATTTTATATTTAAATCCTTATATTTTATTATTGAAAGTTTTAAAAATATATTTATAAGAATTGGCAAAAATAAAATTTTGCACTTATTATATCGAGAAAAAATGCATTTACCAAAATTATATAGTGAAGATCCTTAATTCAGGACTTTAACATATGCATGTTTTCAATTTTATTCTACTATGTTCCTTACATTTGAATATGAAAAAAGTTGGTAAAGAAAAAAAAAGATAGATATACACTCATAAAATGACATAATTAAGGGCGGGATGTATGCACCTAATAAAATAAATTTAGTTTATTATTGGAGATCAAACTTAAATCAAGCTAATTAGTATTCGTCCAACAACAATTCATTGAATCAAGCTAATCAGTGATTTGAGAACTTATCCCTGTCATCCAAGCCTTCCTACAAATTCATCTTCACATATTCCACCACCATTTGCAGTGAATAAATCCTTATTCATCACTTCATATTGTACAATCTCCTCTTCGCCCTCAGTTGTTTGTGTAGTTCCTAACCGCAACCTGTTTGGATTCTTGAATCCCCTCAACGTTGTCAAGAGCTTTTAAATTTGTAGCATGATAGTTCAAATTATATATAGCAAGCAACCTAAGGCCTACACTATACCAAAAACCAATGTGTAGCCAAACATGACCAATATAATTTAACTGGCCAACAAATTTCATCTAACCTTCTATTCCATGCAATATTTAATCAACCTTTTTAATACAAAATGACATTATAGCCTTTGTCTCATTCATATTTAAGAGGTTGAAGTTTATTATGTTACAAAACAAAATAACATCAAACTTGACAAAATTCTCAAGAACGTGTTAAGGACTAAAACCAAGTACTCATTCTTATTTTAGGATTAAGGGTAAATAATTTTTAAGCCATAACATTAGCTGCATTTAGCAAGGTTTTTTTTTATCTTAACAATATTTTGTGCATACCCGATCTGGTAGTTGTTGTAGATAATAATTGTGAGTGTTCGTCAAAAAGTTAAAAGTTGAAATTGAGAAAACTCTTTAGTTTAAAGATTCCATTTTGCCAACATGCAACTTGAGTCTGTTCTGTTTTCTTGAAAATATAGTCGTATGTCTAGATTAAAAGTACAAAAATGATAATGAATGAGAATATATTGATGTCAACATAGTCATCATGAACTATAAAAATCGAAGTAAACAGAGAAAACAATGAAATAATTACTTAGGAAAGAAAGCTTTGAACATGGGGATTACCTTAAGCAACACTTATCCTTACATGTGTTGCCTTTAGACAGATTAAGAACTATTGTAGATGTGAAGAGTGAACTGCATCAAGAGAGTAAATACATTAATCACAATAAAATTTCGAAAATTCCAATCTAGAGAAACACACTTTTCCCTTAAAAATCATTTAAGCACGAAGATCAAAGTTGAATGGTTGTTAATATTACTAAAGTCTGCAAAGATATACGTAACTTATAAGATATTTGGCATTGCCAATCGAGTTACTCAAACTTTTGTAAGCAAATGAAAACCTTTAAATTCATTAGTTATGTTCTAAACGTGCAATCTAAAAATAAGATGTATACATTGTGTACCTCAGGCAAATAGTCTTAAAGTTTCTTGAACAATTTGGACTACCTTAATGAAAAAATATAGACTCCAAACACAGTTGTGTTGACGAAAAGGCCATTCAAAAAAATATTAACTGAAAGTAAGAAGACATAAAAACATGGGATGTGAGAAGAACATCTCACTGCATTAAGACTTGAAACATGGTATTATATATAGAAACCTGCAACTAAGCACCAACACTTACTGGTTTCGTAAAAGTGAAAGTTTGGGGGAAGTGGTGTAACGCCATTTTCACTTCAAATGAAATGAACCTGCGTAATTATTGATAAGCAACAAAATAAATATATGGAGAAACTCATTGCATTAAAGATTATTGAGGAAATATTGCGTAAAGAGAAATAGCCAACTTACTGCAAACAAAGAATAAAATTATTGAAAATGTGATCTGGAAAGAAGGAGATAATGGAAGAGAGGATAACTGCTAGAAAGGTGGGAAGTTGGTTTTGAGTTGGTTATCAAAAAATTTAATGCATTAGCCGAAAATTTGATTTGATGATATGAAAATAATTCTAAATTTTTTATCTGGAAAGAAGGAGATAATGGAAGAGAGGATAACTGCTAGAAAGGTGGGAAGTTGGTTATCAAAAAATTAAATGTATTAGCCGAAAATTTGATTTGATGATATGAAAATAATTCTAAATTTTTGATCTGAAAAGAAGGAGATAATGGAAGAGATGATAACTGCTAGAAAGGTGGGAAGTTGGTTTTGAGTTGGTTATCAAAAAAATTAATGCATTAGTCAAAAATTTGATTTGATGATATAAAAATAATTCTAAATTCTCAGAAAATAGTATTGAGTCAAAATAAGGTAAGTTTGACCAATTCACCCCCTTGAAATAATAGTAAGAAAGATTATGATCCAGCTTCGTCCATCTCCAACTAAACCCAATGTCCAATTGTCTAATTGCCCTACCCAAATTATGATCCAGCTTCTTACAAGGCTACAAGCCCAACTTGTGAGTTCCTTTAATTAAGTTAAGGCAAAATTGCAAAAATTGTTCCAAACTAATCACTGATTTTGGATTTTCGTCCCAAACTATTTAATTTGGCGAATTTCGTCCCGTAATCTAATATTTTTTTGAAATATCGTCCCACCATAATTATAAGACGGAATTGTGCATTTGCCGATGAATTATCACATGGCTGCTTAAGTGTCATGACGGTAAATTTTAACATGAATAATTATATAATATTGTAGAGTTCGTCCCAAATTAATTACAAGATTGAACGTCATTTTCATTAAATTAGAATTTAATATTTCGACTAAATTCATACAAAATGATATTTTATGGGACGAAATTTGGCGAGTTGATATAGTTTGGGACGAAAAATCAAAATTAGTAATTAGTTTGGGACGATATTCCAAAAAATATTAAATTACGGGACGAAATTCGCCAAGTTAAATAGTTCGGGACGAAAATCCAAAATCAGTAATTAGTTTGGGACTTTTTTGTAATTTTACCTTAAGTTAATTATTAATTTTTTTTTTGGTTACAAACGGCCTAAGCTACACAAAGCAAGTTAAGATAACAAATCCCCTTCAAATACTTGCAACACCTCTTTGGGGGGGTAGTCCCAAGTGTGCCCTTCCCTTTCCATACGATGACCAAGTTTGGCAAGCGCATCCGCACAAGCATTGCCACTCCTCTTCGTATGTATAATTTTGCTGTCCCATGGCATCCTAAGCAATCTTCGGCAATCAGCAATAATAGCTCCAAAGGGATGGATAGCAGTATTCGCAGTCTGAATAAGGTTCATAACAACCTCCGAGTCTAGTTCCACGATGATCTTAAGTCTCCGTATTTCCCAAGCCACCTTAAGCCCTTCTCTTACCGCCAAAAGTTCCGCCATTGTAATCGAGACATCTCCAAGTTTCCCTGAAAAGCCAATGATCCAATCACCCTCATCACTTCTAATTACACCTCCCATTGCTGCACTCTTTTTCTCCGTAAGCACGCTTCCATCCGTGTTTAACTTACACCAGCCCTTGCAAGGTTTAGTCCACTTAACCGGTTCTGTAGTCGCCTTGATTTTCCTTTTCTTTTGTATTCCCGGCCATGCAAACTCAAATTCTGTAACTAGTTTTTTGATTGCATGAACCTCCACCCTAGTTTGCTCGGTTTTGTTTTCAAAAACAGCCCTATTTCTTGATTTCCAGATTGTCCATGTAGTGGCAGCAAATAATTTTTTCCAAGTTGATTCAGGTGCAATAATGTTATTAAAATTCGTACCCGTGAGGTTGTCCTTGATCCATGTAGTTGGGGCGATGCTCATGAATCGCATGAAGTCAGTAGGCGTAATAATAAATTCCCATATGCGTTTCGCCCAGGGGCAATCCCTAAGTGTGTGAGTGATTGTTTCTGCGTGTTCATGGCACCTAGGACAGAGGTCAGAATCCGTAAGGTGCCGTTTTTTCCTCAAGGCATTAGTAGCAATAGACTCATGAGCACACAACCAAAAGAAATAAAGAATCCGGTAAGGTGCTCTAATCTTCCAAATCCATTTCCAATCTTTGTTGAGGCAGTCCTCGTTCATGTCTTCCTTTCTAATACAATCAAAGGCAGATTTGCAAGAAAAGACGCCATTAGTTGTTCCTCCCCAAATGCGCGTGTCTTCTCCAAGATCGTGCCAAGGTATTGGGGTATTACGAATCGCATCAATCGCCTCGGGTCGTAATCTGGTTTTGATTTTATCCACAAGCCACTTGCCATTTTCCCCAATGATTTCCGCGACTTTCCAGTTCGTTTCCTCTACTTCAATAATCCCATCCACGAATTCACAAAGGGGCTCCTTCATAGCCCACCTATCAAACCATAAGGAGATTTTATTCCCATCTCCAATTCTCCATTTGATTCCTTCTTGGACAGCCACTAAGCTCTTCAAAATTCCCTTAAAGGTGGCTGAATCTCCACCTTTAAATCTATACAGAAGTAAGTCCCCCTGCTTCACATATTTTTGTCTATAGATGGTACTCCAAAGAGCATTGTCCCCTTGTAATGTTTTCCATCCAATTTTAGCCAACAGGGCCATGTTTGTCTCTCGTGAGCATCGAATGCCCAGACCCCCTTCCATTTTCCGTCTCGTCACTTTCTTCCATCCCACTAGGTGAAGCTTCCTATGAGTTGTGTCGGAGGCCCATAGGAAATTCCTGTTTATACGGTCCAAATGCTCGCACGTGGAGCTCGGTAACCACATAGATTACATGATGTGATTAGGGATTGCTGATGATAGAATAGTGTCCTGCAAGCCAACTGTTTTGGCTGCATTTAATTGAAAGGACCATTCGATTGGATTAATAAATGCATTTATATATATGGTCAACTTTATCTTATGTAATAATTATCTACGCATAAGGATAGAAGTCCTTAGATCACAGGGCTATGGGACAACCCGTGGACTGATCTCCAAGGCCGTGATCTAGAACATATTCAAGAGTCATAGAATCCAATCGAGATAGGACATCGTTGGATTCGGTTAGACTCTCACTGTTGTGTATACTCCGATGAACTGGAGGACGCTGGGGTCCACGAGCGTGACTGGGATAGTCGATACACATAAGTGGGTGGCTTGCTGGGATAGCAAGCGCACTGAATACCCCAATTAGGAAATAACTCACCATGGAAGCGGTAGTCGCATATCGGGGTTGAAGTTATTCCAATTTACAATAGTATACGAGGAACGATCCCTAACTACTTGAGATGATAGGGTTTATCTGGTGCGAGAACGTCTATGCTTTGATATGAGTCCCGACTGACTGGAGATCGCCAGAAAGTCTCTGTGGACTCATATTGGGTATAGAGGAACTCGTATGCAGATTCATATCATCAACAAAGGATCCATTGACCCGACTCGATAGATTGGGAAATTCTCCTATGGATTTCTGTGAGAAATTAATTCTAGTAAAATCCTCGGCCGAGGTATCTGACGGCTTTATGTAAGTAGCTCATAAAGGTTAAGTCAAAGAGAATTATTTCGAGACCAGAATGCATAAGGTCAAGACAAAAGAAAAGGGAGACCGATGAAAGACCATACCCTTAAGTCTCGACTGGGAGATTGATCGATGGAGAGATTATGTCGTATATGGAAATTGTAAATGAGATAAAAGGTTCACTGAATTAATTCACCAGTGATTGGGCTCCATGGGCTTGTGGCTGGACATCGACCGTGGAGTGTGGGAGAATTCCCAAATTGGCAGGGGTGCTAATTTTGGAATGATCAATCGACAGAGTGTTCGATTGATTTAGAGTAAATCTTACTCGAATAATTAAATGATATTTAATTATAACCCACGGCCAATTATGTGGTGAACCTACGGGGGCATACACAATACACATGAAGCGAAAGCGAGGAAATAAGAACGACCGAGTCGACTGGGTCGACTGGGTGAATAATCGACTAGGTCGATTATGATGGGTGGGTCGACTGGGTCGACCCAATTGGAACAAATGGGATCCAATTGGAATTGGATCAGGATCATAAATTAAATTGGAATTTAATTTGTGGATTAATTAATTAAGTTGGATTTAATTAATTAGAAGGGATTTTAATTAAATGGACTTAGAGTCTGATTTAATTAAATGGGAGATTAAGTTAATTAATTGGGCTATTTAATTGGGAGATTAAATAAAGCCTGGTCAAATTAATTAACTGGGCCATGAATTAATTAGGAGACTTGGTCTTCTAATTAAAGAGGGCCATGGCCCATGTAGGAGAGAGGAAACCTAGTCCTATTAGGATTAGGTTAGGGAGATAACTATAAGTAGCTATCTTGTAGTTATTTTCACACAACTCAACAAGCAAAAATTGAGCAAGAGCAAAATTTTCTCTCCCTCTCCCACATAGCAATAGCCGAACCCATTCTTCCCTGTGGAAGAATTTTTCGTTTTCGACTTTGTTCCAAGATCGTTCCTAAATCCTAGATCATAATATATCTTGTGTTCTAGCTGATCAAGATTTATTATTTTCGTGTAATTGTGGTGTATCAACCCGTAGAGGCGCAACACGTGGGGCGCTACTGCAGAGCTTGGGTCGATTTGCTGAGGAGAAATTCAGAGTCCGTTTTGCTGACTGCCAACTTGGATTTGCAAGGAGATAGGTATAACGTGCAAACTTATACTATCGTTTTATTTATTCATATATATACAACTAGAGAGTATCCTGGCAAGATTCCGTAAGAGGTCCTAAAAATTTTATATTCCGCTGTGCCTAGGGCTGTTTATCTTACCGAATCCCAACAGTGGTATCAGAGCCAACTCTAGGCTTTGTATATATATGAATTTGCAAATTCTGTGTTATAAATCATATGTTTG
The DNA here is from genome assembly GCA_038501285.1 of Penstemon eatonii. Taxonomy (NCBI): domain Eukaryota; kingdom Viridiplantae; phylum Streptophyta; class Magnoliopsida; order Lamiales; family Plantaginaceae; genus Penstemon; species Penstemon eatonii. The sequence goes on along the minus strand of CM076711.1, from coordinate 51,961,745 downwards.
ATTTATGTGTGGCTAGTTCTTTAACTTTGCATGTTTTAGGACGTTTGTTATTTAACTTGGAGTTAATGGATAATTTTAGATTCGAGAATTTTATCATGTTGATGTTATTTTGGATTGGGATTTAATTGACTGGGTTTGTTTAATTAAATCATAAAGTAATCGGAGACACAAAAAAAAATTAATTTTTTAGACACAACCCGCGGTGGCACGCGGCGGTGCGCGGCAGCGCACCGCGGCTAGGCGACCACCGCGAGCCGCTGCCAACGGCAGGGTGCGAACAGCACGCTGGCCACGCACGCTGCGCACGATAGCAGCCCACGGGCTGCTGTCCGCACGCAGCTGTGCGCGGCAGCCTGCTGCCGCACGCAGCCACGCGCCGCGGCTGCTGCCACAGGCAGCTCACGCGCCCCTGATGGTCGCGCGTGGGTTGTCCATGTGGCAGTCCGTGATTGGTCTCGACTGTTCATGTTTGGGTTGGACTCTAATTCTGCCTATTTTGATAAGTCTGAAAATCTTGGAGATTTGGTTGTTATGGAATCTTGGTGAATCTTGGATTGATCTTAGAGATCTAATTAACAAGGAAACTTAGAGTTTCATTTGTGATAAGACATTTAATTATAATTAATGTCTTCAAGTTAATTACCAAGATTAAAGATCTTAGAGATTTTATTAATCAAGGAAACTTAGAGTTTCAATTGTGATAAGAGATTTAATTAAAATTAATCTCTTCTAGTAAGTTACCAAGATTAAAGATCTTAGAGATCTTATTAAATTAGGAAACTTGGAGTTTTGGATAAGGTATAAATCTTGGAGGATTTGAACACTACCTTAGTTAACTAATCTAATCAAAATAGGATTATCTTGAGAATCTTAGAGATTTGTAAAATTCGGAAACTTAGAGTTTTGGATAAGATAGTAATCTTGGAAGATTTGTAACTATCTTAATTAACCAACTTTATCAAGATAAGAGTTGTAGATTACTTAGAACTCAAGTAAGAGTTAATTAATCTTAGAGATTAATTGTTAATTCAAAATTAAAATTAACTTGGATAATTTTTGTGAAATAAAATTAAAGGAGCCGGTAAATTTACATTTATGCCCTTATGTGAATTTATGCATGTTCTTGAGTGAATATGTGGATTGGTCGATTTTGCCCTTAAGCCCTGTGTAGTTTTGGTTTATTTATTTTATGGGTTGTAATTAAATGGGCCTGATTGGTGCCCTTGCTTGCGCAAACAAATGTAATAGAATAGGGCCTTTATTTTTATAAGCTAGGCTTAGATTAGGCTTGGAGCCAAGAAGACCTCATGAAGACTTGGAGATCCACATGGAGGCCCATTACCTTGGAGGACATGGAGGCCCAATTCATTACATGGAGGACCAATCAAGGTGGATATTACAAGAAGGCCCATGATGTATGGGTTTGAAAATTGTAATAGTTAGGACATTTAATTTCCACCCTAGACTGACCAATTGGTCCATCATGTGGCTCGTGATGGATCGCATAGGATGGGCAATCGACCAATCATATGTGCAATGCTAGGTGATATATGTTTACTATTATTCTTTGATGTATGTCTTGCATGCTTAGAATAGATCACGTAAACAAGATAAAGCATAATCTGATGAGACCTCGCACGAAGAAAACTTAAAACCTCCAATTGAACTTAAAAACTCAATTAGAATATTAAATCGATTAACGGGCGCATATGAATGGTGTCTATGGTCCGAGCCTATCCAATTACTAGGTCTTATGCATATTGTACAAATATATCTCGATGTCTCACGAGTCGTGGGTCGAGCTATAGGAAGATGATATGTCTATTGCCTCGATGCACAGTTTGGTGCCAAGGGAGGGGATAGCAAGGTTCTAGGCGCTGTCTCACGAGTCGTGGGGCGTCTAGGATTGAACTATTTCTCTTCACGAGTATTGGACATGATTTAACGCGAGTAAGTATGGATGTCTCACGAGTCGTGGGTCCATAACGAAAACCGAGGCTGAATGAACTCAAGGGTTAGCTGGGATGGTTAACCGGCGACGTGATCGCCCACCAAGTGGATCGATTGGTATGGCCAACGAGTCGTGGGTACTGAGCGATTGCATTTGGGCCTTGAGCCCATTAGGAAAGTTTTATTTCCCGAAGCTTATGTGGGGGCATAAGTATTCGATAAAAATAGTGGGAGTAATTTACAAATGAAAACCATGTTTGTAAATTATGCATTGATATTAATCTGCCGCGTATTTATCGTCATGTTTATGATAGTTTATCATAAGTTATGTATCCATGAATATTTACCATCATACTTGAATCAAATAAATTGACTAAACCCAAATGAATTTTGAATGACTTCGAAACTTGAGAAATTATTCTCGAGTCCAAGCAAGGACTAATCTCCTTACAAAGATTTCATTGTTTTTTTCTTTCGAAGTTACACTTCGAGTGGAATGGTGATAGGTTTCACCAAGCTGCCTTTTTTTTTTCGAAGTTAATCTTCAAATAAGAAAGGTGATAAGTTTCACCAGAGGGTTGAGGATGGTTCTCAAGCCCAAATTTTCTTGAAGGCAAACATGAAGTCTCCCATGAATGGGAAGTAACATCTTGTGAAAAGGCCTCAAAAGGCTCGAGAGATGGAAGAAGAGGAATGTATCCTCTCTGAAGGGAAATAACCTTGGAGGTTTTTCGGTAAGGAAGATAAGTTGAAAAGTCAATCAAAATTGTTCTTCCATGGATTAAGATCAAGGGAAGAGGGAATTGAACCTATTCATCCCATGAGGGATGATTAAATTTTATTGAAATTAACCTTATGGTTAAAGTAATGCATAAGGGTGTTGGATGCCCGATGAAGCACTCATTGATGCATTCAATGCATCTAAAGCCATGAATTATTTAGATCATTGGAATTTGCTTATACCATCCCTTGTCTTAAGGGATGTGATAGTTCCATAATGGTTGGAACTGATTGCGCTATAAGACTTATACGCAAAAGGTGTACATAAGCAAATGAGTATGGATACTCATATATCGACTAAATAAAATATGCATAGTCAATAAAATATAAATAATCAAGATTTCACACACTTGAGTCGTTGTAAAAACCGAAAGGCGATACACAAATACTAAAACATATTTCCGAATTAAAAGATTCAAAGACTGAGCTCGACTGGGTCGAGCTTGACTGGGATGCTGTACAAAGTAACCGACTTTCGAATCTTGCTTAATGGAAATTAGATTTAGTAGTTGGTTGCTAGGCAACCAAGAGGCATAAACAATTGCAATGGATTTAATCCATTTATAAGTGTGTAGAAACACTAAAGCATTAGTGGGAGATAAGGCGTCTCTAGTACCCTCATGGGTGAAAGTACGTTGTGATGTACAATTCCAAATTACTTTTGGAATAAAAGAAGAGAGCCTAATCAATGAAAGCATGTAAAAGATTTGGATCGATTCAAAATCAAACATGCATTGGCACTACGCCATTGATTATTTAATGGAGAATTGGATTCTCGAAATGTAAGACTCGCTCAAAACATTGTCAGTTGTTGAGCATTCTGGACATGTAAATGTCCATTAAGAAATCTTACATGAAATTCCTTATTCAAACAAATGAAACTTGATCGAGAAAATCGAAGATACTGAGCTAAGTATCTCTGAAGCCAGATCCAAAACATATCACGTGATATGAGTTTTGGTATTGTACCTTCATGTGCATTCATGCGCATATGGGGTCTCCCGCTTATATGAATAAGCTGGTAGGGAGATAAGTTGGATGTAAAATCCATCTTATGCAATTCGTGGGGTATCCAGAAAACTCTATAGGATACAAGTTCTACGATCCTACAAGATAAACTACGTTTGTCTCAAGGAACGCACACTTCTCGGAGAAGGATTTCTTGCTAGGCAAGAAGGAACACAACGTAGAACTAGATGAGGTCACTGAAGCTGAAAGGACCAACGAGGTCGATCAAGCTGACCCATCACCACAGGCAGTGGGAGAACATGAGCATGAAAGTGCACCAGAAAGTACACCGGTACTTCGTAAGTCAGAAAGACAACGTAGAGAACCCGAGAGGTACTACGGTCTGCTGCGTGAGACTAGACAGTCTCTAACCGACCCAAGGACTTACGAAGAGGCTATGCTAGGCATGGACTCGGGAAAGTGGCGTGAAGCCATGGAATTCGAATTGGACTCCATGCACTCGAACAAGGTCTGGGCCTTGGTAGATCCACCAGTGGGAGTAGCTCCCGTGGGTTGCAAGTGGATCTATAAGCGAAAGCTTGGAGTGAACGGAGAGGTAATAACCTACAAGGTGCGACTAGTGGCAAAAAGGACACACTCAAAGGCCAAGCATCGACTTTGAGGAGACCTTCTCGCCCGTCGCAATGTCTAAATCCATTCGAATCTTGCTGGCCATAGCTGCGTGGTATAACTACGAGATATGGTAGATGGATGTAAAGACTGCCTTTCTCAATGGGGACATTACCAAGGAGATCTACATGAAGCAACCAAAAGGATATACATCCAAAGGAGATGAACACAAGGTGTGCAAACTCCAGAGATCCATTTATGGACTGAAGCAAGCTTCCCGAAGTTGGAACATTCGTTTCGATGAGACAATCCAAACTTTTGGATTCATCAAAAACATGTTCGAACCTTGCGTGTACAAGAAGGTCAGTGGGAGTACAGTTGAATTTGTGTGCTTTATGTTGATGACATTCTTCTCATTGGGAACAAATGTGAAAGTGTTGTCCGAAACTAAAGCATGGTTATCTACACAATTCTCGATGAAGGATTTGGGAGAAGCATCCTTTGTACTAGGTACAAGGATCTACCGAGATAGATCAAAAGGAATGCTGGGCCTCTCCCAATCCCAGTACATAGATAAAATCTTGAAAAGATTTAGCATGGAAGAATCCAAGAGAGGATTGCTTCCAATGAGACATGAGATTGCACTCTCTAAGTCTATGGCCCCAAAGACGCCTAAAGAGAGAAGCAATATGTCTCGAGTACCATATGCATCCGCAATAGGAAGCATAATGAATGGTATGTTATGTACGAGACCAGACGTAGCATACGCTTTAAGCGTTACAAGTTGCTACCAGTCTGATCCAGGTGAGCAGCACTGGATAGCCGTAAAGGCAATTCTGAAGTACCTGAGAAGGACTAAGGAATTGTTCTTGGTATACGGTGGAGGAGAATTGAAATTGGAAGGCTATACTGATTCTAGCTTCCAATGTGATGTAGACGACTTCAAGTCGACATCTGGATACGCGTTCTGCCTCAATAGTGGTGCGGTAAGCTGGAAGAGCTCCAAGCAAAACGCTACCGCAGATTCAACCACCGAGACAGAATACATTGCCGCGAGTAAAGCAGCAAAGGAAGGTGTTTGGATGAAAAACTTCATCCAGGAATTAGATGTGATACCTAGCATTGTCGAGCCATTACTATCTTCTATGATAATAATGGAGCTATCTCGCAAGCGAATGAGTCGAGATCTCATCAGAATCCAAGCACAAACTAAGACGATACCATTTGATATTTATATCATTGGTAGAGGAGACATAAAGATGGAACGTGTCACCTCAAGGGATAATACGACGGACCCGCTGTCTAAGCCATTGCCTCAAAGGCATCCGAAAACATCTGTCTAAGATGGGAATCAGAAGTATGAAAAGTTGGCTTTAGTACAAGTGGGAGATTGATAGAATAGTGTCCTGCAAGCCAACTGTTTTGGCTGCATTTAATTGAAAGGACCATTCGATTGGATTAATAAATGCATTTATATATATGGTCAACTTTATCTTATGTAATAATTATCTACGCATAAGGATAGAAGTCCTTAGATCACAGGGCTATGGGACAACCCGTGGACTGATCTCCAAGGCCGTGATCTAGAACATATTCAAGAGTCATAGAATCCAATCGAGATAGGACATCGTTGGATTCGGTTAGACTCTCACTGTTGTGTATACTCCGATGAACTGGAGGACGCTGGGGTCCACGAGCGTGACTGGGATAGTCGATACACATAAGTGGGTGGCTTGCTGGGATAGCAAGCGCACTGAATACCCCAATTAGGAAATAACTCACCATGGAAGCGGTAGTCGTATATCGGGGTTGAAGTTATTCCAATTTACAATAGTATACGAGGAACGATCCCTAACTACTTGAGATGATAGGGTTTATCTGGTGCGAGAACGTCTATGCTTTGATATGAGTCCCGACTGACTGGAGATCGCCAGAAAGTCTCTGTGGACTCATATTGGGTATAGAGGAACTCGTATGCAGATTCATATCATCAACAAAGGATCCATTGACCCGACTCGATAGATTGGGAAATTCTCCTATGGATTTCTGTGAGAAATTAATTCTAGTAAAATCCTCGGCCGAGGTATCTGACGGCTTTATGTAAGTAGCTCATAAAGGTTAAGTCAAAGAGAATTATTTCGAGACCAGAATGCATAAGGTCAAGACAAAAGAAAAGGGAGACCGATGAAAGACCATACCCTTAAGTCTCGACTGGGAGATTGATCGATGGAGAGATTATGTCGTATATGGAAATTGTAAATGAGATAAAAGGTTCACTGAATTAATTCACCAGTGATTGGGCTCCATGGGCTTGTGGCTGGACATCGACCGTGGAGTGTGGGAGAATTCCCAAATTGGCAGGGGTGCTAATTTTGGAATGATCAATCGACAGAGTGTTCGATTGATTTAGAGTAAATCTTACTCGAATAATTAAATGATATTTAATTATAACCCACGGCCAATTATGTGGTGAACCTACGGGGGCATACACAATACACATGAAGCGAAAGCGAGGAAATAAGAACGACCGAGTCGACTGGGTCGACTGGGTGAATAATCGACTAGGTCGATTATGATGGGTGGGTCGACTGGGTCGACCCAATTGGAACAAATGGGATCCAATTGGAATTGGATCAGGATCATAAATTAAATTGGAATTTAATTTGTGGATTAATTAATTAAGTTGGATTTAATTAATTAGAAGGGATTTTAATTAAATGGACTTAGAGTATGATTTAATTAAATGGGAGATTAAGTTAATTAATTGGGCTATTTAATTGGGAGATTAAATAAAGCCTGGTCAAATTAATTAACTGGGCCATGAATTAATTAGGAGACTTGGTCTTCTAATTAAAGAGGGCCATGGCCCATGTAGGAGAGAGGAAACCTAGTCCTATTAGGATTAGGTTAGGGAGATAACTATAAGTAGCTATCTTGTAGTTATTTTCACACAACTCAACAAGCAAAAATTGAGCAAGAGCAAAATTTTCTCTCCCTCTCCCACATAGCAATAGCCGAACCCATTCTTCCCTGTGGAAGAATTTTTCGTTTTCGACTTTGTTCCAAGATCGTTCCTAAATCCTAGATCATAATATATCTTGTGTTCTAGCTGATCAAGATTTATTATTTTCGTGTAATTGTGGTGTATCAACCCGTAGAGGCGCAACACGTGGGGCGCTACTGCAGAGCTTGGGTCGATTTGCTGAGGAGAAATTCAGAGTCCGTTTTGCTGACTGCCAACTTGGATTTGCAAGGAGATAGGTATAACGTGCAAACTTATACTATCGTTTTATTTATTCATATATATACAACTAGAGAGTATCCTGGCAAGATTCCGTAAGAGGTCCTAAAAATTTTATATTCCGCTGTGCCTAGGGCTGTTTATCTTACCGAATCCCAACAGCTGATGCCACCGATTGAATCAAAGTTGCCCGACCGGCCATGGAAAGAAGATTAGCTTTCAATGCCGATAACTTCGCAGCCACTCTATCAATAACTTCACGAAAGATACGGGGGGACACCCTCTCGTGAATGAGCGGTACACCCAGGTATTTGCCCAAATTGGTCGTTATGCCAATACCTAATAATGCTGAAATTTCTCTTTTGGTCCTCCCACCGCTGGATTTGGCAAAGAACACCTTAGACTTATGAAGGTTAACCTTCAAGCCGGAAGAATCAGAGAAACGTTGAATAACATCTCGAACAGTTCTTGCATTTCTTACGGTTGCTTTCGCCATGAGGATGAGATCATCCGCAAAGAATAGGTGCGAAATTTTGGGCCCACCACGACATGGGGTAATGGGCTGTCATTTCTTTTTATTAACCTCTTCTCCGATGATATATGAGAGTCTCTCTATACATAAAACAAACAGGTAGGGGGAGAGGGGGTCCCCCTGCCTAAGCCCACAATTTGGCGTAAAGCCTTCCAGAGGTTCCCCGTTCTAACGTATGCTCGGTTTAGAGCATCGAACACAGAACATAATCAGTTCCACCATTGGAGTCGGTAAGCCAAAAGTATGAAGCGTATGTTCCATAAATTCCCATCTTACCTTGTCATAAGCTTTTTCTAAATCCAGTTTGATCACTATCTCTCCTGTTTTATTTTTCTTTCTTTTCCTTAGTGAGTGAAGAACCTCTTGTATAACAAGGATGTTATCATGTGTACTTCGACCAGGTATGAAACTACTTTGTGTAGGCCCAATAAGAGTTGACATGAGTGGCTTTAACCGCTGTGAGATAGTTTTTGTGATAATTTTATAAATAACATTCCAGAGAGCAATCGGTCGAAAACTAGCTGCAGTGGATGGACTGATCTCTTTCGGGATTAAGCAAATAAAGGAGCAGCCCAAATTCTCATTAAAACGGCCCGTTTGGAATGCATTGCTGACCAGCTGAAACACCGATTCTCCTACCTCCGCCCAACATTTTTGATAGAAAAAGGCTTGAAATCCATCCGGCCCCGGTGCTTTGAAGGGACTTAACCCTTTTACCACCTCCTCCACCTCTTCGTATGTAACTGGTCTTTGTAAGGCCATAGCATCCGAGGGGGAGATAATTTTCTGAAGCTTGCTGCACGGAAGAGTTCCCCCAATACCAATGTTATTTTGCTGGAAAAGTTCAAGGAAAAAATTTCTGACATGGTGTCTTAGAGTGGAGTCACCAGTCACCCACTCACCATTAATTTTCAGAGCGACGACTTTATTATTCCGTCTCCGACTAACCGTAGTCATATGGTAGAATTTGGTATTCCTATCACCTTCAATGAACCATTTAACCCTCGACTTCTGAAACCACAATAATTCCTCCTGTTTGAGAATCAAATTATATTCCTTAATGAGCTTTTCTTCTAAGTCGACTAAAAAGTCATTATCCCCATAGCAGAGACTTTTTTGCACCCCATTGAGACGAGCCAGAATGTTTCTCTTCTTATAGAAAATATTGCCAAAGGAACTTTTGTTCCACTCCTTAAGAGCCTTTGGAAGTTTATGCATAGCCTCATAGATAGACTCCGCAGAGTTCCAAACTCGATCCACCACCTCTTTACATTCTGGATTCGTAAACCACGCGAGTTCGAACCGAAACGGTATTCTAGACCTTGGTCTATCCATCCCGTTACAAAGAGTAAGTAGTGGGTGATGATCCGAATGCATGCGTGGAAGGTGGAGGACCATACTTTCCGGGAAGTATTCTTGCCACGCCACATTCGCAATCGATCTATCGATCCTTTCTCGAACACGGGCAAGACCATTCCTTGAGTTATTCCACGTAAATTTTGGCCCCCTAAGCCCCAGGTCCATAAAACCGCAAAGATCCATCATCTCTTTAAACCTTCGACATCGAGAAGCCGACGCAATTCTTCTCCCTCGTTTTTCACCCACATTAACCACTTCATTGAAATCACCGGTGACAAGCCAAGGAAGGTAAACCGTGGTCCCCATGGTTTCTAACCTATTCCAAAACCCCTCCCTTTCTGACGGATTTGGTTTAGCATACACCCTCGAGCACAACCAACCATTACCAAACTTAGGCTCAATAATGGCGTGAATAGCCTGCTGGTCCATATCAATAATATCAACCTTAGTGTCCTCAACGTGCCATAACATCCAAATACCACCACTTCCACCAACTGTAGGTGCCCGACACACCCCTGAAAATCCTAGATTCGTAGAGATACTAATCGCCCTTCCCTCCGCTACACGAGTTTCCAACAGAAAAACGATATTCGGACAATGACTATTAACTAATTCACGAAAATTAGTTCTGAAGTTTTCATTACCTGCCCCACGGCAATTCCAAGTTAGTATCTTCATCGTAAGAATGATAAAGTTGAGATATGAGATGTTCAACATCCCTTCCCTCCATGTTTTCCCAAATCTGGTCCGCTATGGCACCCAAAATCACTTCTTGTCTCTCCCGTTCCCTCACCATTTCGTAGTGTGAGAGGTGGCTTGGATCTCGCATCTACTCCTGCTGAAGTAAAACACCGATTTGGGGATACCTCAACTTCACCTCCATGGTCACTCTGATTTTCAATAAGCAGAGTATGATTTGAGACCTCTGCATTCTGATATTTAATTTTGGCTTGGGTTGGCCCCATACTTTTGCGGCCCATAAAGGAATTGTATTGTGGGTCAGGCTCCATTGTTCCATTCAGTCCCTCGTTTGGGTTTTTATTACTTTCCTTCAAATTATTTTCTGCCAAGTTAGGCATATTACACATGTACTGTTCATTTAATTCATCCGGCCCATTTGTGGTATCCATTAACTCTATCTGCTCCACAGTTGGGCTGGGGTAATTAATCAATTCCAAATCCATGTTGTCTGGTCCATTAACCTCATGTGGGTCGCATATAGTCCCATTGGCCCCCATCTTACCGTTCTGATACATTGTACATTCCAGAATTCCCCCATTACCTAGAATAGTCTTAATTTTTGCCCCCTCACTTTTTTGTCTCCAGATTTTGGTGCTTTGACCTACCCCCTCATGGGTTGTCCCTTTCAAACCCTCTTGTCGTTGACCTCCCTCTACCGTTGCTATTGGTTCAGACTCCTCAAAATGTGTAAGTTCCTTAAACCTGTTCTGGCTTCCCCCTGTTTTCTTTCCTTTTTCTGTCTTCCCCATATGTCGAGAGTTTCTGCCCTTCTGTCTCTGTACCTGCAACCAGCCTCCAAATTCGTCTTTTTCTAATTTTTCAACGAGCCAACTCGGTCCTGAGTCCGCTTGACTCAGAAGTTCTTTTTCCACTACCATTGCTGGTTGGCTCATCTTCAACGGGCATTCTTGATTTCGATGGCCTGTTCTAACACAACCGTAGCAAAGTACAGGAAGATTTTCATACATAACCGGAAATAATTTCCCCCGCAGCCAGACAGCTCTTGCCACAGGCTTTTCGACATCAATCTGAACGCAAATACGCGCGAATTTCCCCTTTGTGGCCCAATACGTATTATGATCTATCTTAATTGGCTCTCCCAAACTGCGTGCAATCGAGTAAATGATTGGTTCCTTATAGTATTCCAATGCAAGTTCTGATACACGCACCCACGTGATAGCTGTAGTGATTTTGTCTGTCGAGGCGCGAAAGTTGGGCATCCATTTCCTTACGGTCAAGAAGTGTCCCGCCACCATCCACGGACCCTCCGTAAGGATGTACTCATACCTTTCTTTGTCCTGGAGTTTTATCACGAAGCAATTTGAGCCAATATCAATAAGTTCAAACTCACCATTAAGCTTCCACATCCTGTCAAGTTTTGCAGAAAGTAGGTTGAAATTCCAACCCTTGCCCATGAATTTAAGGATCAGACCCTCTTCCTTCCATGGCCTTCTGATAGATTCAACAAGGTCGTCGTCCAAAATAATCTTTGGGTATGGGCATTCATCAGTTGCCTCCTCCACTCCAATTCTTTCTAAATCCGACATAAACTTGGTTTCAAACCGAACTGCTTCACGAGTGCTTGATTCACCCTTAAGCCTCTGAACGTACGATGGTCTCTCCATCATCTTCACATCCTCACTGCAAGAGTTTGGGTTCACTTCGCTTTCCACAGGCTTAACGGAGGTATCCTCAGTATCAGTCCGCACCTTCTTGGTATTTCGCTCGTTCAGGGAAGGGTAAGATCTTTGGTAATCCAAAGTGGATTGAAGATTATTGGGTTGCACATTCATGGTAGAAATTCACATGGGGGGTCGAGACATCACCTTAAGTTAATTATGGTGAACCTGATGCGGGCGTAAAGATTTGAATCCGAACCCGGATTATTTTGAATATAATTGAAGAACAACTTCTACGAAATCATGTTCGATGGTATGTTCCCTTAATTTTAGCAATCGCAAGAATCATGTAAAAATATTTATTTGACAATTATGTATCAATAATTCAATATGAAAGTTGGCTTCACCCGTTGCTTCGTGTTATGCCTCAAGACAACATGTGAATTTGACGATGTGAGCGACATGCTTAAACTAGTGGTTCCAGTAAGTCATCTCCAATCGAGGCGGGAGGAGGGAGAGGGAGAGGAAAACGGGGAGGGGAAGGGGGAAGTCCCCTTGCGCGTGCAATGGGTGGCCTCAACTTCGCGGCCACCTGCTACCTTTTTTTTTGTTAATTATAAAATTAACAAACAATGTTTTTTTTTTAAAAAAATGGGAAAGTTTAATTTTTAAATTTTGTGTAAGATTTAATTAAATTGTATTTTTAATTTTCTGTAAGTTTTAATAACATTGTAATATTTAATAACATGATTAATTTTAATTTTGAAAATTAAAATTTGTACAAAACGTACAAATATTTCATTTTTAAACTTTTATTTAATAATATTTTAAATTTAATTTTAATTTTTAAATCTTAATTTCGTCTACGTTACAACTACGAAATATTAAGTACACAAATAAAAAAAATTTATTATTATTATTATTAATATTTTATTAAGTAACAACGGGAGAGAGTGTGAATTGGAGTTTTCATCTTTCAAGATATAGTTGTTTAAAAAGCATTGAAAAAAAAAAGGAGATAATAATTTATTTCTGGAGCAACTCTCAGACCATTGTTAAAAAAAAAGGGAAAAAAAACTTTTAATATCAAGAATTAGTTCAAAAAACACATTTGATATTTAACTTTTAAAAAAATGTATTTTATACCATGATTCACATCATCTTGACATATTTACTTTTGCCATCAAGGACATAATTCAACACGTGCCCGTTAAGTAAAACTATGCCTGTTTTTTCTCCTATTGTCAATTTAGCGGGCACACATGCTAAATTTCGTTCGAAAATTGACGACAATACTAAATGTGCAAGAGGGTTGAAGCATGTTATGAAATGTATTATTTTAAAAAGCTTGGTATCAAATATATTTTTTGGACTAAATTTGATATCAAAAGTATTTTTCCTTCTAAAAAGTAACATTCGATTAAATTACGTTATAAACTATAGTATTTATATATAGTATGTGTTAATACATCTTTTGCGATCTCAAACGTATAATATTTTCATAATTCTTTAATTCAAGTATGAATACTTATTTTCCTACAGTTCATTAAAATATGAAATGGTATAATATACTGTATATATCAAGCAAGTAAAAGAATTCTCAATAAGTATATATCAAGCAAGTAAAAGAATTCTCAATAAATATTACATAATACTTCATAATTTAGTAAGGAAATGTTGGACCTTTTTTTTGTCTAATATTAAAAATCCGTACAATTAGAATTATAATAATAATATATAATAAGACAAATACATGTTTGACTAACTTTTTACCAAACTTATAGTATGTAGCACGTAAAATCAATGTTATTAAAATCGGATCGGACCGGTGGTTCGACCGCGAACTGAAGATCTGTCCAATTCGATTAACCCAATTCAGTATGGACCAGGTTGAACCGGTTTAAAACTGGTGAACCAACGAACCGGTTCAACCCGATTCTAGTTTTCCTTTTTCTTTTTTTTTTTCCTCAATTTTTTATTTTTCTAATAATAAAATTAAACTGAAAACTTTTATTGAATGATGGATTTGAATACCTGACCTCTATAATATAGTACAATATCCTTACCATTTGAGCTACATCATTTTTATTAAGCTTTTAGTATAAAAATTTATATATTGTGGAAAACTTATACCCAAATTTATTTATAAATTAGATTATGATAATTAACTCAAATCAATATTTTACACATTATCAATAAAAATTAAAACTAAATTTAGTTTTATGACATAATTTCTTATTAAAAGTCATATCGATATAATTTTTAAAATTAATGTTGAATATTATAATTGTATACATAATCTATTTTAAAATTTATTACTCTCTTAGCTTGTTGTATTTTAAACTTACAATTTTTATATTTTAAGTAAGTAAATATAATCATATTATATTTATATGAGCTTACTAATTAGTATCGTATTATCATTATTATATAAGTTAGATAAATATTATATGATTTAATTTAAATATATTCTAAGTTTTTGTATATTTTTAGTTAATAGTAGGATAATATTTTAAATTTAATGCATATTGTATATACTTTAAAATTAAATATAGGGTAAATTACGAATACCCCCTTCAGGTATGGCCTAATTACAAAAATCCCCCTCACGTATTGGGTATTACAAAAATCTCCTTCAGGTTTGTCATATTCTTACAAT
>CM076711.1:45193775-45347186 GCA_038501285.1 Penstemon eatonii | reverse complement strand
TGATCGTGCAGATTGTTTTGGTCTTTGAACTTCTTTAAGTTTTCTTGGATTATTTTGTTGATCGCTTCGATCTGTAGATTTGTTTGTTATCGATCAGTTGAGTCGATCAGACGGGCGCCGTTCCAACTTACTTGCATTTATTTCCGGAAGTCAAAGGGTCGCGTTCTCGTCCCTTGATTAAACTCCTATCGTCCGTAGGATCATTCTCACGGGCGCCTATAAATAAGTAGGCAGTTTCCTTATTTTCCATTCATAACAATGGATATCTCGGTTTCCTTAAGTTTCATTTTGCCTTCGGACCCCATAATGTTCAAGAAGTCACATTATCGTGATTTGTTCGTTCGCAGTAAAGGAATTGTCCCCAGTCTTGTATTGACGGGTCCCATGTCAGCCCTTCCTTGTATCGACGGATCCCATGAGATCTCTGCTTTAGTCTTCATCACCTTAGAGGTCCGTGGTTTCCGTCTGCACATGGGGGGTTCATACTTGCCAGCCGCCTCCGCTCTTCGATGTTACTTCCGGAGTGATAGATCGCCGGGGTGGCTGGTAAGTTTTACCGTTTCACGACGGTCCCGAAGTGATGCTGCTCTAGAGTAAAATGTTTTATAGATAAAGTAAAAGCAGTATCTTCTTCTGGGTGGGTGAGCATTGCTAGCTTATCTGGCTGGTAGTGTTCATTTCATCTGGAATCACATTTGATCTTCAGAGCCCTGCCATCGAACCAAAGAAGTCGACCATCCTGAGCAGCATGCTTCTTAGGTGGTTTATTATGATCGATGAGGTACTAGGGAGGAGATTGGTGTTTCCGTGGACATTGTCGTGAAGATAGTCGATCCCATAGGATCAATTTAACTAGATCATTGTAACGATCTTTAGATAGCAAGCAGATTTCTGTAACGTAGGATATTTGTATGTAATTGATTTGATGAATAAAATATTATTTATTTCTTGCATCTTCTTTGTCGTTTGATAATTTTATTTACGAGGAGTAATTTCCGAGCAGATGAATTCATACTTGATTTTTAAAACTTTAGGAGTATCAGCGGATCTTTTTTAGATCGTTAGGAGTAGATCGAGGAGTTTTTATTGAGCGTATCAATGTGTACTCAATCTTGCTATAATTTAGACTTAGGATTTTATAACAAAATCCTTCTTTGTCGTTGTAATTAATCGAGGAGTTTTTATTGAGCGGATCAATGTTTACTCAACTCGTTTTGTTTAGATTTATGTTTTTAACCCAAAAATCTCTTTGATCGTTGAACATATATCGAGGAGTTTTTATCGAGCGGATCGATGTTTACTCAACTCGTTTTGTTTTAGACTTAGGTTTTTCATACCAAAAAGTCTTTTTGATCGTTGAATATATATATGTCGAGGAGTTTTTATCGAGCGGATCGATGTTTACTCAACCCTTTTTGTTTAGACTTAGGTTTTTAGTACCTGAAAGTCTTTTTGATCGTTGAATATATATGTCGAGGAGTTTTTATCGAGCGGATCGATGTTTACTCAACTCTTTTGTTTAGACTTAGGTTTTTAGTACCTGAAGTCTTTTAATCATTATAGATATATCGAGGAGTTTTTATCGAGCGGATCGATGTTTACTCAACTCGTTTTGTTTAGACTTAGGTTTTTCGCACCAATAAGTCTTTATGTTTGTTGTGTTCGATCGAGGAGTTTTTATTGAGCGGATCAATGTTTACTCGACTCGTTTTGTTTTTGTGGTCGGAATGAGGAGTGTTTATTGAGCGGATCAATGTATACTCGACTCATTTATAATTCAGACTTAGGTTTATCACCAAAAAGTCTTTTTTGCTGTTGAATATATATATGTCGAGGAGTTTTTATCGAGCGGATCGATGTTTACTCAACTCGTTTTGTTTTAGACTTAGGTTTTTCGTACCAAAAGTCTTTTTGATCATATATGTGTCGAGGAGTTTTTATCGAGCGGATCGATGTTTACTCAACTCGTTTTTGTCGTCGGAATGAGGAGTGTTTATTGAGCGGATCAATGTATACTCGACTCATTTATAATTCAGACTTAGGTTTATCACCAAAAAGTCTTTTTTGCTGTTGAATATATATATGTCGAGGAGTTTTTATCGAGCGGATCGATGTTTACTCAACTCGTTTTGTTTTAGACTTAGGTTTTTCGTACCAAAAGTCTTTTTGATCATATATGTGTCGAGGAGTTTTTATCGAGCGGATCGATGTTTACTCAACTCGTTTTTGTCGTCGGAATGAGGAGTGTTTATTGAGCGGATCAATGTATACTCGACTCATTTATAATTCAGACTTAGGTTTATCACCAAAAAGTCTTTTTTGCTGTTGAATATATATATGTCGAGGAGTTTTTATCGAGCGGATCGATGTTTAACCAACTCGTTTTGTTTTAATATTTATCAATATGCTAGTGTAATTCCACCGAGCGTTAATCAAAATAATCGATGTATAGAAAATGCTAAAATTTTTACTATTTGAACTCTAGGCTAGGGCCTTTGTTACAAGGATTAAAACTTGATAAAGTAAAAATAAAACAATGCAGTATAATCTGCTAAAATTTATTTACCATAGTATTTCCTAAGGTTGACTGCGTTCCAGGTTCTTGGTAAGGCTGTCCCATCCATGTGTGCAATTTTGTATGAACCTCTCTTTCCTACGCCGATGACGATGTAAGGTCCATCCCAATTTTGTTGTAACTTTCCCACATGCTTGGATACTTCTACCTTTTTCAAAACCAAGTCCCCTTCTTTGAAGGTTCGGACGCGTACTTTTTGATTGTATGCTTTCTCCATATTTGCCTTAGTGGCTTGTAGGCGTACAGCAGCTTTATCTCTTAAGGCTTCGTAGTTCGATTAGCCCACAAAACTCCTGGTAGCTCATCGAGCCATTTTCCTTTGGCGGCTCCTAACCTTTTTTCCAAAGATTTTATTATCTCTCGGTTTGCTACTTCAGTTTGTCCATTTGCTCTTGGATGCCCGACTGAAGTGAAATTTTGTTGAATCCCCAGTTTCGAACACCATTCTATCACTTGTTTTCCAGCGAATTGGGTTCCATTATCGGAAATTAGGATTCTTTTCACATTGTAATTCGCTATTTCTAACGACACTACCATAGGGAAGTCTGGGTTATCTTCTTTCGTATCCCAAGTAATGTTTTTAGGTACTTCGCCTTCGTTAAAGCTAATCGGCTCGTGATTTGTTGGCCTATTTTCTAACGTCCATATTTCTTTTGGATATTTAGAACTTGCAATTAAGGATCTGGCCATTCTTCGTCGAGCATTGCGACTATCTCCACCCGCAGGCCCCCCGGATATAGTGTGGATAGTTCCATTGATCTGGTCGTGATTCAACTCCTGAGTAGGTCGATGTTCTGGTGACCTTCGATGAGAACTTCTCCTTTGAGTTCCGTTCCGGGGGCTTCTGCTTCTTTCCCTTTTGCGATTATCTCGTTCTATGTATTCGTCTAGTTTTCCTTGCTCGATCAGTTTTTCAACTTCTCTCTTAAGGTGAAAACAATTTTCCGTTCGATGCCCATGTGCCCTATGGTACTTACAGTATTGATCATAGTTTCTAGACCCTGGTCTGGGCTGAGCGATTTTCCTCGCCTCAGGAATCCAATTATTCCTTTCTAGAACTTCCAAGATTTCTTCGATTGGAGCATTTAATCTTGGGTGTTCTACTTGATTCACTCTGCTTCTGATTGGTGGTTCAGGGTTTCTTGGTCTTTGGTAGAAATTAGGTTGCCTTTCTCGGTCGGCTCCGCTGTATTCCAGTCGCTGGAAAACGTTACCTCTCTTGGAAGATCGCTCGTAATCCAAGGATCTTTGGGCGGGAATCCTATCATGCCGCTTAGACCCTGTAGCCGTAACTTTGTTTTTGTTTTTATCCTTAAAGGAATTCATCTCTTCTTGGGTCATATACTTAGATGCTAGGCTCATGATGTCGGCGAACGTTCTTGGTTGCTTTCGACTGAGGGCATTTCCGAACTGCCTGTTTTTAGTGAGATCGAAGAGGATAGATATTATGTAATCGATATTTGGGGAATCGATTTTAAGCAATTCTACGTTGAATCTGGCCAACCAATTCCTTAGGGATTCTCCTTCTTGTTGATATATAGTTCCAAGGTAGCTCATTGGAAGTTTTTGTCTCTTCTGGCTGGCGAACTGCTGTGTCAATTTGTTACAGAGTTCCCTAAAGCTGAATATGGAGTTGGCAGGTTGTTTCGCGAACCAGTCCAACGCGAGTCCTTCGAATGTGGTTACCATTAATTTGGCAGTGAATTCAGCAGAGTGGGCATATAAATTCATTATATTCGTAAAGCTAAAAATATAATCATCCGGGTCAGTGGTTCCATCATAGCGAGGTAGTCTGCCCGGGACTTGTCCGATCGATTGTGCCTCTTTTATTTCCCTGCAGAAGGGAGAACAGGCCGCAAGGCTTTCCTGGAGTTCCGTGGTTCGGGCCCATGGATTTTGAATAGACCGTAAGCGTTGTTCAAGTCGGTCCTGCACCATCCTTTCAATTTCTCTTTCCGTCAGTCGAGCCGTTCGTGGTCGATCAGGGATTGTATCATCTATATCATCCTCAATAGGGATAATTGTTCGTTCCCTGGATCTACTGCGCCTCGCCGGGGTTTTTCTGTGACCTCGTTTCCTTCGAGGATTGTTGTCGGAGGGTTTCGAATTGTCCTGTTGTGGACTGTGTAGCGAGCGGTGCTCGCTTGGTGGGCTATCAGCTTGTTGAGATACGTGATCGTTTTGTCCGGGCGTTCTCCGAGCAGGAATTGTCCTGGCAGCCCTAGGGTTTTGCGGAATTTGATCAAGCACAAGTAATTCTTCCGGGGAGAGTGATTTAAAGAGCATCGCTATTTGTCGTAATTTCTCCTGAGCACCCGGGAGAGGAGCAGGGATCTCGGGGACTTCCGGCTCTTCCTGTATCGTGCCGGGAGGACCTCCTAGGGGTTCATGATCTCGGGGATGGGTATTCTGTAAATTCTCGTCGGTGTTGGGAACGTTATTATTGTCGTTCTCCTGTGGATCTTCAGATGTGTCATGACCGGTGGTTGTGTTACTTCTTGCTCCGATACGAGCGCTTTTCCTTGGGCGAGCCATATGTCGATCGAATAATTAACCTAGCCCCTCGGTGGGCGCCAACTAATTTAACCGTTTTTCGTCGGGTTAATTTAATATCAGTGAATTTGTGATATCGGGGGTTTGGATATTGAATTATTCAGTATATTGGGTTCCGTTACTTTATTCTGGATGGATCGTTTACAAAGAAAAGCAATAATCAAAGGCAAGAAGTAAAACCATTAACGAAAATAAGAACGCAATGATATGGAGGTAAAGTTCTGCAATAATAATGGATATTATTGAGTTCTATTGTTATCAATGTATTCTTGTGTAATCTCAGAATTAAGAGAATTCATCCTTGTCTTATACAATGAATAACTAGGTATTTATATTATGCTAAACCTAGTATTACAAGGAATCATAGTCCTAGTTGGACTCGGCCCAACCTATCCTTCTTGGGTCCGGAGTGTAATCTTTACTCGGAGCGAGCGGCATCAGGCTGGGACAGTAAGAAGATCCCGATCCGTTAGAATTGGTCGAATCGATCTTGTAATCTTTGTTCGGTCAGACTAGTATGTAGGGTGCGAAATAGCCCCCATCAATGCCCATAGTGTGATGAATGTATGGGTGGATGATCTAGTGGCCTTGACCTTATGTGATTGGATATTAATCTTGTAATTCATTTGATGATTTGGGTTTGTAATTAAATGGGGCTTGCATGCCTCTTATTTCTTGACTTATGTCAATGTAAAGAGAGTAGGCGTTAGGTTGTGAGGTTTATTCAAGATGAAGGACTTGAAGGACTTGTGAAGGACTTGAAGGACTTGGAGGACTTGAAGACCTTGAAGGCCATGTATGCATGGTGATGCATATGTAATAGAATAGGATTCTATTTCCATTTGTTTACTTACCCTAGATTGACCAATTGGGACATTCCTTGGCTCGGAATGGACCGCATAGGATCGGCCCATGATCATCCACCACGCGATAGGAGCATGCTAGGGCCGTTTATGCTTTGTTGGTATTTTATCCATTTGATGTATGTGATGCATGTTAGGATAGATCACCTAACAAAGATAAACAACTAAAATTTGGTGAGATCTTGCAACTTCAAATAATTAAAAACCTCCACTCGACCCAATCGAGTTTAATAATTAAGTCATAATGGGCAAGCGAGTTTTCGTAGTCCATGCCTTCCATCAATAGGGCTCGGTCATGAGTTGTATTCGATTCATCCGTTGTCTCACGAGTCGTGGAACGGGTGTAATTAGAGCAATATGATCGTTTCCTTGATGCACGAGTTAAAGTGCCAAGGGTAGGGTATATTCGGGTCATGGCGTTGTCTCACGAGTCGTGGAACGTCCATGATTGGGGTATGTCTTATCAAGATTGATGGTGTAGACTTAACGTTTAATAATATGGATGTCGCATGAGTCGTGGGTCCATACGAAAAGCGAGGCAAAATATTCTCAAAGGTCGTTTGGTAGAAACGATTGGCAATTTGTTGCCTACCTATTGAATTGACCACATGTCTCACGAGTCGTGGGTGTGGAAAATGTCTTTAGGACTTTGAGACCTACTAAGAAATTTGATTTCTCGTTTACCATGTGGGGGCATGGGATTCGATAAAATAGTGGGAGACCTTTATGGTTAGAAGTCCAAGATCATAAAGTATATTGAAAAATTGAATGAACGCTAAACATAATCTTTTTCGCCTTTGTAGATTTAAAAGTGTTTTAAAATGGCAAAGAACCCACTTCATTTGATACTTGACTCAAACAAACTCACCGGGCCAAATTACTCCGATTGGCTCCGCAACCTTCGCATTGTTCTCGATTCTGAGAAAAGGAGCTATGTCCTTACCGCCCCACCTCCTGTGGCTTTACCGACTGATTCATCGGATGAGGAGCGGGCCACCTTTGACAAATGGGTCGAAGATGATCTTCAAGCCCGTTGCCTCATGTTAGACTCAATGTCAAGTGAGCTTCAAAAGCAACATGAGAACATGTCTCATGCTTCGGATATCCACCTTCACTTGTCCGAGTTGTACTCGACTCCGGGTCGGCAAGAACGTTACTTGGCAAGTAAGGAGCTTTTCCAAGCTCGCATGATTGAGGGTTCATCGGTCCGTGAGCATGGGCTTAAGATGATTGGACTCATCGAAAAGCTTGCTCGTCTTAACGTGGTTATGGACAATGAACTCTATATGGATTTGATCCTTCAATCATTGCCCCGCTCATTTGACAACTTTGTGATGAACTTTAACATGCATAACATGGAAGTTGGACTTCATGAACTTGTTAATATGCTTCACACGGCGGAAAGCTCGATAGTAAAGGAGAAACATGTGATGTTAGCTCCCTCTTCTTCCAAGGGCCGAAAGGCAAAGGGAAAGAAAAAGAAGGGGAAAAGTTCCTCTAAGGACAAGAAGCCTCTTAAGGCTACTCCTAAAGTTGCGAAGGGAAAGGTGCCTAAGGGTATTTGTTTCCATTGTAATAAAGAAGGGCATTGGAAGAGGAATTGTCCTCTTTACCTTAAAACCGTCCCAAATAAGAATCAAGGTATATTTTTCGTTGAAGTTAATATTTCCGTGAATAATCCTAATTGGGTGTTGGACACCGCTTGTGGTTCTCACCTTTGTAATGACAAACAGGTGATGAGAACAACAAGGCCCCTTAAACCCGAGGATTGGATTCTCCGCTTGGGCAATGGTGCAAAAGTTGCAGCCGAAGCAATAGGGGACGTAGAACTAGATGTAGGACATTGTAAGCTAGTCATTAGAGATTGTCTCTATGTACCTACTTTAATCAAGAACCTTATTTCCATTCCTGTTTTGGATCAAGAAGGTTTTTGTTTTACCATTATGAATGGAATTTTTAGCATTTCAAAGAATGGTTCTTTATATGCAAAAGGTACACTAGCTAATGGATTGTATAATCTTGAAACGTCCATAACATCTAACACTATATTGCATGTTCACGATAATATTAAGAAACGAAAGGCAAATAACGATAACTCCGCATATCTATGTCATGCTAGACTTGGACATATTTCCATGAAGAGGATTCAAAGGTTGGTCTCAAATGGGTCTCTAGAAATAGTGGACTTGGATGAGTTCCCAACTTGCGAATCTTGCTTAAAGGGAAAAATGACCAAATTGCCATTTTCTGGGAAACCGGAACGTGCTTCAAGCACTTTGGATTTGATCCATACGGATATATGTGGACCACTAAGTGTTAGTGCTCGAGGAGGTTATAAGTACTTCATAACCTTTACCGATGATCATTCACGGTATGGATATGTGTATCTCATAACACATAAGTCCGAAGCTTTTGAAAGGTTCAAAGAGTTTCGAAATGAAGTAGAAAAGCAACTCGGTAAAAGTATTAAGTCACTTCGATCCGATCGAGGTGGAGAATACTTGAGTAGCGAATTCCTCGGTTATTTGAAAGAGAATGGGATTCTCTCAAAGTGGACTCCTCCGGGTACTCCTCAATTGAACGGAGTATCGGAGAGAAGGAATAGAACTCTGTTGGACATGGTTCGATCCATGATGAGTTTCACGGATTTACCTAGAAGCTTTTGGGGTTTGGCTCTTCTTACAGCTTCGAAGATACTAAACGTAGTACCTTCGAAAACTGTGCCTAAGACACCTCATGAGATGTGGTTCGGCAAAGCACCCTCTTATAAATTCATGAGAATTTGGGGGTCTCCCGCTTATGTCAAGAAGCTAGTGGGAGATAAGTTGGAAGCCAAGTCCACCTTATGCAAGTTTGTGGGATATCCTAGAGAGTCTATTGGATATCAATTCTATGATCCTAAGGAACAAAATGTGTTTGTTTCTAGGAACGCCATTTTCTTGGAAGAACGTTTTCTTGATAATGAAAAGATGGAGATAGAATTGGAGGAAATTCGTGAGACGAATGAATCACCACAAGAGATGGAAACAAATGAGAGTAATGAGGAATCCACTAGTACACATCAACTTCGTAGGTCCACTCGTGAACGTAAACAACCCGAACGGTTTGGATTGATACATGAAACGGGGCAATTGGATATTGATCCAAGGACTTATGAAGAAGCTATGTTGGACATAGATTCGGGAAAATGGCGTGAAGCCATGAGAGCCGAATTGGACTCCATGTACTCAAACAAGGTATGGACCTTGGTAGATCCACCAAAGGGAGTAGTACCCATTGGTTGCAAGTGGATCTATAAGCGAAAGCTTGGAGTAAATGGAGAGGTGTCGACCTACAAGGCAAGGCTAGTAGCGAAGGGATATACTCAAACGCCGGGCATCGACTTTGAGGAAACCTTCTCGCCGGTGGCCATGCCGAAGTCCATTCGGATCTTGCTTGCCATAGCCGCATGGTACGACTATGAGATATGGCAAATGGATGTGAAAACCGCTTTTCTCAATGGAGACATTGAAGAAGAAATTTATATGGAGCAACCAAAAGGTTTCACACCCAAAGGTAGTGAGCAAAAGGTTTGCAAACTGCAAAGGTCCATTTATGGACTTAAACAAGCATCCCGATATTGGAACAAGCGTTTTGATGAGACAGTCAAATCGTTTGGCTTCATCAAGAACATCTATGAACCTTGTGTGTACAAGAAGGTTAGTGGGAGCTCGATAGAGTTTATAGTGCTTTATGTCGATGATATTCTTCTCATTGGGAATGAAGTAGGAATATTAGAGAAGACTAAAGCATGGTTATCTACAAAATTCTCCATGAAAGATTTGGGAGAAGCTTCCTTTGTATTGGGAATACGGATCTATAGAGATAGATCTAAAAGGTTGCTAGGGCTATCCCAAATGTTGTACATAGAAAAGATACTAAAGAGGTTTAGTATGGATGATTCGAAGAAAGGGTTTCTTCCAATGCGACATGGAATCCATCTCTCCAAGTCGATGTCTCCCAAGACTGACGATGAAAGAGAAAGGATGTCAAAGATACCTTATGCGTCCGCTATAGGGAGCATAATGTACGCCATGCTATGTACTAGGCCGGATGTGGCACATGCTCTTAGTGTCACAAGCCGCTTTCAATCCGATCCAGGTGAGAGTCACTGGAGTGCCGTAAAAGCAATCCTCAAGTACTTGAGAAGAACTAAGGATTTGTTCTTGGTCTATGGTAATGGAGAATTGAAACTTGAAGGTCACACTGACTCTAGTTTTCAGTGTGATGTAGATGACTCCAAGTCTATGTCAGGTTTTGTATTTTGCTTGAACGGAGGTGCAGTAAGTTGGAAGAGTCCCAAACAGGAAACTGTGGCCGATTCTACAACCGAAGCAGAATACATAGCTGCATGTGATGCTGCTAAGGAAGGTGTTTGGATGCGAAACTTCATCCAAGAGTTGGGTGTAGTTCCTAGCATTGCCGAACCCGTTGCTATCTTCTGTGATAACAATGGGGCCATTGCGCAAGCAAAGGAGCCAAGATCTCATCAAAGATCCAAGCACGTATTGAGGCGATATCATTTGATACGAGATATCATTGATAGAGGAGACGTGAGAGTGGCGCGCGTTGACTCAAAAGAAAATGTGGCGGACCCACTGACTAAACCATTGCCAATCAAGGCTTTTGAAGGACATCGCCTTAAGATGGGCCTTAAAGTTATGAACGATTGGCTTTAGTGCAAGTGGGAGATTGTTAGAGTAGTGCCCTGCAAGCCAATCGGTTGTCTTGTTTACTCTTGTAATCAATCTTATTCATGATCAATAAAAGTTCGCATTGGCAATTCTTCATTTATTGTGATACATCTAAGCAATTTATGAAGCCCTTAGATCGTTGAAACTATGGAACATGGTGCATCCCTCTATGGAATATGTTCTACTATGGTTTAAGATCTTAAAAGCTTTCCAAGTCATAGAATACTATTGAGATAGGGCATCATTGTATTCGGTAAGACTTGCACGAGTATGCATTCTCTTTTGCATGGGGATGGATAGTTCCATGGACATCGATATGGTAGATATCAATGCATATGAGTGGGCGGCTTGATGAGATCAAGCGCGTCGAAACCCCGCAAGAAGAATCTCATCTTAGGAGTTATCGGAGATGAAGATTTCTTCTACTTACGATAGTGTACGTAAATTGGTCCTTTGACTTGAGATGTTAGAGTGAACTTCATGCGGAGCGTTTATGCTTTGATGTGTTACTCGACTACTAATTAGCGAGTCATCATAGTTTCACGTTGGGTATGGATTGCTTCGTAGTGAGGTTAATGACGTCAATAAAGGATCCATTAACTCCCACTGTGATGTGGTTGGGCGATTTCCTATGCATTCTTTTGTATGGATTGATTCCGGGAATCTTCGGCCGAAGTGAGTGATGTTAGATTTGGAAAGGGAGTTTCCAAATGGGTAATCACTAAAAGGAATCACCATAGAGAATAAAGACGCATAGTTATCAAGGCTAATAGGAATCCGTTGGACTCCATGTCCTAGGCCTCGATCGGGAAATAAGTTATTGGAAGGAGCGTACGGGCATGGTATGCGTAAGAGGATTGATGAGATCAATTCAAGAAAGGTTCACACTTTTTATTCATCATTAGTTAGGACTCGTCGACCGTGACTAGACGACTACCTCGAGTGTTGGGTACTCTAGATTTGATGAGATCATATCTAAGAGTGATTGATTAAAAGTAGTTTAATTAATCTTTTTAATTAAATCACAAATGGTTTGTGAGCCCACGGCTAATTGATGGTGAACCCAAGGGGCCACACACAATAGCACAAGATGCAACTTAGTTCAATCTATTAAAAGTCAAATTGGATTTGACAAGAAGTAGTAATTAATTAATGGAGATTAATTAATTAAAGGACTCTATTAATTTAAGTGTTAAATTAATTTAGTCGAAATTAATTAGAAGGGTCTAATTAATTGAAGGAACAAATAAATGGGTTTCTAATTTTGAATTAGAGATTGGATTTATTAATTGGGAAATAAATGTCCAATTAACCCATGACCAATCTAAATTGGTTTTATGAGATGATCATATATGATATGATATAATGTTAATATATATATGTGATATATATATACAAGAGAGAAATAAATATCTTATCAAGAGTTAGTGGTGGCCCCCACCACTAACTTGTATCAAAAGTAGTGTGCTTGGGAAGCTCAAGAAGTGTGCTTGGGAAGCACAATAAAGCTACAAGTCTTATTGGTGGATTTGATCCAACAATAAACTACATTGAATAATGTACACACATAAAAGATAAGATGTTGCCTTCATTCATGAGAGGTAGAAGTAGCAAGACAAAAACACACACTACACCTTTTAGTGTGTGTTCGGATTTCTCTCAAACCCTAGAAAGAAAAGTTGTTTTCTTCATCTCTTTCTCTTCCTTTATCAAGTTTCTAACTTGATTCAAGTACTACTTCATTCTAGCTAATAGATTGAGGGTGTATTTGCAAGATCTAGTTCATCTTCTTTACTCCTTAAGTGCTATCACTTGTGTGTGTGGGCTAGCTTTGGAGGATCTACACTTGGAGATCTTGGTGTGGATATTCTTGAAGAAAGAAGTTTTAAAGGAGGAGATTCTAGCTTGGAGGTGTTGAACCCGTGAGCTTGGAGGTTCTTGAAGGTTTCGGGTGTTACTTGATTGTCCCGATTCTTTGCGGCTCTTCACCTCCCAAGATTGGGAGAGGTATGACTTGATATCTTTCCTTCTAATATGAACTTTGAATGCATGATGATCCTAGGATAGTAATGGTAGAAGGTCTCCAAGGTTTTCTTGCAAAGTAGTTGCATTTTTGGGCCTATTTGTCCCCGATCAAAATTTTTGTTTCCGCTGCGTTTTGGCTGACCTTAGGACCATTACCATCAATTAATCATGAAACAGTCTCAAAGGTCGTGATCTCAAAAATGTTCCAAGTCATAGATTCATATCGAGACGGGGTATCGAATGAATCGTCAAGACTTGTACGATTATGCATGATTCACTTAAAGTGAATTTGTTGTTGTTTCATGAACAAGACATTGTTAATGTCAGTGCATATGACTAGGTGGTTCGATAGGGGATCGGACGCATCGAATGACCCGAACAGAGAGACCCATTGTGGAAGTGCGTAAAAAGCATATCGGTGGTGGGATGTCTCTCAAGACTTATAACAGTGTACGATTTAGTCTTAGACTTGAGATGCTAGGGCGAATTCGGTATACGGGTGTGCGTACTTTGATTTAGGAGCCGGGCACGTAGCTTGTCCATTGTGCGCCTACGTTGGGTACGTATAGTCGTATACGCGGATGGTTAGCATCAATATAGGATCTACCGACTCATCGTAATGGATGAGGGAATTTCCTGTACATTCTTAGATGATGCATTCCGAGAAATCCATGGCCATGGTCAGTGACGGATTTGGAAAGGGGTTTCCAGATTTAGCAGTCACACTGGAAGTATTATCCTGAATTAGAAAGTACAGAATCGAGATGATTAGAGGTGCCGACCAATTCACACACCCTAGGTCTCGATCGGGAAATTAGTCGTTAGAGGGACCGTATGTACATGGTACTTATAAGAGGTTTAAGGTTCACTGAAATCAATTCACCTGAAGTTGGGCCTCATGGGCTTGTGGCTAGACATCGACCATGGGGTGTGGGTACTCCTCAATTGATGGTAGATTAATTCTGGAGTGGTCAATTGAAAGTAGTTTAATTGATCGGAGCAATTAATTAAATAATTAATTGCTCATTAATTAAATCACAGAAATGTGAGCCTGCGGCCAATTGATGGTGAACCTAGAGGGTCACACACAAAAGCTGGAACTGTGATAGTCAGTTGTAGAACGAAACGATTTAAAGAAGTTAAATCAAGATAAGGAATTAGAGGGTTAATTCCTGGAGAGAGAAAATTAATTAGATTTTATCTGATTAATTAAATTAAATCTTTAATTAGATTTATTGGATTATTTAATTAAAGTATTAATTAAATAAATGGGTCATTTAATTAAAGTGGTTAGTTAAATGACTTGGGCTTATTTAATTAAAAGGACTAATTAAATAAGAGGTATGGGCTAACTTATCTGATGGCCCATTAGGCCAAAGAAAGAGATAAGGTCAAGAAGAGATAAGGATAATAATAGAGATTAGGGATAGGGTTGGACTCTCTCCTATAAAAGGGAGTCTTGCAGAATCAAAACCCTAACCCAAGCAAAAAACTAAAACCCTAATCTCTCATCTCTCTTGGCCACCCCCCCCCTCTCCCAAGAAGCCCTAGCCGCCGCCACTTCTACCACCAAGCCGCCGCCGCCGTGGTTGAGAAGGGCCGCGCACCTCTCTCCCTCTTCCAATCTACATCTAGAGTTGGATCTGAATCCAACTCTTGAATCTGAAGTGTTTCTTTCCTAGTTCGTAGCCTGTGGATTGAAGCAATCACAGATCCAGCTGGTGTGGACTATTCTCTAGAGGCACAACACTTGGGGTGCTCTAGTGATCCGAAAAGAAGACCGGAGATACCACCACCTTGCCTGTGGTGAGGTAAAATTGAAATTTTACCTATGTATTTATTTCTGTATTTGCATGATTAAATAAATTCAACCTTATTCATATGTACTAATAAGATGCCTGGGATGTGGATATAAAAATTTTAAATTCCGCACCGTTGTAGTTGACAATTATACCCACAAAATCCCAACAGTGGTATCAGAGCCTAACTTATTATGTACATATGAAAAAGGCATGAACGCATCAAATTATGTGATTATATGTATTTGTTGTGTTCTGATATTTGATTCTTACTTGTTATGATAAATTGAGTGTTCGGATTTTTGCACTTTTCGGTTTTTGGGCCTAAAATGTAATTTCCGAAAATTGGAGGGCTTATTTGCAAATTACGATTTTTATAAATCTGGACAGAAATTAAAATTTTGTTTTTCTGCAATTCTGGACCAAATTGTAAATTCTGGAATTTTTTCAAAATCTGGACCATTTTGCAATTTACGAAAGGTTAGGGGTGTTTTTGCTATTTTCCGTAAATCTGGGGTCTGTTTTGCAATAAACAAAAGTTTCTGGAAATTTTGTTAATTTTCTGCTTTCTGGTCCAATTTGCATATTCTGGAAATTTTGGGGCTGATTTGTAATTTCCAAAAGTTGAGGGGTCAAAGTGTAATTTTTGAAAATTCAGGGGCCGAACCGCAATTTTTCAAACTTGAAAAACAGAAACTGTTTTGTGCACTAAAAGGGTTTAGTAAATCCGGAAAGTCAATTTTATCATAATTAGTAGGGACTTAAAGTGAGAATCAAAGGGTCATTTTAAAGGAGATTTAAAATGATGTTAGAAATTGTTTTAGAAGGGGTTTTAAAACTAGAATCTTAAGGCTGTTTTAAAATGAGATAAGAAATAAGAAATTAGGTTTTGCTTGTTTCTTGCTCTACGTGAAATTGTTTACGTGGTTTTCGATCGCGCCGAGCCTTGACCCTTAGGGTAGATGTGATTGGTTATTTATCATCTTATTGGTTTTATTGGGCCTGCGAGCCTTAAGTTTTGGGCCACTTTGAGCCATTGTAATAGATAGGGCTTTACTGTTTTATTAGTTTAGAATGGAGGCCCGTTACAAGCAAGGTGGGAGCCCAAGAAGACTAAAGGCCATGTATGCATGGTAAAATGTGTAATAGAGTAGGTCTCTTTGAAACCTAATAGATTGACCAATAGGACCATCGTCTTTGGCTCGATGGT
Organism: Penstemon eatonii; assembly: GCA_038501285.1. NCBI lineage: Eukaryota > Viridiplantae > Streptophyta > Magnoliopsida > Lamiales > Plantaginaceae > Penstemon > Penstemon eatonii. The sequence continues at coordinate 45,331,428 of CM076711.1, read as the reverse complement.
GGTCCGCGTAGGAGGCTCCCGATCGAAAACATACTGTGGTAGCATGCATGCTAGGTGTGTATGTATTTATTTACGTATTTATATCTGAGCTTGTATGGTGATGCGCGCTAGTTATATTTAGATCGTAAATAAAAGATAATGCATAACTGGAACGGTGAGATCTCGAGGAGAGTTAACTCAAACTCTTAAACCCGAAAAACCCCTCTTGAAAATAATATTAAGTCACATTGGGTACATTTAAAATGATGTTTTAAAGATCCAAGCCTTCCATCAATAGGGACTAGTGTAAGTTGTCTACTTATCGTTGAAGGTGATCCAGAGTCTGGCACCCTAGACGAAGAAAGGGACAATACACGAAATTCCTTGATTCCTGTTTTTAACTAAACTCGACAAGGGTGAGGACTGGTCGGGATGTGATTATCGACGTATAACTAGTTACGGGGACTTCACGATCGGGCCAGTTGCTCATCATGATTGATGGGTTAGACTTAACGATTAGTAACACTTATGATGTAGCAGTGCTAGATAAGTGCGAAGACCGAGGCAAAATAGCTTGAAGGTTGTGGAGGAACACAATTGGTAAAAGTATACCTACCTGGGGAGTTAATTGTATGACCGCGAGTCGTGGGTGCAATTAATGTCTGCTGGGACGTCAAGACCTACTAGGAGATTAGATTTCCCGAACAATTGAAGGGGTAATTGTTTCGAGAAAATAGTGGGAGAACTTTTTCGATAACAAGTCCAACATCGTTAATTATAAGTATTAATATAGATCAGTCAGCTAAACGTTATCATTTAATTTTGTAGATCAATTCTGCAAAATGTCTAAGAATCCATTAGCTATCATCCTTGACACTAACAAACTGAACGGATCAAATTTTGTCGACAGGCTTAGAAATCTGAGGATAGTCCTCGACTCCGAGAAAAGGAGTTACATTCTCGATGCACCCATGCCTGGTGCGCTTCCGGAAGGGGTTTCGGAAGAGGAACGAGCTACCCATCAAAGGTGGGTCGATGATGATATTCAGGTTCGTTGCCTCATGCTGGCATCAATGACCAATGAGCTGCAGAAACAGCATGCAAGGATGTTGCATGCTGCTGACATAATTCTTCATCTCCGAGAGTTGTTTGGAGAGAAGTCTAGGACCGAAAGGTTCAAGACTACAAAAGAATTATTCAATCTGAGAATGGCTGAGGGTTCAAGTGTGAAGGATCACTGTTTGCGCTTCATTAATCTGGTTGAAAAACTGGAGAACTTGGAGGTAGACCTGCACGCTGATCTCTCCACTGACCTCCTCCTCCATACTCTGCCGCGCTCATTTGATCAGTTCGTGATAAACTTCAATATGGAAGATAGAGAGCTCGCTCTACACGAACTGACCAAATTATTGGTCATGGCAGAATCAACCTTGAAAAGGGAGAAGTCTGTCATGATTGCTGAGCAACCCAAGGCTGCAAAGCCTAAGAAGGGCAAGAAAAGGAAGAAGAAAGTAATCTCTTCTAAAACAACCAAGAAGGTTGTCGAGAAGAAAAGAAAAAGGCCAGAAGATGAATGTTTCCACTGCAAGAAAGCAGGGCACTGGAAAAGGAACTGCCCAGACTACCTGAAAGAGGTGGTCAAAGGTATTTTCTTTATTGAAGTTAATATTTCTATTAACTGTGCATCATGGGTGTTAGACACCGCAGCCGGTTCTCATATCTGCAATGATTTGCAGGTGATGGGAGCAGTAAGGCCTCTTAAACCTGGGGATAGAATCCTGCGCTTTGGAAACGGAGCTAGGGTTGCGGCAGAGGCCATAGGAGACGTTGAATTAGTCCTAGGAAATTTTTCTTTGGTTTTGAAAGACTGTTTGTACGTACCAACGATTATCAAAAACATTATTTCTATTCCTCTTTTAGACAATGATGGTTTTTGTTTTTCCATTTCTAATGGAAAGTTTAGCATAATAAAAGGTGGTTTTACTTATGCTTGTGGTACTTTGATAGATGGTCTTTATTCCTTAGAACCTGCTAATTCTAATGTCATGCACATTCAATCAAAGAAAAGAAAACAAGATGAAAACAATCCACAACTTTGGCACGCTAGGCTTGGACATATTTCCAAGAGTAGAATTCAAAAGTTGGTCTCCTCTAGGGCTCTTGAAATAAAGAACCTAGATGATCTCCCAACTTGCGAATCCTGTCTCAAGGGAAAAATGACCAAGGCGCCTTTTACTGGGAAACCGGAGCGAACCAAACGAACCTTGGATTTAATCCATACTGATGTTTGTGGACCACTGAGTATCAGTGCGAGAGGAGGATTCTCATACTTCATAACCTTCACAGACGACTTCAGTCGTTATGGGTATGTATACCTGATGAAGTATAAGTCCGAAGCTTTTGATAAATTCAAAGAGTTTCGAATGGAAGTTGAGAATCAACTTGGACATAGTATCAAGGCACTTCGGTCGGATCGAGGTGGTGAATACTTAAGTCAAGAATTCCTCGATTATCTTGTAGAGAATGGAATTCTCTCTCAGCGAACTCCTCCTAGAACACCGCAGTTGAATGGTGTGTCTGAGAGAAGGAACAGAACTTTGTTAGACATGGTTCGTTCCATGATGAGTTTCGCTGACCTTCCTTTTTCGTTTTGGGGCCAAGCCCTATTAACTGCTTCGAAGATACTTAACATTGTACCTTCAAAGACGGTGCCGACGACGCCATACCAAGAGTGGTTTGGTAAAGCACCCATATACTCATATCTACGAGTATGGGGATCTCCTGCCTATGTAAGAAACAAGAAAGGAGATAAACTAGAAAGTAGATCTAGTTTGTGCAAATTTGTGGGGTATCCAAAGGAATCCATTGGATACCTGTTCTACGAACCTAAGGAACAAAAGATGTTTGTGTCCAGGAACGCCCACTTCTTGGAGGATGACTTCCTCACTAAAAGAAGCGGGATATCCGTAGAACTTGATGAAGTCCAGGAATTGGACCCATCCCCACAAGCAGTGGGAGTTGATCCTGAACCCGTTGAACCATCTAGTACACCAGTACTTCGTAGGTCCGATCGAGTTCGTAGAGAGCCTGAAAGATATGGCTTTATTCACGAAAACGATCAATTGGACACTGATCCAAGGACATACGAAGAAGCTATGTCAGACATAGATTCGGGTGCGTGGCAGCAAGCCATGCAATCCGAAATGGATTCCATGCATTCCAACAAAGTATGGACTTTGGTTGATCCACCTGAGGGAACCATCCCGGTAGGCTGCAAGTGGATCTTCAAGCGCAAGCTAGGAATGAATGGAGAGGTATTAACTCATAAGGCTCGCCTTGTGGCAAAAGGTTATTCTCAAAAACCTGGAATAGACTATGAGGAAACCTTCTCGCCAGTGGCGATGTCTAAATCCATTCGGATACTATTAGCCATAGCCGCGTGGCATGACTACGAGATATGGCAAATGGATGTAAAGACCGCCTTTCTCAATGGCGACATTGATAAGGAAATTTATATGCAACAGCCAAAAGGCTTTACATCTAAAGGAAGTGAGCATAAGGTTTGCAAACTTCAAAGGTCAATCTATGGCCTAAAACAGGCGTCCCGAACCTGGAACATACGTTTTGATGAGACAGTCAAGGGGTATGGCTTCATCAAGAACGTTTATGAGTCATGTGTGTACAAGAAATTCGATGGGAGTTCGGTACAATTTATTGTGTTATATGTCGATGACATTCTGTTGATCCGGGACGATATCAGAACGTTGACGCAGACGAAAGCGTGGTTATCCACGCAATTCTCCATGAAGGATATGGGAGACGCATCTTACGTACTAGGCATACGTATCTACAGAGATAGATCGAAGAAGATGTTAGGTCTCTCCCAATCCCAGTACATTAACACTATACTGAAAAGATTCAGTATGGAAGAATCCAAGAAAGGATTGCTTCCAATGAGACATGGAATCTATCTTTCTAAATCAATGTGCCCTACGAGTGATGAAGAAAGAAAGAGAATGTCTCTCATACCTTATGCATCTGCCATTGGCAGCATAATGTATGCAATGTTATGTACTAGACCTGACGTAGCTCACGCTCTCAGTGTAACGAGCCGCTACCAGTCGAATCCAGGGGAGGAACACTGGACCGCCGTAAAGGCTATCCTAAAGTACCTGAGAAGGACTAAGGATATGTTCTTGGTCTACGGTGGGAGTGGAGAATTGAAACTCGAAGGATTCACTGATTCGAGTTTTCAGTCTGACGTGGATGATTTTAAATCCAATTCTGGATATATATTTTGCCTCAACGGCGCAGCGGTGAGTTGGAAGAGCTCCAAACAGTCGACCACTGCAGACTCAACCACTGAAGCAGAATATATCGCCGCATCAGATGCAGCGAAGGAAAGTGTTTGGATGAGAAACTTCATCCAAGAGCTGGATGTGGTACCTAGCATTGCAAATCCCATAGTAGTCTACTGTGACAACAATGGGGCAATTGCTCAAGCGAAGGAGCCGAGATCACACCACAAATCCAAACACGTATTGAGGAAATACCATGTGATCAGAGAGATCATAGGTAGAGGAGACATTCAAATGGAGCGTGTCGACTCAAAGGATAACGTAGCTGATCCACTAACTAAGCCATTATCGCAAAAGGTGTTCGAAGAGCATCTGGCAAGGATGGGTCTTAGAAACGTTTGTGATTGGCTTTAGGGCAAGTGGGAGATTGATAGGATAGTGCCCTGCAAGCCAACAAAAGAGCTTGTAATAGGAACATTATTTTATCTTGACAGAATCTTTGATTTATCAATTAATACGAACTGTTTATTTTATTGAGAATTCATAATATAAACAAATGGCCATCTTCATCTTTCGCAAACACATTTAAGCGATTGGTTGAAACCCTGAGATCACTCATGACTACGGGACTATTCACTTCAGTATTGGGTGCGATTAATCATGAAACAGTCTCAAAGGTCGTGATCTCAAAAATATTCCAAGTCATAGATTCATATCGAGACGGGGTATCGAATGAATCGTCAAGACTTGTACGATTATGCATGATTCACTTAAAGTGAATTTGTTGTTGTTTCATGAACAAGACATTGTTAATGTCAGTGCATATGACTAGGTGGTTCTAGGGGATCGGACGCATCGAACGACCCGAACAGAGAGACCCATTGTGGAAGTGCGTAAAAAGCATATCGGTGGTGGGATGTCTCTCAAGACTTATAACAGTGTACGATTTAGTCCTTAGACTTGAGATGCTAGGGCGAATTCGGTATACGGGTGTGCGTACTTTGATTTAGGAGCCGGGCACGTAGCTTGTCCATTGTGCGCCTACGTTGGGTACGTATAGTCGTATACGCGGATGGTTAGCATCAATATAGGATCTACCGACTCATCGTAATGGATGAGGGAATTTCCTGTACATTCTTAGATGATGCATTCCGAGAAATCCATGGCCATGGTCAGTGACGGATTTGGAAAGGGGTTTCCAGATTTAGCAGTCACACTGGAAGTATTATCCTGAATTAGAAAGTACAGAATCGAGATGATTAGAGGTGCCGACCAATTCACACACCCTAGGTCTCGATCGGGAAATTAGTCGATAGAGGGACCGTATGTACATGGTACTTATAAGAGGTTTAAGGTTCACTGAAATCAATTCACCTGAAGTTGGGCCTCATGGGCTTGTGGCTAGACATCGACCATGGGGTGTGGGTACTCCTCAATTGATGGTAGATTAATTCTGGAGTGGTCAATTGAAAGTAGTTTAATTGATCGGAGCAATTAATTAAATAATTAATTGCTCATTAATTAAATCACAGAAATGTGAGCCTGCGGCCAATTGATGGTGAACCTAGAGGGTCACACACAAAAGCTGGAACTGTGATAGTCAGTTGTAGAACGAAACGATTTAAAGAAGTTAAATCAAGATAAGGAATTAGAGGGTTAATTCCTGGAGAGAGAAAATTAATTAGATTTTATCTGATTAATTAAATTAAATCTTTAATTAGATTTATTGGATTATTTAATTAAAGTATTAATTAAATAAATGGGCCATTTAATTAAAGTGGTTAGTTAAATGACTTGGGCTTATTTAATTAAAAGGACTAATTAAATAAGAGGTATAGGCTAACTTATCTGATGGCCCATTAGGCCAAAGAAAGAGATAAGGTCAAGAAGAGATAAGGATAAGAATAGAGATTAGGGATAGGGTTGGACTCTCTCCTATAAAAGGGAGTCTTGCAGAATCAAAACCCTAACCCAAGCAAAAAACTAAAACCCTAATCTCTCATCTCTCTTGGCCGCCCCCCCTCTCCCAAGAAGCCCTAGCCGCCGCCACTTCTACCACCAAGCCGCCGCTGCCGTGGTTGAGAAGGGCCGCGCACCTCTCTCCCTACAAAAAATGTACGTTTTAGTCGCGACATATTTTGTCACTATATGTATAAAAGTTGTCACAAAAGATTCTAGCGACAACAATTTGAGTTGCCGCTACGTTGTTGCTACAAGTGGTGTTGCTAAAAGTTTTAGCCACGACTATTAAAATCGTCACTATAGCACGATGTTGTAGCATCAACAAAATATTTTGTCACTAATAACACATCAAATAGTAACTACTCCATTATCACTATTGGGGATTATTGTTGTCACCAGAAGTCCCAAGTTGTCACTATAAATTTATAAATTACAAATTATTTACTTAATTTCTAAACTAAATAATAAATAGTAAATACATTAGTGACAACAATTTTGTGACTAATTTATTTTAACAATATCTAAATATTAAATAAATAAATAATATTGTGACAAAAAATATTGTGGCTAATTAATTATTATTTCTGAACAAAATAATCAATAAATAATAGATTTTTGACGACATTATATGATGCTAAGAGCAATGCATGTAATTTTTCATTTTTATCTACTTCGATTTGAGTAAGTTCAAATGAATTATCAAAGTTTCTCAATGAACGAAATGAAATACATACACAAACTAGAAAAATCAATACGTTAATTTAATCAAAACTATAATATTTCCATAATATTAACAATCAATAGAATTCAAAACTATGTACTTGTTTGACAAAGCAACACCATAGAAAGAAAATATAACATTATGAAAATACTAAGCAACACCCTAGAAAACAAGAAAACAAAACATAATGGAAGTACTAATCTTTAGTTACTACAATCAATAGTCTCTACATGGAAAATCCTTCCTTGCTCTTCACACCTACATAGAGTGATAAACCGATAAACAATTATTAGTCTAGACAAATTTTTCAAAAGTAAAGACGATGACCAATTAAATTAAATAAATGGTCATACAATTAATCTACTTTCTCATAAGTTACCCAATAACTAGATATTAAAATCCTACCAATAATAGACAGAAATATATTGCTAGCATTCACCAAAGAAACTTAAAAGGAAAATGAATCAAATGATCACCAAGTAAAAACATCTGCTTTAATAACCTTTCCGTATGCAATAAACTAAAATATTTTGATTCACCAAGTGTCATAACACCCTAGACATGGAAGTAGTTAAATCTTTTAGCAAGATATAAAACCTCTTAGTATGACTTTAACTAACAAGGATAGTATAATTATATGAAACTAAAACCTATAAAATGATATATTAAGTTAGTCACGACTCACAGTAATTTGTGGTGGATGAGTTTGGCTAGCTTCCCCTAAACTTTGAAAGAGAGCAGGAAATTGAGCTTTAAGGTAAGCTTGGACTTGAGCTTGGACTTGAGTCTCTTGATTGTTGGATTGGGATTCCAGGGCTTCAATTCGCAGGGCCATCTCTTTCATGCATTCTTTATCTTCTTCGGCTCTCTTCTTCAATTCCTCATTCTCCTTTTCTAGCTCCTCATCGATTCTTTGTCCTTTTTTAGAAGGTGGCTTCAGTCCATCTCCACAACCACGTAATCGGCTTGACTTTTCTGGCCCAAGTGCTTCTATAAAAGCTTCATCCTCACTCATCGGTTCTTTGTCATCGCCATCAACCGGATTTTGTAGTCTATTTATTTGATCCTGCCAAATAAGTTTTTATCATAGAAGCACAGTGAAGTTATGGCATAAATTACTTTGACTGACTTACATAAACTCGGCCTGATTATGGGTCGACCCAATCATTCTTCTTCTTACTAAAATGGGTTTTCTTCCATGAGGCTGTACGTGTAGGCTCCTCTCCCGTTTCAGTGTCTCGCTATTTGAATAAGAAACAAATAATAAATACTGGGGATTAAAATATATAGAAAAACATAAGGATTACCAAAATGTAAAAAAAAGTACATAAGAACGATCAAAAGTGGTATTTACACTTAATGCACTCTTTAAAAGTTTTTATTTTCTTTGACAAAAATTACACTAAAGTAATTGTAACTATTAATATATTTATTTTTAATTGAACCTTATTCAAATTCAATATCAGTAGACTTAAAATTAACTTATAAACTTATCAAATTTAATACAACAATTCATAGTCAACCATCCTCATCAAATTAGTTAGACACTAGTCACCCATAATTTTATTGTCCCACGCATTGGGCTCGAGTAGAGACCCCAATTAGCCCACAAAACTTAATTCGAATAGGTGGTTAAGTTAGTCATTTAATTTAATCATTATATATTAATATAGCTAAAACGGAAATATGTCTGATTTCAATTCATTACTGGATAAAAATATCCACTCATCAATTTTGAATTGATTGGCATATTCTAATAGTAGATACTCATTTTATTGTAAAACATGATTTTTGATACAAAGATAAAGTGTGTTACAAACTTCATTAAGCTTATTTGGTCTGCTTCTAATTACTCAATTTATATATACATAAAGAGACTCTTGTACTGAAATCACATATGATGTGCGGGGAACATGCTTAACAATTACATAAGTGCAGGCTTCACTACTGCACAACATAACATACCACATGATAAGTTCTAATTAATAAGCCGTATTCGTAGATTTCTTCTTAAAATAGTCAATAATAGATACTCCATTGTTAAACTGAATAAAAAATATCATTTAAAGCCAATTTTAATTTAAAGATTACTTACATTTTCGAAACAGTATTGTGCAATGGATTTTGTCCCACACGTATGACGCATGTTCAGTTTGCTCCTATTCACAGAGTTTTTGTCACTTACCTTCTGCATAAACAAATATGTAACATTAACATTAGAATATACTTAATAGAATCTACTTTTTTTCCCAAAGAAATTGCTTACTTTATAAGAAAGAGAAAAAAAAGTACAAGAGCTACTAGTACTAGGTCTTTGAAATTATTCCAAGCTGACCAAGAAGCTCTTTTAAAGTACTGGCATAGCAGCCTCAACTAGTTCAGCACCATTACAAGAAAACACACCTCACCAAAGTTATATATATGCGTATAGACGTACCCACCAGAGTATATTATTTTTTGATTTTACTACCCAAAGTTGATTCCTTGTGCCAAAGGCAGTCTTCTACATTTAAAGTGCATACTTTATGTCATAACAATTCTTTAAGTACAAATTATTGAGGTGACAGATGTTTGATTTAGACTTGAAACGAGCAGATACACCCTGATTCAATGATACAAGCCGACTCACGGACCCTTTTCGAGATTATCGGATCAGCCGCGTGGATACTATTTAATATTGAGATTAGCTATCCGGTTTTTCAATTTCGGGCCAAACGTTTATTAAAATTTATCTAAATACAGACTATAGAAGTAGCTTTTGATGTACACAAAAATTTACAATATCTAATATGAAGGGTTTAGCTCTATTACATACACAAACAACTTAAACTTAACACATTTTTTTTTTGGGTTCAAAATTTAACACATTTAGTTTACCAAAAGCATATGCTTAAGAGCAAAGAAGTAAAACTGAAATCTTTTGTTAAGATACTTAAAGCTTGGAATTTAGTCAACAAAATCCAATAATATCTAGCTAATTTAATCTGCGATTTAGTACTAGTAGTAATGTTAAAACCAATATATAAGTAAATTTATGTTTGTCCAAAAAATTAAGTTAAATAAATTATGGACATACCTTAAATTCATCACTTTCAAAGTAAGTGATAAGATGTTCCCAGTCACCTAGTTTTACTCCAGCAGGAGGTCGCTCGAAGATGTCTTCGTTGAACTTATTATCAAGGTAATATGAATGGAGCTTGATGCGACGATTTCTATATTGCCGGTTTAATTGTTTGTCAACAACTTCTCTAGTTTGAGGATTTTCTCCAAGATTGAACTTTTGCTACAGTTTTGAAATACATATAAGGGAAGTTTCAAACATTTCATATATAAATGCAATATAAGTTGAATAGATATCATTATAAAGAAGGTACCTTCATTGCGACCCACATCTTTCTTTTGTTTTCTAGTGGAATATCCTTCCAGTGGGCATATTGAAGGGGTGCATGTTGCTTGAGGATTACACAAGCCTCAGTTTTCAAATGTTTAGCATAATCACCAACAACTCGCTTTCGGCGTGGATGTATAACAACCTCCAGTTTTTCAGCTCGGCGCCGCTGCTTTTCTACGGAACTTCCATTTGTTATCCCTCTTCCTCCTTTTCGAGACGTGCCTAACCCAAGAACATAGTAAACGGTTTTATTATAAATTAGTGCCATTCAAGAATTATCATACAAAGAGAAAATAAAATAATTTCATCACTTATAAAAGTAAAGTATGCATGATTAAATCAATGAGTCTTAAAAAAACCACCAATGTCATCAGCTTGAGATGTAGCTATTTCAGTTGATTGCTCCTGGGAGTTTTGAATAGAATGTTGTCCTTGAACTTGCTCTAAGTTCTGTGGGCCTTTGCCTCGACCACGGGTAAACATCTCTCGACCACGGGTAGCCATGTGTAGGGTAAAAACTGTCAATAAATATTACCATTACAAAATCGTCGATTATTATAAATATGAATTAAAATATTAAATACAATTACAGGGCATTGGACATAATATATAATCAGAGCTACATGAATATAACCATATAATGATCCTGAAACAAAGAAATATTCAAGACATAAAATCCTTAGAAGGAGTGAACAATATAACCCCCAACTTTTAACAAGTTTCAATGATGACATATGCTAACAATCTCACACTTAGTTGACTAAAATCGCAAGACAATGTAAAGCCAATATCCTTTATGCTTCGATGATCAAACTCGTAAATTAACACCAACTACATGTGTCTTCTTGCATAATTGAAATCAACAAATAATAATTTTGATGATATTAAAAACATTTGACATGGATGCCCAAAAAAAAAACCAAAAAAAATTACCAGAATGTAATTTCTTTTTCTCTAACACCATAAAACAGAGGTAGAGAAATGACAAATAATCTAATAATAAACATAAAAAAGAGCATTTTTCACATGATCTTTTGGCCTAAAAAAGAAAATTGTTTACTTCTCAAATTGTGGTAAACATACATTTGCTCAGTTAGTATAATAAAAGAAATTCTTACCAGGTTGATTTGAAGTACAGGGGGAAGGCTCGAGAGGGAAGAATAATAGCTAAAGAAAAGGAGAAAATGAAATTAATATGGGAAGAAAATGGGTTTCTTATATTTTTCACATGGAAAATAAATTAAAAAAGAAAAAGAAAAAAAGAGTTGGAAGAAACCGCCTGTAATGGGAGATAAAATGGAGGTAAAACCAAAGTGGGAATGGAAAATGTGTTGAGTATTGCCGCCAAATAATTCCCTCTAATTAATACTTCCCAAAAGAAATTTACACATATACAAAAAATAAAAAAATATGCATATACAATTATTTAAAAAATTATACATTAGAGGATGAGATTTCTACAAGATGAAAATTAAAAATTATTAAAAGTTAAAGGACAAAATTTGTTATGCATAGGACTAAAATTGAAGTTGTGTGAAAGTTAAAGGACTAAATATATATTTAATATAGTTAGAGGACTATTTTTAAAAGAAACCCAAGGTTTGAGGACTATTTTTGAAATTTTGCCACATTGTTTCAATATATCAATCTGTATTTCGTGTCAATTGGACCAAAATTATGAAATAACAAGTACATGGTTCAATTTCGTTTTTGGTTCATGTTTCGTTCAAATATGGAGTAGTTTTTGGGAAAAAAATTCTGAAATGTTTTGAAAATACTAGGAAATTATCAAATTTAAAAAAAACATAAGAGTCTCATATAGCTTATAAAGAATTTCAAAATTACACCTTAATTATTTTCTTTCCATTTATTAAAAAGTAGAAATATTTTGAAGTTTTCAAAACAATGAAAATTTTGATCGTGAACAAATATACACTAAATGAGGTTTTCTTTATAATTACACTAAATGAGTTATGGAACACATGATTAATATATATTAATTTTTATGAGATAAATGTAAAAGTACCCCGTGTATTTTATCTATGGCGAAATTGTCTTTGTGTAATTTTTATTACCAAAAACTATTATGTGTTCGCTTTTTTAATAGCCAAAATTATCATAGGAAAATTATTTTGACTTGGGAGGGTTTTTTTATGATACAATAGTACAATGATGGTTTTTGATAATATAATAACATTTTTTTTCACTCAAAAAAATTGAAGTGCATGTGTAGGAGAATTGATAACCGTACCAAAGATTACTTAATCTAACATATATTTTCTCAAAATGTCAGAAAATTTAATTACGTACATTAATCTTATAAGATAATTTATAAAATTAATGTTTAATTCTTTCTTCTCCTTTATGAAGATGTGTTGTAGAGTTGATCACAACTTATTTAAAATTACAAAGCCTAAACACAATAAATTAGATTTTTCACGCTAGATTTATTATGATCTTTTCTTTTTGTGGTAGATAAATTTAATTTAATCACTCAAAAGTGTATTCATTTAATTCTAAATTATTGTGGAACTCATTGGTGAAAGTTTTTTAGTGGCAACATTTCCTTATCACAATAGTAAATGATTTTTTTGTGACAACTTTGTGCTGACACTAAAATTTGACTAAAATTTTAGTGACAAAAATAATTTGACTAAGACAAATGGTGGCGACTTCCTATCTTAACACTAATGTTATAGGAAATAGTGACAACTTCTATTTCCCGCATTCTTCAGAATTTGGCGCCATAAAAATAGTGACAAAAAATTGTGACAAAAACAAACCTTGTCACTATTTCTCACTACTTGCGAAAATTAGTGACAACATAAAATGTCATCACTATATAGCAACTTTTAGTGATGACAATTTTTTTGCCACTAAGATTTTTGTCACTAAAATAGTTTTTCTTGTAGTATCTCCCTCTTCCAATCTACATCTAGAGTTGGATCTGAATCCAACTCTTGAATCTGAAGTGTTTCTTTCCTAGTTCGTAGCCTGTGGATTGAAGCAATCACAGATCCAGCTGGTGTGGACTATTTTCTAGAGGCACAACACTTGGGGTGCTCTAGTGATCCGAAAAGAAGACCGGAGATACCACCACCTTGCCTGTGGTGAGGTAAAATTGAAATTTTACCTATGTATTTATTTCTGTATTTGCATGCTTAAATAAATTCAACCTTATTCATATGTACTAATAAGATGCCTGGGATGTGGATATAAAAATTTTAAATTCCGCACCGTTGTAGTTGACAATTATACCCACAAAATCCCAACAAAACTCATGATACAAAGGAAAACCACAGTATTACTGAACGAAATTATTTTCAAAAAGGACTTTCCAAACTTCAGCACTATGATCAGCATACCCGCGAATATAAGCTTCCCTCTCACGAAGCTCGGAGTTTCTTTTCTCACGTTCGGAGATATCTTTGAGTCTCTCTAATTCCAAGCTTAACTTATCCTGAGACAATCTTTCCTTGAAAAATCTATTAGCTTCCAGGGCGCGTTCCAGCTCAATCTTTTTCCTGATCAGCTCGAGCGAAATAGAAGCCCGTTGTTCGATCTCATGTTTGGCCAACGCATAAAGCCTAGAAAAATCTTTGCCAGCCTGAACTTATAAAAGATACGTCATGGTAGAAATAAAGAAATTAGGAAATCATGGTAAAGAGGTTAGGAAGAAGTACCTGGGCAAGGGATTCCAACCCAGACTGAAACAGGAACGAGGAATATTCTCCAGTCGAGAGAACCGCCTCGGAGATAGAGACATTGGCCCGAAGAAGGGTCGGGTCGGTTTTCTCATGTAACACTGTATCAAAAGGAGCTATGTTTCCCTTAAATGAAGAGACACCAGAAGGAAACAACGAATCAGAAGATTCTCCGACCAATGAAGGTACGGATTGGAAACGAGTGCGCCCAATTACATCCTCCACAAAAGAAACCTTTTTAATTTTCTTGTTTGAGCCCCTGGATTTCAAGCACGAAGAAAGGGCAATAGTCGAAGATTTATTTCCTTCATAAGAGTTTAGATGGTCGGAACTAATGGACTTGATTGGTGTTCGACTTCTTTTTCTTATAATTATGCCGTCACTTGGTTTAGAGAAAGGCGCGGAAGAAATCACGAAAGCGTTCGAATTTTTATTCATCTCTTGATTTCCAGAAAAAGATTCAACCGAAATAATTTTCTAAAGCTCCGATCACTGTGAGCAATGTTATTGTGAAACCAATGAAAAACGGCCTTGGTATTTATAAGAGACATGACATCAGGCGGATTGCAATAATTGATGAGTCGCTACTCCCAAGAAAGATTCGATGACGCAACTGACTATGCAAGAATGACGTTATAAAATTCAACAAGATAGTAAAACAGGTAAAAGGAAAAAAATTAAAACCGAGCATCCGCTAAACAGGGAAAAGCACGAGTCTATAAAATGAATTTACAATTACAATGGTTCATCGAGCCCTATTACACAGTAATCATTACTGGCTGGATTCCTTCACGCCAGAATCATGGTCCGATTGCTCTTGTTCCTTCTTCTCACTAGAATCGCTTTTCGAGCTGCCAGAATCATCACTACTCGAATCGCTCTCTTCTCCGTCATTACTTTGCACATCAGCCGCAGACTTACTCGAACCAGAAGAAGGAGTGCCTTGTTCCCCCTGATCGCGAGAATCCCCTTCAATATCCACATTTTCATCCTCAGACTGGGCTTCGAGCGCATCAGGATTTGGCATTGGTACTCCAAATTCCTCAAGAAAAGGAGCGAACTCATGAACGGTCGAGTTCTCGAGCTTGGGAGGAAGGGAAGAAGCCTTGTAATCTTTCCCGAAAATATTCTTATAAGGATCCATGTAAGGAAGGTAGTCGTCAAGGGCGCCTTCGACCTTCGCAGCAGTAAGGAGATGCTGGGCTCCTTTATAGTAGAAGGCTTGATTAATTTCACCTGACCGCAAGCGAATTAAGGCATCAAGAAAAGGCGACCCTAAAAACTCCCTTATGGCGGGAAGCCTGGCCTCAGCCCGACCTCGCTCATAAGATTGCTCGGCGGACATTTTGGCTTGCTCGAGCTCCAGCTTTAATTTCTCCACTTCACCCTCTAGGGTTCTCTTCGCCTCCAGCTCCTTCTTAGTCTCCTCAAGTTCTATTTCGATCTCAGATAACCTAGTTCTGGCATCCTCTAGCTGACTGGTCTTTGCAGCTTCACCCTGCAGAACATTGTATAGGGCCTTCTGTGCTGCCTGAGATTCTTCGCTCAGTACGGCCACTCGAAGAGCATTTTGGATGAACAGGTCTCCGGCCTGCGAAGAAAAAGATATGTAAGACACAATGCAAGAATCATAAGAAAAAGGTTAAAACCTTCAGAAATAGCTAGTACCCTTTGATGAGCATGAGCGTAATCGCCTACTATCTCAAAATCTTTCTTAACAAAAGATTGGATAGTGTCATCTTTGAATCTCCCGGCCAGGAACATCCGAAGAGATTTATCCACCGTGTGCTCGCCCTCGGGGCCTAAGTCAGACTCAACAGTCCCACCCTCCGGGTATCCAGCCGCCCTCGGTCCTTGCAAATGATCCTCGATGAAATCGGCCAGATCTGGCTCGGAATGGCCAGTCCGACATACTATAGGATTCCGTCCTCGACTAAAGGGTTTGACTCTCCTGGAGGAATCAGGAACATCGCTACTTCTTTTGCGAGCCGCCCTGGTCTGCAAAATCTCTCTGGCACGATTCTCCAAGAGAGTATAGTTACTGTACCCCAAATCGCTCGGATCGGAAGAAATGGTCGGAAAAACAGACCGAAGGATACCGGAAGCTTGCAGATTAGAAGTCTCCTCCACTTCAGCCCTAGACCGAGAAGTTCCTATTTCGGCAATTTGAGGAAGTACCAGTAAGGCATTAGAAGTTGCAATAGCCCCAACCCCGGCCTTAGATCCAGTCGCATTCCGAGAGTTTTTCAATGTTTGAGGACGAGGCCGACCTTTGTTACCCTTTGAAAAGGAAGCAACATGTCGACCAGCTATTGATGTTCGGAATTTATCAACGATCTCGTCTAACGTGGAAGGAGCGTTAGCAGGATCTATCCGGGCTTTCCCGTAATCAATTGCATCGGCTGGAAAAGAGCAACTACTGAGCCCGGCCAATCGCAAGACCACCTCCTGTGTCATCAACGCTGTCTGATGAGGGTCAGCGCGGAGAGATTGCAGAAATTCATCTGATATCTCACTTTTCATACTTCCCACAAGACGGCGTTTACCATATATCCAAGTTTTTGCCCCAGGCCAATTATACGGAATAGGCTCGGGATTGTCTTCAGAAGGTGGAGAATCTGGCCCTCGAATAAAGAAGAATTCGTGCTTCCATCCTTTCAAATTGCTGCTGACGTTAGCTGATAAGATCGAAGTCTTTGGTCTCTGAGAAAAATATACATAACCCGCGTTCGAAGACGTGGAAGCACTCATCTGGAATATCCGCCAGAAGTTCTGAAAGACCGCCTTTTTCCCTTTGGCCTTCATCAGTACGCAAAAGGCTATAATAAGACCGATTGAGTTTGGTAAAATCTGGGAAGCAGTCAACTCGAAAGCATCCAAAATGTTTTCTATCAGAGGAGGGAAGGGGATGCGTAGGCCATAATGGAAATGTTTGGAATAGAAGGCTTGACAGCCCGTAGGAGGGTCGGTAACCCGTTGATCAGGAGTAGGAAGCACAATCGAGAAGCCGGCGTCTAGATATTGGCCGAACTCTTCCTTCAGCTGGTCCAGATCCTTTTCTTTATAAGAACAGACGATCTCATCCGCCCTCTCCTCAGTCATGTTTAGACCTGCGCTGGTCGAGGGCTCTTCCCAGTCAAAGATCGTGACCACAACATTACGGTTCAATCTATACTTCTTCTGCTCGTTTTTCCCCAAGGGAAGGTCCCCATCCTCTACATCTTCCTCGTCAGAAACCGTCGCCTCGCCCGAGTTTTCATCTTCGCTGTCTTGCGGTTCAGAGCTCGATTCCCGCCCCTCCCCGCTGGACTCAGAGGCGGAACTCGAGTTTCGCGGATTCTCGGTCTCAGATGATCGAGCTTCTACAACTTCTTTCTCTTTTCGATTATCGGCCTCATTTTCCTCTAAAGGAGATTTTCCCTTCAAACCTACTGAACTCGACATAATGAGTAGATGAAGATTGCTCGAAAAATATTGCTAGAACTCACTTATCGATCTATCTGCTCCGATCTAGAGTTTTCTCCTCAGAATCTTTGATGAACAGCGACCCTCCGTCTAACTATATATACGGAGACGAAATGGGAAATTGCAAACCAGTCCCCGAGTAACCGCGACGGTTGAACACCCACAAGGTAAACTTAAAATCATATTTTCGAAAAATTACACCTGCGGCCCCAATACTTTCCGGAATTTCTAAAAGTGAAGACTCACATAACGAGCGATGCATTAAAGAGATGTTATCTCCGAATTTTCATACCAGCCCTTGGGATAATGAAATTAAATTAGATAAAATGGCGATGAAAACCAAATCCCAAACTCCTATTCCAAGCACGAACGAGAAAGACGATGTCGGGTACGGCATAATTACATGGTTTCTTGAGTGTGCACTCTTTTTCCCTGACCCGTTTTTTATCCCAAAAGGGTTTTTCCGAGTCAGGTTTTTAATGAGGCGCACCCCAAAGCTTGAGCCGAAAATTGGTTCATCCCCCTAATCGTCCTGGGCTATGTATACTTCTTCGAGCTTAAGCTTCACTTTACGCTCGAGAAGTGGGGGAGTATTGATGAGGGATATTTTGGGCTCTACCTTTTCTACAAATCATGCGAGATCGAACATTACTTATCTCGGAAGATCGAGTTCGACCCCAATGCCCAAATATCATTAAGTACAAACGGCCCTGGATCCAAAGTTACTGTTGGGCCGAGCTCTGATCCAAACCTATGGGCCGAGAATTGCATAGCTGCGGATGGATCACCTAGACCCCAATTTCAGCTATAAATACCCCATGCATTTATGACACCAGACACAACTTCCCAGGTGCTCCTGCTTCGAGACTGCTGCTCGGACATACTTGGGAAATATAGTATAGCTTTGGTAATTTGTATTTCGCTCCTCTAGTTTGTACGGCATCCAATAATGCTCGAGTAGGACCCTAAATTCTTGTATTTGTACCCAGTTAATTCGAATACAATTATTATTGATCTTTACTTTCCTTTTAAATATTGTTATTATTGCACTACAACCCACCCTTGATCGAACAAACGAAATCACGTAAGATCAATTGGCGCCCACCGAGGGGCCTTATTCGAGTATTAGACCGAAATATGCCTACCACGAGGGGAATTCCATATGTTAGCTGAAAGCCTTACTAAGTCTGAAACTCTGTTATTCGTTATCCAAGGCGGTCCTCCGACTATTAGGGCATTCATCAATTCGAGGTCGAAGATAAAGCCTATACAATAAACTTCCGAGCTTAATATTAGCAATTTTATCCGGGGATTGCACAACTTATCTATTTTTTCCCGATGGATTTATTTTCCACAAAGGATCCATTTTCTAGTGTGAAAGTAAATAAGAAGTTCCACCGAGGTAGCCCACAATAAATTAACATAGAATTAGTCCGGTCGACTCGATCAGAGCTTATCGATGGTCGAAATCTATTTTTCCGATCATCATATTTATTACTTTCAAAAACAAATTCCTCGAATCAGCTATTTATGAGTTCAATCGCATAATCTGTATACATTATTTATCGGTTACTTCTATTTTTCTCGATTCGATTGGGATGAGTTGAACATTTGCACAACGGCAACAAATTATTTAAAATCATCAAAGTCGAAGCTAAAAATCAGCAATCGTTCGATTGATAAAAGAAGTTAAACGGTGAAATTCGATCAGAGAACGAAAGCTCTATCGTTAATATTCTTCAATTAAGTTACAAAGTAAAGCCTCGAATAAATTTCGAGCTCAAGAAGTACAATACGATCACTACTATCCTATTACGAGTTCTACGAATAATTCTACCATGTTACGTGCTCAGTCTTCATTCCCTAAGATTGCCCCAGATGCAGAACTCAGTAGTGATTCATCCTGGCAATCACTAGCCACGTGTCGCACATCCATCTTCGAACGGGGTAAGGGCCGGATCGCAGCTCCTCTCCTGGGCTTCGGACCGACCTTAGATCATCATCAGTAAACAATTATTGAAATACTCAATCACTGTTTACAGAATAATCCGAACCGGTGCAGCAGAGGGTTATCTCAGCAGAGGCACCCCAAGGAAGCTCGAAGGAACTATACTTCAAGAAAGCCCTCGAGGAAGCTGATGCCTCAGACTTAAAGAGCTCCTCTCAGAATAACCAGCTGCCCGTTTCGATACTACACCAAGAAACCAGAAGTCTAACCCGCACCAGAAATGATATGTCTGGGAAAACAGGTTGCCTGCCGGTATTCTAGGCGCAAGTTCTTTTGCCTGTTGATATTCTAAGCGAAGAGGGTTACGCCAAAAAGACCAGAGTCGAAGAATAAGGTTCGGATTCTTATCTCAAATTTCTTTATTTTGGAAGCAATACGAATTGAAAGCAAGATTCGACCCATATTGGTCGGACAAATCATAATGGAGAAAATGAAGAATATCGGATAAACCGAAGGAGAACTATTTATAGCAGCGAAGTTTTTGAACCAATGGTCCAGATAACAAATCACGGATGGTTGGGATGTAAGTAATAAATGAACTGACCGTTACATTTCCCGAGAAATAGGGCCCTGTTTGGTTATAAGGACACATGATTTAACTGGGCATGTAGGAGATTTATAACATTCTAAACACCAGACCGATACGACATACTTATAGCATTATTGATAAAGACTGGCAATTAGGGTTCAAGTTCAGTTCATTCAGACATTTTTACAGTCATTATTCGACTTAGAAGGACCATGATCGGTTCATTCGAACAGGACTCTCGACCAAAAAATCATGCGACTATGGAAATCCGGCAGTGCCATGGATTAGTGGCAACATTTTCCTTATTAATTTTAGGTCCGCTAAAATATTTATCTATTGCTCGATCAAGCAAGTGGTGTTTGAGTATTTCTTATTCGATGTGAGAGGATCGATGTGGAATTATTGAAGATGAGAATCTATCTAATTATGTTAATTCTATCAACAAAACATGGAAGAAGTGTATTTATATTATCTCGGAAAATACAAGATAAGGAAAATACATGTTGAACATAACTCAAGCCTATATATTACATAAGAACGCTATTACTTTTTACAATCCTATGAAATTTTCGGTCTCTTCTCCTATTGCCTTTTTCGGAATAATCTGGCTCCGACCGTGGGAATCTCCTTAGGACCCGCAGGCTTTTAACTTTATTTACGATTCTCCGAAGACAAAGGATTGAGCACATGGTTCATCGAGTAAATGAATTCTTCAGTACTCCCGCCCCTGTACGTCTTTCTAAATGCATTGTAGCAACAGGTCCCTAGTCGAAGACCTGTGCTATAACCTGCGAACTCCATAGGGCTGGCTTATTGGCCTTCCAGATGGAGATTATATTTGCCTGCCGATACTCTAAGCGAAGATCGAAATAGTGTTTCTTCGGCTCGGAAATTGCTCTGCTTAAAGATCGTTCGAAATCTGAGCTCAAATAAGTGAATTAATGAAAGAACGATCTTAGTCACCATGATCGCACGAATTGAATGCTAATGCAACAAATGAGATGGTTTTTAAGGAATGATGGCCTTTTATAGAGAAAATTGAAAGGAATCCAACGGCAGGTAATTCGCATAACAAGGGATAAGATCTAAGAACTGTTGCGATTCCCGATAAAAGAGGAACCATTCGGAAAAGATCAAAACTTATCAAAAATTGGAAACATTAACAGCAGCCAAAGAGAACAAGGGGTATTAATTCGAACGAAATTAGAACCTCGCAAGGAATATTTTCTAAGTCATAGACCTATTTGTCATCTATTATCCATCTAATTGTGCTCCATCTATTATCTCAATCACGGAAGACTATCATTTCATCAAAAGTTATTTCGATCAAAATTATGTTTGATGGAAATTCGTTTCTACCCATCTATTATTCTGACATTGTCGAACTACATTCCTCTATTATCAACCTCTACTCATCAATTGTTCTGGTGTTCTCGATCTGCATTCATCTAATGTCAGTCTCTATTTATCTCCGTCTATTATAAAGGGTGAAAGCTGTTGCTACGACCCTCGAAAATCGACCAAGGGTGAAAGCCGTTGCTATGCCCCTTGGATTGAAAAGAATAAAAATGGGTGACGACCCTCGGGCTAAAAATGCTCTAAAACGACTAAGGGTGAAAGCCGTTGCTATGCCCCTTAGATCGAAATTATTAAATGGGTGAAAGCCTCTGCTATGACCCTGGGGCTAAAAATGCTCTAAAACGACTAAGGGTGAAAGCCGTTGCTATGCCCCTTAGATCGAAATTATTAAATGGGTGAAAGCCTCTGCTATGACCCTGGGGCTAAAAATGCTCTAAAACGACTAAGGGTGAAAGTCGTTGCTATGCCCCTTAGATCGAAATTATTAAATGGGTGAAAGCCTCTGCTATGACCCTGGGGCTAAAAATGCTCTAAAACGACTAAGGATGAAAGCCGTTGCTATGCCCCTTAGATCGAAATTATTAAATGGATGAAAGCCATTGCTACGACCGAAGGTGTAAATTATCAATCGCACGAGATTCCGATATACGTCCTATTTAGAACTACAGCAATCACAATCCGCCAAGATGGCCTACTATTATTATTATTCCAGTATTATCAATTTTTGATCAGTCTACAAAGATCAACTGTTACTTATATCTGAATATTAGAGATCGAAGAATGTCAATTATTCTTTATTATCAATACACTTATTGAGATCATTCGAGAATGATATTTGTTGCTCATATTTTTGGGGCGAAGAAATCGGTACTCGGTAACAATATACGGAAACAGTTCTGCGGTAAGGATAAGGGAGAAAATAAATATTCTTATTCATGATCTTTCGAACGGTTACAAGAAATTTCGTGATTACAATAATAAAGAAAATCGAGCAAAGCTGAAAATCTACATTCAACGTGACCCTATTACAAATTAACCATACCCTAGAACACTTTCATAATCAAAGGAGGAAGGCGGGGCTAGAATAACACTTCTACCCTTCATCCTTCGCTTCCTCAATGGTTGTCCCATGTCGGACCGGATCGAGAAACAGGGAAGCAATCTCTAGAAAAATTATTCAACGCAATCTCGGAGGTAACATTCTTCAAGGAACATCTTGAAGAAGTGGAGATTGAGTGCAGGAAAACTTCCCCAGCAGTCGACCCACTATCCGACTGGGTGGATTGACAGGATACAGGAGTTCGAACCAGTCTCAAATGGTTGGAATCAGAGAGAGCTGGTCGCCTGCCGGTACCCCAGTCGCAATCCTTTTCGCCTGTCGATACCCTAGTCGAAGATATTCCCCATACAGGGACGCCGAAGAGGTCGAAAAAGAAAGTCCTAGTCTGAATCTCGAACGTTTTTATTGCTGAGATCAAATGGAACATAAAGACGGTCGGGGGAAGTAAAAATACAACCATGTCGATCGAACGAGATGTTTACAGACAAGTGAAAAATATGAAGGTAAACTCAGAAGTATTTATAGGAGGAAGAATTCCGTTTCAATGGTGTAGATCTCTTTAAGATGAACGGTGGCAATGCGAACATTAAAAGCGTTCCCGACAAATCAGGGACTGTTTTTGATACGACAAATCAGGGACTGTTTTGATAAGAGAAGATGGGACGTAACGTTAACTCATTCATTAAAGTGAACAAACTAATTGCTAGAATAGGAGCAATTAATGCGCCGATCGTTGCGTTTCCCAAAAATCCGGGAATCATATGAGTAAACGAAGAAAAAGTCAAAATCAATAGCGCTCGAAATATTTGTAGCCTCGATTCCGGCTGTCAAAAAGAATAACAAAAAGAAATTCGGAACGGTATTATCGACTCGTCTAAGATCGACCAATATTGGCAAAGAATACTATTTAAACATATAAGAATGACAGTGAAGATTTAGTCAAGGAATTGTTAGTCGATACATTGAGGAATTACAAGTTACGAAGATATCGAGCTGTTCTTTTGATGACAATACATTCTACGATCTTAAGATTAAATCTGAACAGGAGGAAACCTTCATGAGCGGGCAATCCTATGAAATTTTCAGCTAACGATGATGTCCTTACTCGAAAAGAGGGGTGACGCATCAAGCCGACAGCATTGTAACCTTTCTACTAGTTGTCGAAGAAAAGAGGGGTGATGCATCTTTTTCTAGGTATAATGCGAATACTTTTTGAGGACCTCGATCCTCGAAGCATCACCTCCTAATATTTTCCAGAAGAACCAAACAAATGGTCGGACATCCTCGCTAAAATTTGACGCTTAAGTCTCACCTCGGCCATAGGAAGTCGAGGGAGCTACCGGGGTCGTGGATGGTCAGCAATAAGGCTGTTCGGCCTTCAAGGTCGAAATAGTGTTCGCCTGCAGATACCCTAGTCGAGGTTAAAGTACAAATTTGACTATGATATGCAAAATAAATCCTAACTCGAAAGTGATATACGGTCGAGATCAAAAGATTATCGCGCTTCCCGAGAATTTCGGCGGGAAGAGAAAGTGATATTATCTTTGGAAAATAAGCTGAATTAGTATACCAAGATTGAAGATCAAAAATCGCGAACACAAAGTCAAACGAGGAAATCAAACTAAAGCATGGACAGGAATACACATCACGTTATAGAAGAACATACAATTCGAGAAACAAAGAGATTATTACAAACCATAGAGGATAAAAATCTCTGAAATTATTCATGATCACATGAGTAAAAACAGTATAGCCATACTACAAGCCCGGGAAAATGAAAAACAACATCTAGAGAAGCTTGTTGTCGGAGAAAATCTTTCGAAGCTCGGCATTCCGAGCCTCACATCCCGCTTCGTATCCACGGTCGTAGGCCTCCTTTTCTCGACGCGTGAATTCTTGCCTCTCCTGCTCATGAAGACTTTTCAGTTTGTCGAGTTCCTCATTCAGCTTCTTGTGGATCTTCTCTCCATTTTCTATAACAGACTTCTCCCTTTCTAGAGCAAGCTTCTCCGCAAGAGACGGTCGAATTCGGCTTTCTTCTCCTCCAGCTCAAGGAAAATAGCAGAGCGCTGATTGGTCTCCCGCTCAGCAAATGTTTTAAGCTCAATAAAATCTTGTCCGGCCTGTCAAAGGAATCGTCATTATTATTTTCCTTATTGATTATTAAAAAAAAAAAAATAATAATAATAAATATATATATATATATATATATATATATAAATAATAGATATACCTGAAACAGGAAGTGCTGCCCAGACTCGAACAACTCTTCTATGTTTCTCTCCTTGGACATGTTTCTCTCCTTGGGCATGTTAGTTTCCGAAGAAGTAAAGTTGACCTGCAACAGACTATCTATGGGATCAGCCTTAAAAGGAGACCCATTTTTCGACTCATCAGGCAGGGAAGAAGTAACTTTTGGAGGAATGGAGTCAACAAGGGGTTTGGGAGGATTATCAATTTCTAAGGCTTCAGCAGAAGCCCCTCCACCAATTGCTAACTTGGGTTTTTTGCTGAGACTTCCTGCGGGAGGGACGGTTGAAGCATCGGAAGATGACTTGCTACCAATAGCAAGATTTTGCAAAGCCTCAATAGGACTAACCCCATCGGAATAAGGGCTTTTGTTCGAATAAGGAACATGAGTCTTTTCTCTGACTGGACCTTCACTCATAGAATCGACAACTTTTGGAGAAGAGCCCCCGAGTGAAGCCTCGAGCTCTTCGTCCAAAATGGACTTGCTGGAATTGCCCTTGATTTGCTTGGAGGAAGTGCTTTTCTCTTTTTTATTTTCTCCCCCTTTAGGAGCTCTTGGGGAAGACTCAGAGGTCTTAGAAGAGGATTTGGAGGGTTTGGCCTCCATGGCAGGTTTCTGCTCTTTGCTCGGATTTTTATTCTTCAAGCCCCCAAACAGCGATTTAGGGTCGATAGCTTTGCCTAGTACATTTTCCATGATAAGCGGATTTGGGGTCAATAGCTCGGATTCTTGTTCTTTAAAGAATTCGAAGAATGTGAAAAATATAGGGAGAGCTCCGATCTCTATAAGCAAGATGTCGTGTGAATAATGAGAAGAGATCTTAATATTTATAAACAATGGACACCCTACAAATATGATAATGGATCGACGCAACCTTTAAGAAAAATCCCGTTTGGAATGAATAAAGTTCGAGCATTAAGTGTGAAGAGTTATCGAACTTTGAAAAGTTTCCTGAATGATATCCAGATATTTGAAAGCTTGGGATTTACAGGTTACACGAATCAGATCAAAAAAGAAAATAAACCCGTTTACAAAATTGAATTACATGGGTAAATACGATTGATTCCTAACTACAAAACTATGAATCGCTCCCTCCGGCACGCTCGACCCCAGTAATTGCTAAACAGAAGATCAGACGATATATGTTCGAAGTTGAACAATTACTCAGTCTGATCGAAAGACCGATCGTCTTCCTTATCTGGTGCATCGCCTATGTCGACATCTTCGCTTCTTTCCCCTGAAACAATAGGAGGGTCATCATTGGAACGTTCGAGCATATCGGGATTAGGCATTGGAATGCCATATTCCTCAACTAAGGGGGCAAAGCGATGATCCTGCCAGTTAGTATTCGTCTTGGGTAGAAAGGAAGCTTTATAATCCTTTCCTTCAGCGTTTTTGAAAGGGTTCATATACTTAAAATACTCCTCCATGTCATCCATAATTTTCTTGGCCGCGACTAATTGTTGAACCCCTTTATAAAAGATCGTCTGAAGAATTTCTCCCATTTTCATTTGGATTAAAGGATCTAAGACAGGGGATTCCAAGAATTCTCGTATGGCCGGAATCTCGGCTTCTTCCCGACCCTGGACATAGGCATGTTCGGAATCTTGCCTTGCTAACTCAAGTTCTATTTTCACCGTCTTCAACTCTTCCTCGAGGGCACTTCTCTCTTTAACGGATGCCAGTAAATCCTCTTCTACAGATGATGAATGTTTCATAGTCGCTTCCTTGAGCTCTTTCTTTACTTGGGATAATTCCCGCTGGCTCTCTGCCAGTTGAGATCGAAGGGCTTGATTATCAACAAGAATTTGCGCATATGCGTCGTGAGCATCTTGTGATTCCTGCTCTAGTAGTGCCAAACGATAGGTTTGAATAGCGAACTAGTCCCCGACCTATGAGATAGTTTAAGACATCAGCAAACATTATGGACTTTAAAGAAAGAAGAGATAGTCGAAAGACAAATTTTCACCTCATGATACGTTCGAGAGAAGTCACTCAAAACCTCAAAGTCGCCTTTGACGGTGTGAAGCAGCATATCCCGTTTGAACCGACTAGCCATATAGATTATAGCGGCTTTATCGAATTCATTCTCACCACCCGCATCCAGATCAGTTTGAATGGTGCCATCTTCAGGGTACCCAGCAGCCCTGCTACCTCGAAGATGTTCGTCCATAAAATCCACCACATCGGGTTCCGACCTACCTGCTCGACAGGGAACCGAATCAGAACTCGCACCAAAAGGTTTTACCCTCCTCGAGGGCCCCGGGTGGTCAGCATTCCTCTTACGACTCAGAAGCTTCTCATACTCCTGAATACCCTGGATCCGGTTCCAGGAATGTTGACTATAGCCAACGCTTGAAAGAATGGAAGTATCGGGGGAAAATAAAGTTCGAAGAGGCACAGCAGAGGCAGAGTTCAAGGAACTCATAGTACCAACGCCTCTCAGCTCGGGAATTGCGACTGGAATAGTAACTGAGTTTCCGCCCAAGCTACTTGTACCCGCCCTATTTTCGAAAGTACGGGGCAACAGATCGAAATAGAACGGTTTGTCTTCAACCGGGCAGGCCGCAGATAGTCGAAATTTCTCAACAATTTGACCTGCAAAGGAAATACGAGAGTCGCATAAATGTAAATTAGTGATCCATCGCGCCTCAAGATAGGAACAAGCTGAAAACATACCCAAAGAAAGAGAGGCGAGAGGTGGAGCGGCAGAAGCTGACAAGTCACCAAACTGGGGAAGTGACCCTTCTAAGGATTGATCAGATACGGCACGAGAATATTTGAGTATTGGAGCAGGATAATCATAGCGGCTCAACCTAGCCAATCGTAAAACACCTTCCTGAATAAGGAGCTCGGTTTGATAAAGACTAGACCGCAACTGCTCAAGAAATTCGTCGGAAAGGCGATGGTTGAGTTTCTCTTTAATCTGGCGAGGACCGTATGACCAAGAGTTGACTCCGTCCCATCGATAGGGTCTCATCTTCGAGCTACCTTCCGATATAGGGACATCAGGGCCCTTCACAAAGAAGAATCTCCTTTTCCAACCTTTACTCTTTTCCGTTGTTATTCTCGTAAGAAAAGGCCGCTTCGACCGCTGGCGGATGGACACAAACCCCATATTTGGGCCCTTGCACAGGTCCATTCGGAATATTTGCCAGAAATTACTAAAGGAGGCTTGTTCCCCTTTTGCCTCCATAAGAGCGCTAAACGCTACTATGTATGCAATGGAATGCGGGAGAAGCTGAGCAGGGGAAAGCGAAAAGAAGTTCAAGACGTTTCTAATAAGGTGAACGAACGGGATACGCAAGCCACAAGAAAATTGACCCTCATAGAAGGCTTGACAGCCGGCTGGGGGCTCGGTAGCACGTTCAGTATAAGAAGGAACGACGATTGAAAAACCTTTGGGAAGAAATTTCCCGAACTCTGCCTCGAGGAAAGAGTGATCTTTCTTTGAAAAACAGCAGGAGGTCTGGCTGGCAGGAAGTTCTGACTTGTTCGAGATGGTGGCGGTAGAAGGTTGCGTATGTTTGAAAATCCTGACAAAAGCACCCTCGCCGATGCTGCATTTCTCGACCTCATTTTCCTCGAGATCCTCGCTCGGATCCTCATCCTCGCGTCCTTGATGAAACTCCCCATCCTCATAATCATCAACAAGCTTCAGCAAAGGATCGGACTCTGGGTTTTCTCCGATCTTATTCTTGCCCCTTGCGCTTTTAGAGCTCGACATTATGGATTGAGAAACAAATATACGAAAGGCAAATGCTGTTTCGAACTCAAACGCTTCGAGCTCAAGAGAGAACGTAATATGTAAATCATTTTTCAACGAATCGACATATATATACGGGGTTAAAAAGGTAAAATTGCAAACAGGTCCCCGAGTAACCGCGACGGTTGAACTTACCCTGGGTAAAAACTTAGGGCTATTCCTCACAGAATAGCACTTTGATCCTTCATTTTCTAAGTTGCGGAATAAGTTCCTTGAAAATTTTTCCTGAGAATCTCGTAGGTCCTCTTTGTTATGATCGGAAAATTTGGAAAGCATTCATCAAGGGATCGAACGACACATCGCGGAACCATAAAGGATATAACTACTTCAAGATCCTCCGACAAGGATATCTTTACAACACGCCGGTATATGTTTTCTTATATATGCACTCTTTTTCCCTGGCTCGGTTTTTATCCCAATGGGTTTTTCCGGGCTAGGTTTTTAACGAGGCATATCCTAAAGACATTATGAACGGCTCATCTCATAATAACGTGGGACGCACTTGTACTTCTTCGAGCGCGAGCTTCACTTCACGCTCGAGAAGTGGGGGAGTATTGATGAGGGGTAATTTAGATTCCTTGCCTCTGTGGGCCCGATGCTATTCGAATAACACTAGATACTATCCCCAGAAACAAAGAGCTGGTCCAGGGCATAGTATTAACTGTTCCGAGCTCATTTCAGAACCCAAGATCGAAGAGTACTGTTGGGCCGAGCCCAGGCCCAAGCCCGTCAATTCAGCTATAAATACCCATGCATTTATGACAAGACACAACTTCCTAGGTGCTCCTGCTTCGAGACTGCTGCTCGGACATACTTGGGAAATATAGTATAGCTTTGGTCATTTGTATTTCGCTCCTCTAGTTTGTACGGCATCCAATAATGCTCGAGTAGGACCCTAAATTCTTGTATTTGTACCCAGTTAATTCGAATACAATTATTATTGATCTTTACTTTCCTTTTAAATATTGTTATTATTGCACTACAACCCACCCTTGATCGAACAAACGAAATCACGTAAGATCATGCAGATGGTTCAGCTAGCACACCGCCTCAACTATAAATAACTCAAGCATTTATGACGTCAGACACTATTCTCTAGGTGCTTTTGCTCGAAGCTACAGCTCAAATCATCCTCGGAACTTAGATTCGATCACATTATATGTATTAGCCTCTAGCTTGTACGGCATCCTGTAATGCTCAAATAGGACCCTGAATTGTATTGCTTGTAATCATGATCGATAATATACATATTTGACCCCGTTATTAGCATTACCGCACCTTTCATTGTCTTTACTTTCTATTATTGATCCCGAACGAAACCACGTAAGATCAATTGGCGCCCACCGTGGAGCTTTATTTGGGTGTTAGATCGAAAAATGCCTACTACGAGGCGAAATACATACATGCGAGGAGAGCCTTCACATGTGTCTAGGGCACAAAATTCTGTTAACAATGAGCCCGATAATCTTTCTCAAGCGGCTCGACAAGAAGAAGCTCCGCCGATTATTCCCCAAGATGATATTCCGATTCGCACAACCGTCGCCGATCTAAGATCCATTGTCGGCACAATGTCCAGGGAATTTTTGAACAGCGGAAGAGCTGATCAGTCGCCAGTAGACCAGCCTGCAGCGCATGGGAGACCTGAAATCCCATCTTCTAATATTCAGAAGGAAATGAGCGTGCTTCGATCGATATCGAAAGCACCTATGGCAAACCCTTCCCAACCTGCTCCGTCGAGGTCCAATATCCGATCAGGATTACCTTCCAAAGCAGTACATGATGTGGAGGATTCAGTAGTTTGGGAGAGTCACCCTTTGGTTGCTAACAAAACAAAAAAGTTGACCTATAAAAGTGTCACTGAAGCCGAACTAGAGAAAATCGTGCAGGAAAGAGTTGCCAAGAAATTAGACAGAGACGGGTTGATTAAAGAGGCTCGGCATGCAGGTATGACATTCAAACGTACCGAGATAGTGCAAAATAGAGAAACTTTTCGAGAAACTGTTAGGGATAGAGAGATCAGAAACAATATCATGAGATGTTCACCTTTCTTCCAAGAGATTCAAGATGCTCGAAACACTTAGACAGTGCCAACGAGACTACCACGGTATAACGGGACTACCGACCCAGCAGAACACATTAACAGCTTTATTAATGTGATGAATTTGTATGGACACTCAGAAGATTTTTGCTGCAAAATCATGGTTACCACCTTCGAGGGAATTGCCCTTGATTGGTTCAGGAAGTTGCCATCGAACTCTATCTTCTCTTTTGATGAGTCTTGTGTTAAATTAAAACATCAATTTGTGAGTCAGAGGAAGCCAAGGTTACCTGCGAACCACCTTGGGACCGTGAAACAGATGGATGGTGAAACTTTGAGGCAATGGTTAGCGAGATTTAGCATCAAACTTCTTAAAGTTGATACTCCGCAGATCAAATACCTATCCTCTCGGATGTTCGAATTGACAAAAAACACACAGTTCGGTAACGCACTGTGTAGGAAATAGCCAAAATCCTTTGAAAGGATCATGGAGATAGCTGAGAAATATATGATACAGGAGGAAATGAACAAGCTAAAACATGCTCAAAATCCGAAACTCCCTCTCGGAAAGAAACATGATAGAGCTCCTGTACCGAAACCTGGTGATTATGGAGGATCAAGTAGGGGATCAATATGGTAGAGACTCAACGTATACAAACCCCAGAAGCCAAACCATCGACCTAATGTCTATGGTCCGGTCGCCAATCCCAATCAACCTCCATGCCCAGAAAAGATCCACTTCACTGAATTAAATACCTCAAAGGAAGATATTCTAACTGTCTTGTAGGAAGGGAACTTGATTCCCGAGGCCCAAAGAATTACTCAAGCAAGATCAGAAGCGTTGAACTATGATAAGTATTGCCGATATCATAGGGCTCGGGGACACAGTACTGAAAATTGTTATCAATTGAAGGTCGAGATTTAAAAGTTAATTGTGCAAGGAAAACTTAATGAGTTTGTTAAAAGGGGAAACTATAACAACCGTTATAGATCCAGGAGCCCTCGAAAGTTTGCCATTCAACAATGGAAGCTCGAAATCAGGCTGACGAGCAGCCGAATGGAGTGATAAACATTATTGCTGGTGGACCGGCGAGGGGAGACATCAGAAATGCAAGGAAAAGAGCAATGAGGTCGATCAAGGCGGTTGTATCGACCAAGAAAGAGATTTTCTCTTTGGAACAACCTTCCATTGAAAATCAGGTCATAAGTTTCAGTGATGCGGATAGACCCGCTGTCACACCCCTGTCCCGGGTAGGTCCCGAGCACGGGAAAGTGACGTGCATGTCAAGCATATCATATCAAGTACATTGTCATTTTATCAACAAAACCATATCTCGTGACATATAATTCCTTTGTAAAATATATAACATAGAAAGTAATAAAGGGACGGATATTAAAATTCCGCCGAACTATTAGTTATACAAATTAATCGGGCGATTTTACTACTTCAATATGGCATAACAAAAATACATAACCTGTACAATTAATCAAACCACCAATTGTGGCCCCAACACAAGTATATAAATAAACCACAATATTGTAGCAACCATATAAACAAACCCTGTAGCAAATAATTGTCATCTCCTCAACTGAAACGGTACAAACTATGTGGCTAATACTGTGTTACAACCAAGATAGCCATAAGTACAGAATACAAGAGTGAGGCTATGAGCTACAAAATTTACAACAAAAGAGACTCAAAGGATCTAAATGATCCGTACATGTACAAAAATGCCTCACTGCGATATACAACTATCTTACCAAACTATGTACAACAACCTACCCCAGGCTATTAGATGTTGATCCCCGGTCCTCACTCAGGCCTACCGCCGGTGGTACTGTGATCTAAGGAAAACAAAGTAAACGGGGTATGTCGAAAGACTTAGTAAGTGATGTCGTGATTCATGCATGTGGGAGAGTTATACAATTATAACAATTGATCCAAAATAACATTTATAACTCCATATATCAAAAATCAAGTCATATACAAGTCATGTAACAAGCCATATATGTATGGGCACGTTGGAAAGCATATAACATGAAATTAGGATACGTTATCGATGAAGCTTTACTCGATGCCTTGAATCATGTCCATCTCATATCCATGTCAAATATATAGCCGTGTGTCGAAATAAACGATCAACCAAAGAAGTCCAAGAATGTACCGGTATCAACATATCATGTAATCCATAAATGGATCGCAAAGGTTCCCTTTGCTAGCAAGGGTTCCAATGCCGTATGCCTTGAATCGTGGCCAACGATCAAGGGTCGGTTAGGCTCCACAAAGAAACCATCACCTCGAGTATGCACAAATAAAACCATGGTTTCCATATGATGCATCAATAAACAATATAACCAAATTCATCCAAGGTAAAGTACATGGATGAATTCCATATGCCTAATTATATCAAAAATCAAAACTTCACCAAATAACAATATCTCACATGTACAAGTTATTGTTCTATATAGCAATAAGCCATCCAAGAACATCAAGAAATTGAACACTAATTTCCAGAAATGACAAGTTAATGTTCCATGTACATATAACTATGATATGTGCACAATTTCATAAAACTAGTCAATTAAAACTAGTCCAACAATTTCACCATTGGTTTATATGTCAAGGAAGCTCAATTTGTCACAATAGATCCTACTAAATACTCCTAAGAAACAACCATAAAGTCCTTATAAAATCAGCCCATAACTATATTACATCTATGGGAAAACTCACAATTATAGCCATAACTTCTACAAAGTACCAAGCTAGAACAATTTATAACAAGTATATAACCACCCCATGAATTAATCTTAATTATCCATAAACATGGATGAATCTTAGAAGTTAACAACATCACTTACAAGAGAAAATAATCGGTGCAAATTGAAGACGAAGACACAAGGAGCAACTTTGGTCAAAGCCGACACCGTAACCGATTTTTCTTGATTTCTTAACAATTGTTTTGATGCTTTGAAACCCTCCAAGAAGACCTGAACGTTTTTGCTCTGTTTCTATCTGATTTGGAACTAAGGTTGAAGATAATCTTATACAGGATAAGTGAGTGGAAATGAGAAAGGACCATTTTGACCCTTCTAGATTGCCTAGCCTTTTCAATTATGTCCAGGGCTCGTTTGTTATATTTTACTGAACCAAAAACACTCAAAACCTCTTCCATTAGCTATATCATGAAAAATTAGGGAAGTTAGCCTTTTGAATCACCTGATTCCGAGGTCGTATGAATTAATTATGATTTTCTGAAGTTAGGGCTTCAAATTCAGTTCACAAAGCCCCGAAAACATATAGATCAACACTTTGAGTTTAGAAACTCACATGAACATGTAAATGAAGTCATATAACACATAATTATGTCATAAACCAAATAAACTAATATTATCTAGCAATTAATAAATGCAAAGCACGCAATGCCCAATATAATATATGCACATTCACACACATGCAACATGTCACGAAAACGGGTTATGACACCCGCAGATGTTACTTGGGATGTGGATGACGATGATCCTGATTTTTCAATGGTTCTAACTTTAAGAATTGCTAACTATGAGGTCAAAAGAGTTTTGATTGACAATGGTAGTTCCGCAAACATTATCTCTTCCGAAGCTCTTGCTCGAATGAATCTCCAACATCCTTATTTGGATCGAGTGATTACTCCTTTGGTGGATTTGGCGTTTCGGAAATTGTCCCACTGGGAACAATTCTACTCAGCACAACTCTTAGGAAGAAGCCCAGGAGTGTAACCAGAACAGTGAAATTCGTAGTGGTAGAAACACCATTCGTCTATAACGCCATATTGGGGAGGCCAACTTTGAACGCATTCAAGGTTGTAGTATCAACATATCATCAAAAGGTGAAATTTCCGACTGATGGAGGAGTTGGTGAAATGCGGAATGACCAATACATGGCGTGGGAGTGTTATAACTCTTCTCTGACCATAAAATGGAAGGTTGAGCCCGAGATCCCAAATAAAAGAAGACTGATTAATTGGGAGTCGGGATCGATTTCAGATTTACCCGTCCCCGACTGTGATAAGTTACAAGGAAAGAACGAGAAGAACGTGGATATGAGTGTGCAAGCCCCCGACTACAAGAAGGTTGCCTTGGTTCCTGGTTCTCCAGAGAAGGTTACTAGGATCGGAACAGAACTGAGCGAGGGGATGAAAACTATGCTCATTGATTTTCTACGCAGAAACGTGGATGTCTTCGCCTGGAGTTCAGACGATATAGTGGGAATTGACCCTCGGGTGATCACGCATTCCTTGAACATAGACCCAAAGGCGAAACCAATTCGATAGAAGAAACGAAATCACGGACAGGAAAAGGATAAAATCATCAACTCTAAGGTCGATAGATTGTTGGCAGCTGGTCAAATAAGAGATATCATATTTACGAGTGGCTGTGTAACGTAGTCTTGGTTTCCAAAGGGAAAAATATCAGAAATAAGTGGAGAATTTGCAATGACTTCACCGATTTGAATAAATTGTGCCCAAGAGACCCTTACCCATTGCCTCGGATCGATATGCTAGTAGATTCCACTGAGAGGTTTGTTTTCTTCAGCATGATGGATGTCTTCCAGGGATTCTACCAGATATTCATGAACGAAAGGGATCAGGATAAGACTGCATTCATTACCGAGCGTGGAGTGTATTATTTCATTGTTATGCCGTTTGGGTTAAGAAACGCCAGTGCAACTTATCAGAGGTTGGTGAACATGATGTTCAAAGAATTGATAGGAAAGATCATGGAAGTCCACGTTGATGACATGCTCGTGAAAAGCATGAGGCAAGAAGATCATATCAAGCACCTTGATAGATGTTTCGCAATTTTGAGAAAATATGGTATGAAGTTGAACCCGGTGAAGTGTACCTTCGGGGTCAGATCGGGGAAATTCTTGGGTTATCTTGTTCAAGCTAACTCGGAGAAGATTCGAGCTATCACCGACCTCAAACCGCCAAGAAGGCTTTCAGACGTACAAAGCTAGGTAGGAAAAATCATCTCTCTGAACAGGTTCATCTCCCGATCAGCAGACAAGAGTTGGCCCTTCTTCAAGTTGTTACGGAAATCAAATAACTTCGAATGGACTGCTGAATCTGACAAAGCCTTTGAGGATCTCAATGCTTATTTAACTTCATCGAGGATGCTGGCCAAGCCCTCCGAGGGTGAACCTTTATAACTTTATATAGCGGTTTCAGAGGAGGCAATTAGCTCGGTTCTGGTAAAGGTAGAGAAATTCGAGCACAAGCCGATATACTATTTGAGCAAATTATTACAAGGCGCGGAAAAGAATTATATGGAGATTGAAAAATTCACACTTGCTCTAATTGTGGCTGCTCGAAGATTAAGGCCCTATTTTCAGACTTATAAG
This sequence comes from Penstemon eatonii, assembly GCA_038501285.1. Classification (NCBI taxonomy): domain Eukaryota; kingdom Viridiplantae; phylum Streptophyta; class Magnoliopsida; order Lamiales; family Plantaginaceae; genus Penstemon; species Penstemon eatonii. The sequence goes on along the minus strand of CM076711.1, from coordinate 45,295,517 downwards.
ATTATTGTTTTGACTAACCAACCCTTAAGGCAGGTCTTATCTAAACCTGAAGCCTCGGGAAGATTGATAAAGTGGGCGGTGGAGCTCAAACAGTTCGAAATTGAATATTAACCAAGAACGGCGGTCAAGGCTCAAGTTTTGGCGGATTTTATCGTTGAAACAACTGGAACAGAAATTCCAAATGAAGCGAACTCAGCCGAAGTGAATTTGATCAAGAAGGTCGAGGAACCGGTATGGTTAATGCACGTGAACGGATCCTCAACTAAAGAGGGAGGTGGAGAAGGGATTCATTTCCAGGGTCCTAACGGGGAAGATTTGAGCTACACCATCACCTTAGACTTCGTTATCACGAACAATGAAGCATAATATGAAGCTCTAATCGCGGGACTGGAAATGGCCCTGAAGGCAAAGGTAAAATCCCTTACCGTACTTACAGTTTGTGAACTTGTACATAGACAGGTAAAGGGTATTTACGAATCAAAGGAGTTCAATATGATAAAGTATCTGAACAAGGTGAAAGATTCGATCTCAAAATTTGAGAGGTTCGAGATCCAACCAATTCCTAGGGAAGAGAACCTGTGGGCAGATCTGTTATCGAAATTTACGGGAACAGCCGATGGGAAGAAGGAAAGGGTTATCACATGGTTACTTTCAAACACACCGGCCATTGAATTAGATGTTACTCCAAACGTCGATATTATGGAGATTGATGAATAGAGACCCTCCTGGGGTGATCCTTTCCTCGAATATTTAGAGAAAGGAAAACTTCCAGAAGATACAAATGAAGCTCGAGGGCTTAATTATCGAGCGCCATCCTTCGCCTTGGTGGACGGTCAACTCTATAAAAGATCCTCCCAAGGAATCTTGCTAAAGTGCATCCTTGAAAGTCAGTATGATACGATTCTGAGAGAAGTCCACGAAGGGGAAGCTGGGAATCACTGTGGCGCTTGGGCATTGGCTCTAAAATGTTCAAGGGCGGGATATTATTGGCCTACTCTTATTTCCGACTCGGTTGATTACGTGAAAAAATGCCATCACTGCCAAATTCATTCAAATTTGATCCACCAACCAGCAGAGCAGATGCATTCTATTCCTATTTGTTGGCCATTCGATAAATGGGGTATTGATATCGTAGGTCCTTTTTCGACTGCAAGAGCGAGAAAGAATTATGTGTTGGCTGCCGTGGAATACTTCAGCAAGTGGGTAGAGTGCGTGGCCTTAACCAAGATCACCCAATTCCAAGTTATAAATTTTCTTTGGAAGAATATTATCTGCAGGCACGGAATTCCCAGAGTTTTGATCTCAGAAAATGGGACTCAGTTCGCTGGAAAGAAGATCTTAGAATGGTGTGAGAAGTTTGGCATACAACAGAATTTCACATCCGTTGGACACCCACAAGCGAATGGACAGACTGAGGTCGTAAACAGAGAGATCGTCCGATCTTTGGAAAAGCGCTTAGCCGAGGTAAAGGGTAAATGGCTTGACGAACTTCCTGGAGTCATATGGTCCAATAGAACAACTGTGAAATCTGATAGAAATAGTGTCTTGCAAGCCAGCTGTATGGCTAGCATTTATTGTAATAAATGAGGAACTATTCCATTTTGATTAATAAAAGCACTTTATTAAATGGTCATCTTTATCTTATGTAATAAATATCTACGCATAAGGATAGAAGTCCTTAGATCACAGGGCTATGGGACAATACGTGGACTGATCTCCAAGGCCGTGATCTAGAACATATTCAAGAGTCGTAGAATCCAATCGAGATAGGACATCGTTGGATTCGGTTAGACTCTCACGGTTGTGTATACTCCGATGAACTGGAGAACGCTGGGGTCCATGAGCGTGACTGGGATAGTCGATACACATAAGTGGGTGGCTTACTGGGATGGCAAGGGCACCGAATACCCCAATTACGAAATAACTCACCATGGAAGCGGTAGTCGCATATCGGGGTTGAAGTTATTCCAATTTGCAATAGTATACGAGGAACGATCCCTAACTACTTGAGGTGATAGGGTATATCTGGTGCGAGAACGTTTATGCTTTGATGTAAGTTTCGACTGACTGGAGATCACCAGAAGGTCTCTGTGAACTCATGTTGGGTATAGAGGAACTCGTATGCAGATTCATATCATCAACAAATGATCCATTGACCCGACTTGATAGGTTGGGAAAATTCTCCTATGGAGTTCTGTGAGAAATTAATTCTGGTAAAATCCTTGGCCAAGGTATCTGACGACTTTATGTAAGTAGCTCATAAAGATTAAGTCAAAGAGAATTTATTTTGAGACCAGAATACATAAAGTCAAGACAAATAAAAGGGAGATCGATGGAATACCATTCCCCTAAGTCTCGACTGGGAGATTGATCGATGGAGAGATTATGTCGTATATGGAAATTGTAAATGAGTCAAAAGGTTCACGGAATTAATTCACCAGTGATTAGGCTCCATGGGCTTGTGGCTGGACATCGACCGTGGAGTGTGGGAGAATTTCCAAATTGGTAGGGGTGCTAATTTTGGAATGATCAATCGACAGGGTGTTCGATTGATTTAGAGTATATGTTGCTCGAATAATTAAATTATATTTAATTATAACACACGGCCAATTATGTGGTGAACATACAGGGGCATACACAATACACATGAAGCGAAAGCGAGGAAAAGAGAACAAATGAGTCGACTGGGTCGACCCAATTGGAGCTAAATAGGATCCGATTGGAATTGGATCAAGATCATAAATTAAATTGGAATTTAATTTGTGAGTTAATTAATTAAGTTTGATTTAATTAATTAAATGAATAATTAATTAAATAGACTTAGAGTCTAATTTAATTAATTGGGAGATTAATTAATTAATTGGGCTATTTAATTTGGAAATTAAATAAAACCTAGTTAAATTAATTAAAGTGGGCCATAGATTAATTGGAAGACTTAGTCTTCTAATTAAAGAGGGCCATGGCCCATGTAGGAGAATTAAAATTCTAATCCTAAGAGGACTAGGTTAATGAGATAACTATAAATAGGTAACTTATAGTTATATCATATACACAACTCTAAGAGCAAAAACCAAGCAAAGAAAAATTCTCTCTCTCCCTCTCCCTGCACAAATCGGCCGAACCATTCTTCCTATTTGGAAGAATTTTTTGTTTTCGATTTTAGCTCCTAAGTCGTTCTTTAATCCTAGATATTAATATACCCTATGTTCTAGTCGATTAGGATATATTAATTTTCGTGATATTGTGGTGTATCAACTTGTAGAGGCGCAACACGTGGGGCGCTACTAGCAGGACATTGGATCGACCCAACCGAGGGAGAAAACACAACTTTGCTGAGCTACTTGGATTTGCAAGGAGACAAGTATAATTTGGATCTAATTATTCTTGTCGTTATTATATTCATATATATACAACTAGATATTATCCTGGCAAGATTCCATATGAGATCCTATAAAATTTTAAATTCCGCTGTGCCTAGGGCTATTTATCTTACCGAATCCCAACATTGGTATCAAAGCCAACTCTAGGCTTTGTATATATATGAATTTGCAAATTTTGTGTTATAAATCATATGTTTGATTTATGTGTGGCTAGTTCTTTAACTTTGCATGTTTTAGGACGTAGATCTGTTAACTTAGAGTTAATGTAAAATTTTGATTCGAAAATTTTATCGTGTTAATTTTATTTTTGGATTAGGATTTAATTGTATCCGAATTTAATTAAATTGCTGTCCGCGTGCTGCTGTGCACGGCTGCCTGCTGCCGCACGCGGCCACGCTTAGCGGCGGCTGTCGCGGGCAGCGCACGCACGGACTTCGTGGCCGCGCGTGTGTTGTCCACGTGGCAGTCCTCGATTGGCCTCGATGGTTGATTTTTGGTTGAATCTAATTCTGCCTATTTTGGAAATTCTGAAAATCTTAGAATTTTAGAAGATTGGGAAACTTGGAGTTTTTGGATAAGGTAGTTGTCTTTTTAGATTTAAACACTACCTTTATTAACTAATCTAAACAAAATAGGATTATCTTGAAAATCTTGAAGATTTAGGAACATTGGGAAACTTAGAGTTTTGATAAGATAGGAATCCTCGAGATTTGGAAACTATCTTAATTAACCAATTTTAATCAAGATAAGTTTTGTAGATTACTTAGAACTCAAGTAAGAGTTACTTAATCTTAGAGATTAATTATTAATTCAAAATTAATTAACTTGGATAAATTTTGTGAATTAAAATTAAAAGAGCTGGTAAATTTATATTTATGCCCTTATGTGAATTTATGCATGTTCTTGATTGAATAGTCGGATTGGTCGATTTTACCCTTAAGCCCTTGTGTAGTTTTTGGTTTATTTATTTTATGGGTTGTAATTAAATGGGCCTGATTGGTGCCCTTGCTTGCGCAAACAAATGAAATAGAATAGGACCATTTAAATTTGTAAGCTAAGGTTAGATTAGGCTTGGTGTTGGGATATTCCTAGATAGGGCTCGATTTGTCAATACAACAAAGTGCGGAATTTAAAATTTTTCGAGGTTCCTAATAGTCCCATAAATCTTTCTCCACAGTTTATTATACGAAAAGGTTGAATCAAACAATAAATTAAACACAAGGGGGGTTAATCGCAATTTACCTCACCACGGAATTGTGGTGGTTTTCACCAGGTGTTTGGTTCGATCCACAGCTTGAGTGATCCATGTGTCTCACCTCCAAAGTTAGTCCACACCAATCGGATTGTAGTGACACCTACAAGTCTTAGGCTACGAACTGGATCTCGCTGGTTTGTCAGTAAAGGATTTTAGATCTGGATCTGGACTTGAGATCTGGATCAGGACTTGGAGATACAGATGGAAGAATCGACTCACAGGGCTTATGTGATCTAGCAGGGTTCGGCCAGGGCAGATCTGGTCGAGATTGGGTTCGGCCAAGATCAATTTGGGCGACTAGGGTTTGGGGCGAAACTATAAGTGGGCGATTTGTAATTAAAGATTCTTGTTCGAAAAATCTGATTTCCTTACTCGATTTTTCTCTCTCAATTTTCAGCAAAGTATTTTGTTTTCTCTCAAAAGTTTTTCTTGTCTTGGAGTGCAACTTAGTTGTTAATGAAGAGAAGAGGGAAGAGTATTTATAAGAGAAGAATCCTTGTCTTGATAGATATCTTCTTTCCTTTATCTATCAAATCTCCAAATCTTTTATTCCTTATCAACTTAGGAATGTGAGATTTGATAGATCTCTTCTTGCTTGTTCTTCAAGAATTAGAACTCTTCTTCCTTTAATCATCAAAATCGCCCCTATCCCCTATTTCAAGATAATTGCAAAATCAACCCATAATTTATTTCCTCTTCCAATTAATTAACTACTTTAATTAATTTCATAATTAATCAGATAACTCTAATTAATTAATTGAACATTAATCAATTAGATATCTAATTAATATTCTCCTATTGAATTAATACCATAATTCAATTACCTTGATTTAACAACTTTAAATCACTTGCTTTCCTTCAAGACAGTCACCGTCCAATTGTATTGTGTGTGACCCTCTGGGTTCACCATAAACTGGCAGCAGGTCCACGACTTTCGTGATTTAATTAACGAGCAATTAAATGCTCCGATCAATTAAACTACTTTTAATTGACCACTCCAGAATTAATTTCCTTATTAATTCAGGAGTACCCACACTTCATGGTCGATGTCTAGCCACAAGCCCATGAAGCCCAATCAAAGGTGAATTGATTATTGTGAACCTCACCTCTTATAATTGCCATGTACATACGGTCCTTCCACGACTGATTTCCCGATCGAGACCTAGGGTGTGTGAATTGATCGGCACATCTAATTATCTTAATAACTATACTTTCTAATTTCCGACAATGATTCCAGTGTGACTGCCAAATTTGGAAACCCCTTCCAAATGCATCACCGACTATGGCCATAGATTTCTCGGAATCAATTATCTAAGAAACGTATAGGAAATTCTCTTCATCTTATCAGGATGAGTCGATGTATCCTTTCTTAGTACTAACCACTCGCGTACATTCGTCTACGTACCCAACTTAGGCACTTTGTGGCCAGGCTACGTGACCATCACCTAAATCTAAGTACGCACACTCGTGCACCGAATTCGCCCTAGCACCTCAAGTCTAAGGACTAAATCGTACACTATTATAAGCCTTGAGAAACATCCCATCACCGATATGCGACATGCGCTTCCACAATGGGTTTCTCTGTTCGGGTCGTTCGATGCGTTCAATCCTCCATTGAACCACCTACTCATATGCACTGGACTCAAATTCCTTGCTCATGAAACTCTACAAATTCACTCCATGTGAATCATGCATATTTGTACAAGTCTTTGCGATTCCTACGATACCCCGTCTCGTTCGGAATCTATGACTTGGAACGGTTTTAAGATCACGACCTTTGAGACTGTTTCATGATTGCACTCAGTACTGAAGTGAATCGTCCCGTAGTCTATTGTGACCTTAGGATATCATCCAATCGCTTAGATAAGTTCGCGAGAGATGAAGATGGCCATTGTTCAGTTTCACGTACTATGAATGAACGGCGTATTAATTATAAACCATAAGAAAATAGTACTTCAACAAGCTAATTAATATTGGCTTGCTGGGCACTACTCTATCAATCTCCCACTTGCCCTAAAGCCAATCACAACATTTCGAAGACCCATCTATACCAAGATGTCCCTCGAACCCATTTGTGAGAGAGCTTAATTAGTGGATCTGCTAAGTTTGTCCTTTTGAGATAACGTAGTACTTTTACGCGTCTCAGTTATCTATGATTTGTATAATCATATTATATTGTGTTCAGATCATCGGTGAGATCTCGTTTCCCTTTCATTTAGCGGTTGCCTTGTCTAAATCGGTTACGACTAGGACAGGCTTTAGCTATTCTAGGTAATTCATTCACTCATTGGACGAATGTTTCTCGTCTAAACACTTTCTCTTATGCAGCATCATAATGGTGCTATTATTCTGATTGAGTCAGCAATGGTATACTATTGGAATTTCTTCCAATTTACCTTAGCTTCATCGAGACAGAATAAGTCATCCACTTCAGACTGGAAATTTTTAAATCCTTCGAGTTTTCAATTTTCCACTTACTACCACAGACCAGCATTGTATCCTTTAATTATCTTCGAGGATTGCTTTTATGGTAGACCAGTGTCCTTTACTGGTGTTTGACTATCAGCAGCTCGTGAATGATCAGAGCATTTTGATGAGTCAGGTCTAGTACAAGACTTTGCATGCTACATGCAATCCAGATGCCAAAGCATAAGGTTTCTTGAGACAGTTACTTCTTTACTCATTTAAATGTAGGGCTCATTAAATAAGTAAGAGAAATTTTGTCTCTTTGGAAATAATCCTTTCTTGGATTCTTCCATATTGAATTTAATCAATATACAGTCTTTGTACTCTGATGTGGTGAATTGCAACATCTACTTTGCTTTTATCCCCATAAATACGTATTGCCAGTACGTGAGATGTAATTCCCAAATCTTATCATGGAAAATTGCGTGAAGAACACGCTTTCGTCTGTGCTTCTCTGATATTCTTATATCGTACTTGATGTGTAGATCATCATCTCGTTGTGTTACGAATTTAACTATGCTCCCACTGATCCATTTGCACATTTGGAATCCATATACCTTTTGACAGATTCAACATCCGTGATTGATTTATCAAGTTGCATGTTCCATGATTGGAAAAAGTCATAGATTGACCTTTGGATTTGAATAGAGATCTTCTCATCAATTTTAAATTGTGAGATGCAGGATTCATATCCAATAGTCATAACTTTGGTAGTCAAAACCACCTTTCTATGGCTAATAGTTTCGAAATGGATTTTGACGTAGCCAATGGTCAAATGGCATTTTCATTTGTCCTAGAAGGACTTTTGAATAATGACCTATCGCCATTAGGTGAGTCAAGCTTTCACTTTGAAACTTATGGCTTCATGCCACATCCTTTAGTCTCTTTGTAATCTTGGATTAGAATCCAATTTCTCAATTTCGTAAAATAGAATTCTGAGTTCCTTACGAATTTGATTAGATTACTAATTATTTGTGCATGGTTCGGTTCAGTAGGTTTCGGGGTTTACTCCCACTGTTTGTGGGAATGGGTCCAGTTCTTGGACTTCATCAAGTTCTATGACCTTTCTTATTTCCTTTGACAAGAGTTTGTCAACAGAGGAACAAGCTTCTTACGAGATACTTTCGTTTCCCGTTGTCGCAGAATAGGTATCCAATGGATTTCGTCGAATACCCCACAAACATTATATGAATCAGATCTACCATCTAATTTCTCATATAAGGGTGTTTTGCTATGTCTCAGATGACATGGCGGTGTAAGAACTTACTTCGGAAAATACTAGACCAAGTACTTTTGAAGAGTTAGGGGAGGCTATCCCCTAATGTGAATACAGGAATTTAGCAGAATCAGTGTCGTGAATCGAACCAAATTTTATCAACAAAGTTTGATTCCTTCTTTGATTTGCTTCATGAGAATTCTATTCTCCTTTAGATAATCGAGGATTTAGTTGCTTATGTTTCAGCAAGTTTGATTGGATCAAATTGCTTTTGACATAATGCATCTAGTTATTTCATTTCCAAAACGTCTATTGAATTACTTCAATAGTTTCAGAATTGTACTTCTACAATGTACAAATATACTTTAACGATTGAAATCGTAAGTATATATGAAATAGTATCCTTTTGAACTAGTGCTTTTCGTTCTTAATCAATTTTTGAAATGTTTGGAATGCCTAGCAATCCTTTATTTCGGTTATTAATCCTTTAAGACAAGATTTGAAAGTTCGGAGTTTTATCTAAGTTCCTTATTTCAAGAACAGTAGACAAAAACCTTTCCTTCGAATCTTTCTTTAGGAAGAATGTCCAAAATAAACATTTCAGTGAGAACGATTATCTGGTCTTTCGATTCAGCATATAGTCTTCGAAGTTTTGATTTGTTTATCATTGTTTATTTATATGTTTCAAAACATCAACATTTGTACAATGTTAAATTGCTCTAATTAAATAAATTCCATTTCTCAATGGTAAAGCAATAAGGTTTTGTACAAAATTCGAAATAATACTCAAAATAAACTAATACTAGAAACTTATGCTAATACGAAAAACTTCTTCTAGAAAGGAATGTCTAGGTTCAATACTTCCTTGACCCAGTCCCTGAATTCGATATCCCTCAACTTGTCCTGCACTGCACGCATCTTCCTTTCAAGGAATTTCCTCCTTGTAGGTGGAGAGGGAATAGTTTCATCCGCTGTAAACTCTTTTACAGAAATGAAAGTTTTATTAGATGTCTTACATCATAAAGATTTAACAAATGTATAATTTAAAAATTCATACCATAGTTAAGTCTATCCAGGAATTCCTTTTCATTGAGCTTTCCTATTTTATTTTCGTGCTTACACAGTGGGCAATTTTCTTCATGTAGACCAAGACCTTTTAGATGAGCTTGTTCATATTTGTCTAACAACTCATGCAATTGCTTTGTCTTAATATCAACAAGCAGAATTTCATAGTGTTGCATGAAATGAGTGAAGATGTCAGAAAGACCATGCGTGGTAATTTCTATCTCATCTTCGTGAATCACTTGGGCTCCAAACCCTTTGATTCGCTTGAACATCTTGGTTAAGTAAGAACAATATTCTCTAACATTCTTAAACTCAGCCATGGTCTTTCTTTGAAGATAATAGCACATCATAGCCCCCAAAGTATTTTCCCTTCTAACATTCATCAATACTCGTTTGAACGAACAGTGGATGGTAAATGGCTAACAATAAAATAGACAACTATAAGCAGACAGGTTTAATATTAATACTTATAATTAACGAAATTTGGACTTTTTATCGAAAAAATTCTCCAACTATTTTATCGAAACAATAACCCCTTCTAGTTTCGGGAAAAAAATCTATTTCCTAGTAGGTCTTGACGTCCCAGCAGCAATTAGTTGCACCCACGACTCGTGGCCATACAATTAATTCCCTAGGTAGGCATACTTATTGCTAATTGTGTCTACCACACAACCTTCAAGCTATTTTGCTTCGTTTTTCGCATTTATCTAGCACTGCTACATCATAAATATTACTACGCGTTAAGTCTAACCCATTAATAATGATAAGCAACGGGCCCGGTCATGAATTCTCCGTAACTAGTTATCGGTCGATCTTCACGTCCCGACCAGTCCCTACCCTTGTCAAGTTTTATTAAAACTAGAATCAAGGAATTTCGTGCATTGCCCCTTTCTTCGACTCGGGTGCCAGACTCTGGATCACCTCTATCGATAAGTAGACAACATACACTAGTCCCTATTAATGGAAGGCTTGGATTTATAAAACTTCATTTTATATTTAACCCAATATGACTTAATATTTATTCGAGAGGGGAATTTTCGGTTTTTGAAAGTTTAAGGAAACTCTCCTCGAGATCTCACCGCTTTCAATTATGCTTTATCTTTTATTTACGATCTAGATTCTAGCGCGCATACACACAAGCAATCATAAATCGACTAATAAATAAAAGCCATACAAGCCTAGCATGCATAATACCACAATATGTTTTCGATCGGGAGCCTCCTATGCAGGCCATCATCGAGCCAATGATGTTGGCTCAATTGGTCAATCTAAAGGGTTCTCCAAGGACCTATGCTATTACACAATGTACCATGCATACATGGCCTTCAATTCTCTTTGGGCTCCCACCTTGCTTGTAAACGGGCCTCCATCCTAAACTAGGAAAGCAGTAAAGCCCTATTCTATTACAAAGGCTCAAAGTGGCCCAAAAATAATAACAGGCTCGCAGGCCCAATAAAAACCGTGCAATAAATTAAACCAATCACATCTAACCTAAGGTCAAGGCTCGGCGCGATCGAAAACCACGTAAACAGTTCACGTAGAGCAAGAAACATGCAAACAATTTTTACGTATTTCTTTCTTAATTTTAAAACTACCTTTTAAAACTAACTTCCTATGATTCTTGCTTTTTAGTCACTACTAATTATGACAAATAAATTCTCGGATAAATAAAACAAGTTTTCTGCCTTATATTAAGATTCTGATTTTTCAACTTTTGAAAATTGCAGTTCGGCCCCTATACTTTTGGAAATTGCACTTTTGACCCCAAAACTTTTGAAAAGTTACAAAATACCCCCAAAACAATTTTCGGACAGAAGGACCAGAAAATAAAATTTTGAAATCCAGAAAATTTTCGAATTTTGCAAACAGACCCTTGAACTTTCGAAAATTACAAAATAGTCCTTGAATTTTCGGAAATTGCAAAATAGCCCAAAAACCCGTGCGATTGAAATTTCAGAAACAGTCCAGATTTTACAAAAATTTCCAGAAACAGAAAAATTAATTTTCAGTCCTAATTATTGCGATTTGCGATTTTGAATAAAAGTCGTGATTTTTCGAAAAACTATTAATTCGCCACAGATCTTAAAAGGCAATTTTACCCAATCATAGATCCGGTCATAACAAGCAAGAATCAATCGATAGAACATAATTATCATGCGTTCTCATACATACAATCAAGCATATACAGTGAAAACACATTATGTTCAGGCCTTTTCGTATAAAAACGTATGAAGTTGGCTCTGATACCACTGTTGGGATATTTCTAGATAGGGCTCGATTTGTCAATACAACAAAGTGCGGAATTTAAAATTTTTCGAGGTTCCTAATAGTCCCATAAATCTTTCTCCACAGTTTATTATACGAAAAGGTTGAATCAAACAATAAATTAAACACAAGGGGGGTTAATCGCAATTTAACTCACCACGGAATTGTGGTGGTTTTCACCAGGTGTTTGGTTCGATCCACAGCTTGAGTGTTCCATGTGTCTCACCTCCAAAGTTAGTCCACACCAATCGGATTGTAGTGACACCTACAAGTCTTAGGCTACGAACTGGATCTCGCAGGTTTGTCAGTAAAGGATTTCAGATCTGGATCTGGACTTGAGATCTGGATCAGGACTTGGAGATACAGATGGAAAAATCGACTCACAGGGCTTATGTGATCTAGCAGGGTTCGGCCAGGGCAGATCTGGTCGAGATTGGGTTCGGCCAAGATCAATTTGGGCGACTAGGGTTTGGGGCGAAACTATAAGTGGGCGATTTGTAATTAAAGATTCTTGTTCGAAAAATCTGATTTCCTTACTCGATTTTTCTCTCTCAATTTTCAGCAAAGTATTTTGTTTTCTCTCAAGTTTTTCTTGTCTTGGAGTGCAACTTAGTTGTTAATGAAGAGAAGAGGGAAGAGTATTTATAAGAGAAGAATCCTTGTCTTGATAGATATCTTCTTTCCTTTATCTATCAAATCTCCAAATCTTTTATTCCTTATCAACTTAGGAATGTGAGATTTGATAGATCTCTTCTTGCTTGTTCTTCAAGAATTAGAACTCTTCTTCCTTTAATCATCAAAATCGCCCCTATCCCCTATTTCAAGATAATTGCAAAATCAACCCATAATTTATTTCCTCTTCCAATTAATTAACTACTTTAATTAATTTCATAATTAATCAGATAACTCTAATTAATTAATTGAACATTAATCAATTAGATATCTAATTAATATTCTCCTATTGAATTAATACCATAATTCAATTACCTTGATTTAACAACTTTAAATCACTTGCTTTCCTTCAAGACAGTCACCGTCCAATTGTATTGTGTGTGACCCTCTGGGTTCACCATCAACTGGCAGCAGGTCCACGACTTTCGTGATTTAATTAACAAGCAATTAAATGCTCCGATCAATTAAACTACTTTTAATTGACCACTCCAGAATTAATTTCCTTATTAATTCAGGAGTACCCACACTTCATGGTCGATGTCTAGCCACAAGCCCATGAAGCCCAATCAAAGGTGAATTGATTATTGTGAACCTCACCTCTTATAATTGCCATGTACATACGGTCCTTCCATGACTGATTTCCCGATCGAGACCTAGGGTGTGTGAATTGATCGGCACCTCTAATTATCTCGATAACTATACTTTCTAATTTCCGACAATGATTCCAGTGTGACTGCCAAATTTGGAAACCCCTTCCAAATGCATCACCGACTATGGCCATAGATTTCTCGGAATCAATTATCTAAGAAACGTATAGGAAATTCTCTCATCTTATCAGGATGAGTCGATTGATCCTTTCTTAGTACTAACCACTCGCGTAAATTCGTCTACGTACCCAACTTAGGCACTTTGTGGCCAGGCTACGTGACCAGCACCAAAATCTAAGTACGCACACTCGTGCACCGAATTCGCCCTAGCACCTCAAGTCTAAGGACTAAATCGTACACTATTATAAGCCTTGAGAAACATCCCATCACCGATATGCGACATGCGTTTCCACAATGGGTTTCTCTGTTCGGGTCGTTCGATGCGTTCAATCCTCCATTGAACCACCTACTCATATGCACTGGACTCAAATTCCTTGCTCATGAAACTCTACAAATTCACTCCATGTGAATCATGCATATTTGTACAAGTCTTTGCGATTCCTACGATACCCCGTCTCGTTCGGAATCTATGACTTGGAACGGTTTTAAGATCACGACCTTTGAGACTGTTTCATGATTGCACTCAGTACTGAAGTGAATCGTCCCATAGTCTATTGTGACCTTAGGATTTCATCCAATCGCTTAGATAAGTTCGCGAGAGATGAAGATGGCCATTGTTCAGTTTCACGTACTATGAATGAACGGCGTATTAATTATAAACCATAAGAAAATAGTACTTCAACAAGCTAATTAATATTGGCTTGCTGGGCACTACTCTATCACTTGGAGCCTAGAAGACCTCATGAAGACTTGGAGATTCACATGGAGGCCCATAACCTTGGAGGACATGGAGGCCCAATTCATTACATGGAGGCCCAATCAAGCTGGATATTACAAGAAGGCCCATGATGTATGGTTTAGAAAATTGTAATAGTTAGGACATTTAATTTCCACCCTAGACTGACCAATTGATCCATCACATGGCTCGTGATGGATCGCATAGGATGGGCAATCGATTAATCATATCCTGCTAGGTGATGTATGTTTACTTATATTCTTTGATGTATGTCTTGCATGCTTAGAATTGATCACGTAAACAAGATAAAACATAATCTGATGAGACCTCGCACAAGAAAACTTAAAACCTCCAATTGAACTTAAAATTCAATTAGAATATTAAATCGAATAATGGGCGCATATGAATAGTGTCTATGGATTAAGCCTATCCAATTACTAGGTCTTAGGCATATTGTACGAATATATCTCGATGTCTCACGAGTCGTGGGTCAAGCTATAGGAAGATGATATGTCTATTGCCTCGATGCACGAGTTTACTGCCAAGAGAGGGGATAACAAGGTTTTAGGTGCTGTCTCACGAGTTGTGGGGCGTCCAGGATTAAACTATTTCTCTCCACGAGTATTGGACATGATTTAACGCTAGTAAGTATAGATGTCTCACGAGTCGTGGGTCCATATCGAAAAACGAGGCTAAATGAACTTAAGGGTTATCTGCGATGGTTAACCGACGACATAGTCGACCACTAAGTGAATCAAATAGTATGGCCAACGAGTCGTGGGTACAGGGAGATTGCATTCGGGCCTTAAGCCCGCTAGGATATTTTAAATTCCAGAAACATATGTGGGGGCATAAGATTTTGATTAAAATAGTGGGAGTAATTTACAAATAAAACCCATGTTTGTAAATTGTGCATTTTAAATTAATCTTTCGCGTATTTATTTCTTCTATCGTCATTTTGTAGATATAATAATCCGATTTCCATCATACTTGAACAAAACAAATTGACTGGACCCAACTTCCATGACTGGGTCAGGAATCTTAAGATCATTCTCGCTTCTGAAAAGCGAGGTTTTGTCCCTGATGGACCCCTCCCGAACTTGCTAAGGATGCCGATGATACTGAGAAAGAAGCCGTTGATATGTGGCTCGACGATGACTTGCAGTCACGTTGTCTCATGTTGGCATCCATGTCGAATGAGCTTCAAAAGCAGCACGAGAATATGAAGTCTGCTTTTGAGATCTAGAGGTACGAGCGGTATGAAACCGCCAAGACTCTGCAACAAACGAGGATGGTAGAGAGTACTGATGTTCGCTCTCACTGCATCAAGATGATTGGGCTTATTGAAAAGCTTGGTCATCTTGACGTAAAGATGGACAAGACCTACTGCCAGGATATAATCCTCCAATCGTTGCCAAGATCATTCGAGCAATTTGTAGTGAACTACAACATGCACAAGATGAATGTTGAACTTCACGAGTTGGCTAATATGCTCGCCACTGCAGAGGCTTCCATGAAAAGAGAGAAGCCAGTGATGGTTGCTACCTCGACCCAATCCAAGTCCAAAAGGACAAAGAAAGGGAAGGCGAAGGGAAATGCTTTTTCAAGAAAAAACAAAGGACGATCTGGGCCTATAGGAAAGGGAAAGAAGCGAAAAGCTTCTGCTGGTGAACAAAAATGTTTCTACTGCAAGAAACCTGGACACTGGAAGAGGAACTGCAAAGAGTTCTTGGAGAGCTCGAAAGGTATATTCCTTGTTGAGGTTAATTTATCAATTAACTGTGCATCATGGGTGCTGGACACTGCTTATGGTTCTCATCTTTGTAATGATTTACAGGTGATGGGAGCAACAATGCCACTTAGGCCAAGAAAATGGATCCTAAGATTTGGCAATGGAGCTAGAGCTGCTGCCAAGGCCATAGGCGAAGTGGAGTTAGATTTAGGTGGTAATAAATTAGTCCTTAGGAACATTCTTTTCTATTCCTGTTTTGGATAATGAAGGTTTTAATTTTACAATTAACAAAGGTTCATTTTCGTTATTCATGAATGATAATTTGTTTTTCATTGGTACATTAAAAGAGGGACTATACACCATTGAACCACCTAAGTTAGTTATGCACGTACAACAAAACAAAAGGAAATAAGATAATGAAATATCTGCCCAATTATGGCACGCTCGACTTAGACATATATCTAAGTCAAGGATTCAGAAGTTAGCATCATCTGGCGCGATTGAAAACAATCGCATTGATGAAATGCCGACTTGTGAACCATGTCTAAAGGGTAAAATGGCTAAGTTGCCATTTAAGGGAAACCCTGAGCGAGCCAAACAAACATTGGACCTAATACATACTGTCGTATGTGGACCACTAAGAAAAAGCGCCCGAGGTGGATATGATTACTTCATCACTTTCACTGACGACTATAGTCGTTATGGATATGTGTTCTTGTTGAAACACAAGTCTGAAGCCTTTGAGCGATTCAAAGAATTCAAGATGGAAGTAGAGAATCAACTTGGTCATACGATAAAGGCTCTTCGTTCTGACCGAGGTGGAGAATTTCTTAGTAACGAATTTTTGAATTATCTTGTAGAGCATGGAATACTATCGCAGTGGACTCCTCCTGCAACACCCCAATTAAATGGAGTAGCAGAGAGAAGGAATCAAAATTTGATGGACATGGTTCGATCCATGATGAGTGCCACTGACCTTCCTCTTTCATTTTGGGGACATGCCCTCCTCACATCAACGAAGATACTGAACATGGTACCTTCTAAATCCGTAGAAAAGACACCATACAAATTATGGTTTGGCAAGGCTCCCTCATACGCATTCATGCGCATATGGGGATCTCCCGCTTACATTATAAAGCTAGTGGGAGATAAATCCATTTTGTGCAAATTCGTGGGGTATCCAGAAAACTCAATAGGATACGAGTTCTACGATCCTACAAGACAAACCACGTTTATCTCGAGAAACGCACACTTCTTGGAGAAGGATTTCTTGGTGGACAAGAAGGAAAACAACGTAGAACTAGATGAGGTCACAGAAGCTGAAAAGACCGAAGAGGTCGATCAAGCTGACCCGTCGCCACAGGCAGAGGGAGAACAAGAGCATGAAAGTGCACCAGAAAGTACACCGATACTTCGTAGGTCAGAAAGACAACGTAGAGAACCCGAGAGGTACTACGGTCTGCTGCATGAGACTGGTCAGTCTCTGAGCGACTCAAGGACTTACGTAGAGGCTATGCTAGACATAGACTCGGGAAAGTGGCGCGAAGCCATGGAATCCGAATTGAACTCCATGCACTCGAACAAGGTCTGGGCCTTGGTAGATCCACTAGTGGGAGTGACTCCCGTGGGTTGCAAGTGGATCTATAAGCGAAAGCTTGGAGTGAACGGAGAGGTAATAACCTACAAGGCGCGACTAGTGGCAAAAGGATACACTCAAAGGCCAGGTATCGACTTTGAGGAGACCTTCTCGCCCGTCACAATGCCTAAATCCATTCGAATCTTGCTGGCCATAGCTGCATGGTATAACTACGAGATATGGCAGATGGATGTAAAGACTTCCTTTCTCAATGGGGACATTGACAAGGAGATCTACATGGAGCAACCAAAAGGATATGCATCCAAAGGAGATGAACACAAGGTGTGCAAACTCCAGAGGTCCATTTATGGACTGAAGCAAGCTTCCCGAAGTTGGAACATCCGTTTCGAAGAAACAATCCAAACTTTTGGATTCATAAAAAATGTATTGGAACCTTGCTTGTACAAAAAGATCAGTGGGAGTACAGTTGAATTTTTGGTGCTTTATGTTGACGACATCCTTCTCATTGGAAACAATGTGAAAGTGTTGTCCGAAACTAAAGCATGGTTATCTACACAATTCTCAATGAAGGATTTTGGAGAAGCATCCTTTGTACTAGGTATAAGGATCTACCGAGTAGATCAAAAGGATTGTTGGGCCTCTCCCAATCCCAGTACATAGATAAAATCTTGAAAAGATTTAATATGGAAGAATCCAAGAGAGGATTGATTCCAATGAGATATGGAATTGCACTCTCTAAGTCTATGGCCCCAAAGACGCCTAAAAAGATAAGTAATATGTCACGAATACCATATGCATCCGCAATAGGAAGCATAATGTATGGTATGTTATGTACTAGACCAGACGTAGCGTACACTTTAAGCGTTACAAGTTGCTACCAGTCTGATCCAGGAGAGCAGCACTGGATAACCGTAAAGGCAATTCTAAAGTACCCGAGAAGGACTAAGGAATTGTTCTTGGTATACGGTGGAGGAGAATTGAAATTGGAAGGCTATACAGACTCGAGCTTCCAATGTGATGTAGACGACTTCAAGTCGACATCCGGATACGTGTTCTGCCTCAATGGTTGTGAGGTAAGCTGGAAGAGCTGCAAGCAAGACACTACCGCAAATTCAACCACCGAAGAAGAATACATTGCCGCATGTGATGCAGCAAAGGAAGGTGTTTGGATGAGGAACTTCATCCAGGAATTGGATATGATACCTAGCATTGCTGATCCCATTACTATCTTCTGTGATAATACTGAGGCAATAGCGCAAGCAAAGGAGCCGAGATCTCATCAGAAATCCAAGCATGTACAAAGACGATACCACGTAATAAGAGATATCATTAGTAGAGGAGACATTAAGATGGAAAGTGTCGACTCAGAAGATAATAACGCGGACCCGCTAACAAAGCCTCTGCCTCAAAAGGCATTTGAGAAACATCTACTTAAGATGGGACTCAAGAACATAAAAGACTGGCTTTAGGACAAGTGGGAGATTGATAGATATAGTGTCCTGCAAGCCAGCTGTATGGCTAGCATTTATTGTAACAAATGAGGAACTATTCAATTTTGATTAATAAAAGCACTTTATTAAATGGTCATCTTTATCTTATGTAATAAATATCTACGCATAAGGATAGAAGTCCTTAGATCACAGGGCTATGGGACAACCCGTGGACTGATCTCCAAGGTCATGATCTAGAACATAATCAAGAGTCGTAGAATCCAATCGAGATAGGACATCGTTGGATTCAGTTAGACTCTCATTGTTGTGTATACTCCGATGAACTGGAGAACGCTGGGGTCCACGAACGTGACTGGGATAGTCGATACACATAAGTGGGTGGCTTACTGGGATGGCAAGCGCACCAAATACCCCAATTACGAAATAACTCACCATGGAAGTGGTAGTCGCATATCGGGGTTGAAGTTATTCCAATTTGCAATAGTATACGAGGAACGATCCCTAACTACTTGAGGTGATAGGCTTTATCTGGTGCGAGAACGTTTATGCTTTGATGTTAGTTCAGATTGACTGGAGATCGCCAAAAGGTCTCTGTGAACTCATGTTGTGTATAGAGGAACTCGTATGCAGATTCATATCATCAACAAAGGATCCATTGACCCGACTTGATAGGTTGGGAAAATTCTTCTATGGAGTTCTGTGAGAAATTAATTTTGGTAAAATCCTTGGCCAAGGTATCTGACAACTTTATGTAAGTAGCTCATAAAGAATAAGTCAAAGAGAATTTATTTCGAGACCAAAATACATAAAGTCAAGACAAAATAAAAGGGAGACCGATGAAATACCATTCCCTTAAGTCTCGACTGGGAGATTGATCGATGGAGAGATTATGTCGTATATGGAAATTGTAAATGAGTTAAAAGGTCCACTGAATTAATTCACCAGTGATTGGGCTCCATGGGCTTGTGGCTGGACATCGACCGTGGAGTGTGGAGAATTCCCAAATTGGCAGGGGTGCTAATATTTGAAAAATCAATCGACAGAGTGTTCGATTGATTTAGAGTATATGTTGCTCGAATAATTAAATTATATTTAATTATAACCCACGACCAATTATGTGGTGAACCTACGGGGGCATACACAATACACATGAAGCGAAAGCGAGGAAAAGAGAACAAATGAGTCGACTGGGTCTATAATTGACTGGGTCGATTGAAGTGACTGGGTCGACTGGGTCGACCCAATTGGAGCTAAATATGATCCGATTGGAATTGGATCAAGATCATAAATTAAACTGGAATTTAATTTGTGAGTTAATTAATTAAGATGGATTTAATTAATTAAAGGAATAATTAATTAAATAGACTTAGAGTCTAATTTAATTAATTGGGAGATTAATTAATTAATTGGGCTTTTTAATTGAGAAATTAAATAAAGCCTAGTTAAATTAATTAAAGTGGGCCATAGATTAATTGGAAGACTCAGTCTTCTAATTAAAGAGGGCCATGACCCTTGTAGGAGAATTAAAGTCCTAATTCTAAGAGGACTAGGTTAATGAGATAACTATAAATAGGTAACTTGTAGTTATATCATATACACAACTCTAAGAGCAAGAACCAAGCAAAGAAAAATTCTCTCTCTCCCTCTCCCTGCACAAATCGGCCGAACCCTTCTTCCTATTTGGAAGAATTTTTCATTTTCAATTTTAGCTCCTAAGTCATTCTTTAATCCTAGAAATTAATATACCCTATGTTCTAGTCGATTAGGATATATTAATTTTCGTGATATTGTGGTGTATCAACTCGTAGAGGCACAACACGTGGGGCGCTACTAGCAGGACTTTGGATCGACCCAACCGAGGGAGAAAACGCAACTTTGCTGAGCTACTTGGATTTGCAAGGAGATAGGTATAATTTGGATCTAATTATTCTTGTCGTTATTATATTCATATATATACAACTAGAGATTATTCTGGCAAGATTCTATAAGAGGTCCTATAAAATTTTAAATTCCACTGTGCCTAGGGCTATTTATCTTACCGAATCCCAACAAAAGCTGCTACAGGCGAGACCCCTTTTAGTCTGGTTTATGGATCGGAGGCTGTTATCCCGGTCGAAACTCTTATCCCATCTCCTAGAGTCGAATTCTATGAACTAGAGGACAATCAGTTGTTAAGGGAGATGGAGGTTGATCATGCTAATAGTAAAAGAGATCAGGCTAAATCGAAAATTCAAGCGGCAAAATCCAACATGGAAAAGGCATACAATCAGAAAGTCAGGATCCAAACCTTCAAGGTCGGCGATCTGGTGCTATAGAAAGTTGAGGTTTCAAAACATGTTAGAAAACTCCAGCCTAATTGGGACGACCCTTATGTTGTTGTCGAAAGGTTCTTACAAGATTGCCTATTCAAATGGAGAAGTTCTGCCTCGAACATGGAATGCAGTTAATTTAAGGAAGTACTATGGAAAATGAAGGCTTTGTAACGAATCTCAGTTTATCTATCTTTGTAGTTCTTTGTTATGCTTTGTTATTTCTCCTATTATTGAAGAATTCAATGAAATTTTGCTATTTACGGATGATCTCATCGACTCAGTGCAACTCTACAAATTGTCTATTATATTCAAGATCGGTATTCGACTCCAACTCGAAATTGACTAAGGGTGAAAGCCAGTGCTAGGCCGCTTAGATCAAAATAAAAAAAAGGATGAAAGATGTTGCTACGACCCTCGAAATCGACTAAGGGTGAAATCCGTTGCTACGCCCCTTAGATCAAAATAAAAAAAATGGGTGAAACATGTTGCTACGACCCTCGAAATCGACTAAGGGTGAAAGCCGTTGCTACGCCCCTTAGATCAAAATAAAAAAAAATGGGTGAAAGATGTTGCTACGACCCTCGAAATCAACTAAGGGTGAAAGCCGTTGCTACGCCCCTTAGATGAAAATAAAAAAAAAAGGGTGAAAGCTTTTGCTACGACCCTCGAAATTGACTAAGGGTGAAAGCCGTTGCTACGCCCCTTAGATGAAAATAAAAAAAAATTGCTGAAAGCTGTTGCTACGACCCTCCAAATCGACTAAGGGTGAAAGCCGTTGCTACGCCCCTTAGATGAAAATAAAAAAAATGGGTGAAAGCTGTTGCTACGACCCTCAAAATCGACTAAGGGTGAAAGCCGTTGCTACGCCCCTTAGATGAAAATAAAAAAAAATTGCTGAAAGCTGTTGCTACGACCCTCGAAATCGACTAAGGGTGAAAGCCGTTGCTACGCCCCTTAGATGAAAATAAAAAAAATGGGTGAAAGCTGTTGCTACGACCCTCAAAATTGACTAAGAGTGAAAGTCGTTGCTACGCCACTTAGACCATGTTGCTACGACCCTCGAAATTGACTAAGGGTGAAAGCCGTTGCTACGCCCCTTAGATCAAAATAAAAAATGGGTGAAAGTTGTTGCTACGACCATTACATCAAATTTTGACTAACATAAGATCGTTATTCGTGAATCGGCATATTACAAGTATATATCGATCTTTCGGTCCAATATCTTATCTGATCATCCAATTCGGCGTTATATCTTATCGATTATTCGGAATCGGTTAGTGTTATTTTTCCAAATGAAGGCAAAACATTCAGGATAAAATTATTAAAGTTATGTAATGGGCAAATTAAATTCACCCTCAATTTCTTAGCAACATTTTATTCGATCAAGTAGTTCGAGCCACAATTCAGTTGGTACATAGTTAAAGACATGGAAAGAAGATCGCAAAATATGTAAGGTCGAATAAAGTTTTATTTATAAACTTTTACAAGCAATTACAAGTAACTGTTACAATCATAGGATTTCAAACTCAAAAGAAAAATTACATTTTGAGGATCAACCTATTACACTTTCTAAGGCCTACGCTAAGGATCTCTGAGCAACCAGCAGAGCTGAGGAGAACTGGTTTGAAATCTATCTCCAGAAGTATTAACCGATCTCAGATCTTCGTCCAAGAATGCAAGACTCGGACTCGTCATCGATCAACCGGCACCTTACTTTGAAGTAAGGCAGTATGAATTACAAAACGAGGCTCTGTAAAATCATAACCGCCCTTTTCCCGCTGGCACCTCTTGCTGATCCATTTACACCTTCTTCCGATCCGGAGGGATAGGAATAAAATCTGGCCGGAATCGACCCCCTATCCGCTTGGACGAAACATCAGAATACGGCAATGCAAACCCTTCTCAGATAAGATATATCCGAGAAGCTAAGTCGTCTGCCGATATTCTAAGCGACATGTTTGACGTCTGTCGATATTCTAAGAGAATATATTCCTCTCCGAAATATTGGAGGTTCGGAAAAAGAGTGCGGGTTCTAATCTCGAATAATTTTATGGGTAATACAAAACCCTTCATTTTGATCGGGGAAAGTAAAATTTCAATTATGAAGATCGGATGAAACATTTATGGAGAATAAAAAGTGAGTCGGTAATTCAGAAGATATTTATAGGAGATGCGATGTAGACTCAATGGCCCAGATCACCCGGCTTGAACGGTCATGATTCAGGCGATAAATGCGCCGACCGTTCCGCTTCCTGTAGAATAGGGGATCGTTTGGATAGGCGGTGAAAATCCTCTCATCCCATGCTCGGGAATCTCCACAAGCCGATCGAATTCTGGATCAACCTAGCATGCTTACACTTATAATTAGGAATCTCCAATCTCCTCAGTAATTCAACTATTATTTTCCGATCATGGTACTTACCGATCATGAGAGATACAAACTCATAACTCTAAATTAAGTGAAAGCTCAGCAGGTCTATGCGTATAATTTTGTTAGAGTAGTGCCCTGCAAGCCAATCGGTTGTCTTGTAAATACTCTTGTAATCAATCTTATTCATGATCAATAAAAGTTCGCATTGACAATTCTTCATTTATTGTGATACATCTATGCAATTTATGAAGCCCTTAGATCGTTGAAACTATGGAACATGGTGCATCCCTCTATGGATTATGTTCTACTATGGTTTAAGATCTTAAAAGCTTTCCAAGTCGTAGAATACTATTGAGATTGGGCATCATTGTATTCAGTAAGACTTGCACGAGTATGCATTCTCTTTTGCATGGGGATGGATAGTTCCATGGACATCGATATGGTAGATATCAATGCATATGAGTGGGTGGCTTGATGAGATCAAGCGCATCGAAACCCCGCTAGAATAATCTCATCTTAGGAGTATATCGGAGATGAAGATTTCTTCTACTTACGATAGTGTACGTAAATTGGTCCTTTGACTTGAGACGTTAGAGTGAACATCATGCGGAGCGTTTATGCATTGATGTGTTACTCGACTACTAATTAGCGAGTCATTATAGTTTCACGTTGGGTATGGATTGCTTCGTAGTGAGGTTAATGATGTCAATAAAGGATCCATTAACTCCCATCGTGATGTGGTTGGGCGATTTCCTATGCATTCTTTTGTATGGATTGATTCCGGGAATCTTCGGCCGAAGTGAGTGATGTTAGATTTGGAAAAGAGTTTCCAAATGGGTAATCACTAAAAGGAATCACCATAAAGAATAAAGACGCATAGTTATCAAGGCTAATAGGAATTCGTTGAACTCCATGTCCTAGACCTCGATCGGGAAATAAGTTATTGGAAGGAGCGTACGTGCATGGTATGCGTAAGAGGATTGATGAGATCAATTCAAGAAAGGTTCACACTTTATTTTCATCATTAATTAGGACTCGTCGACTACCTCGAGTGTTGGGTACTCTAGATTTGATGAGATCATATCTAAGAGTGATTGATTAAAAGTAGTTTAATTAATCTTTTTAATTAAATCACAAATGGTTTGTGAGCCCACGGCTAATTGATGGTGAACCCAAGGGGCCACACACAATAGCACAAGATGCAACTTAGTTCAATCAATTAAAAGCCAAATTGGATTTGACAAGAAGTTTCGTAAGAGGTACAAAATCTGTAAGCTAGAAGTAATAATTAATTAATGGAGATTAATTAATTAAAGGACTCTATTAATTTAAGTGTTAAATTAATTTAGTTGAATTTAAGTAGAAGGGTCTAATTAATTGAAGGAAGAAATAAATGAGTTTCTAATTTTGAATTAGAGATATGATTTATTAATTGGGAAATAAATGTCCAATTAACCCAAGACCAATTTAAATTGGTCTTATGTGATGCTCATATTTAATATGAAATAATGTTGATATATAACAAGAGAGAAATAAATATCTTATCATGTGTTAGTGGTGGCCCCCACCACTAACTTGTATCAAAAGTAGTGTGCTTGGGAAGCACAATAAAGCTACAAGTCTTATTGGTGGATTTGATTATACAATAAACTACATTGCATTTTTTACAAGACATAAGATAAGATATTGTCTTCATTCTAGATAGTCTAGAAGATGCTAGACAAAAACACACACTATACCTTTTAGTGTGTGTTCGGATTTCTCTCACACCCTAGCAAGAAAAGTTGTTTTCTTCATCTCTTTCTCTTCCTTCATCAAGTTTCTAACTTGATTCAAGTACTACTTCATTCTAGCTAATAGATTGAGGGTGTATTTGCAAGATCTAGTTCATCTTCTTTACTACTTAAGTGCTATCACTTGTATGTGTGGGCTAGCTTTGGAGGATCTACACTTGGAGATCTTGGTGTGGTTTTTTTTAAGGTTCTCGGAGCAAGAAGTTTCGTAGGAGGTACGGAACTCGTGAGCTTGGAGAAAGAAGTTTCGTAGGAGGTACAAAACCAGAGAGCTTGGAGGTGCTTGAAGGTTTCGGGTATTACTCTTTTGTCCCGATTCTTTGCGGCTCTTCACCTCCCAAGATTGGGAGTGGTATGACTTGATATCTTTCCTTCGAATATGAACTTTATATGCATGATGATCCTAGGATAGTAATGGTAGAAGGTCTCCAAAGTTTTTCTTGCAAAGTAGTTGCATTTTTGGGCCGTTTTGTCCCCGATTAAAATTTTTGTTTTCCGCTGCGTTTTGGCTGACCTTAGGACCATTACCATCAAATTTCAAGTTATTCTAATCGATCAATAATTGTTTCAAAGGTTCTCATAATAGCTCTATGATCGATGGGATTAATGGACGATCGATATTCAAGAATGATCGTTGATGGATCGTTGATGGACAGGAATTCAAATTTATATGCTATGTGATAAATGATGGTCGGATCAATTTGAGAATTTATTTCAAACATTAATGAGGCAAAGTTCAGATTTATTTACCAAGTTAAACTACTTGATATTCGAGTTCGATTTTTCATCCAGTTGATTTGTTGGGGTTCAATTTTATTTTCGATCGAGCTAAAGAGACGAAGGAAAATGCAAGCGCAATTAACAAAAGTAACTTTTCATTTATGTGTTCTTTGAACAATTACAAGTGATTCCTCGATTACAATAGGGGAATTCGAGCTCAAACGGAAAATTACATTCGCTCCTACCCTACTACAAATTCTACGAACTATGCCGAGAGGCCTTCGAGCGATCAACTGAGCAATAAAGAGCAAGGTCGGGGCCTATCTCCAGGACTTTTAACCGATCTAAGATCTTCATCTGTGAACAATGATTGCTATGCACAATCTTGGATCATCAGATCGATATCCGGTCTCGAAGCCAAGCAACTCACATCGGTAGCCCTAAGGTCTTTGATCCGTTGATCTCATATTCTTTGTATTTCCCCAAGTTGACGAAGCTGATGCTCGAGCTCGAGAGAGCTCCTCCAGAGGTTGATCAACTGTCCGACCAGATAAAGCGCCAGAATACCGAAATTCTAACCCATCTCAGATAGGGAATATCAAGAAAACAGGTCGTCTATCGATATGCTAAGCGCTAGTTTCTTCGTCTATCGATATTCTAAGCGAATGAAGTTTTTTCCGAGGAAATGAGGGATCGGAAAAGAGTGTGCGAGTTCTAATCTCGAATCTTTTTATCTTGGAAATAATGTGGAACATATTGATCGAAATACGTAAAATTCGAGAGTTAACGTTCGGACAAGGCATTCACGGAAAGGTAAAAAATGTGATGGTAATTTTGGAACTATTTATAGGGGAAGGGGAGTAAAATCGACGGACCAGATTACATGGTATGAACGGCTGAGATACCAGCGATAAATGCGCCGACCATTCCGCTTCCCGAAAAATAGGGGAATGTTTCGTTAAAGGGAAAGAAATCTTTTCACTAAAGAAAAACAAATATTCTCACCCATGTTTGGAGATCTTCCCGATACGATCGAACCCTTGATCGATCAAGCATGTGTACTTTACACGATATCAGTCGAACAATCTAAAAACGCTAAATAAAATGGCTTGAGATCGAAAATATCTTAGAAAATTACCATCGCCTATTGATTTACTTGGCGGGTGAATCAGTACGATCGGATAATTTCGACGATGAACACTGCGCGATTACACTCTCTAAATTATTCAAGGAAAGTTTGAAATTTTGAGTGTTGGTTTATCTTTCAATTACCTGATCAAAGAACTCGTTCAAATGATATTTATGTTCGATTGGCCAAATTTGCAAGCAATAAGTTAAGTTAATTGAAGTATCTCATTATCAACTTCCTTGATTAAGTTCACTCGTCCTTGGTCAGATTCGATGAAGTAAATCGATAGAAAACAGAAATGAAGCAATCAAGTAAACTCATTGATCGAACAACATTATTTGAATAAAGGAGATATCTTATAAACTTTATTTCCGAACAAAATGAAATTTACAATCCAATCCTATTACAATTGTACAAGCTCTTCAATAAGTACAAAGATACAGGGCTACTTTTCGATCCTATTACAAATTGATCTTTCACATTTCGATCCTACTACATTCTATAATCTTATGAAATTTTTGGCTTCTTCTCCCACCGGTTGAACGATTTTGTCCTTGCTCGAGCATGGAATTTTCTTCAAAGCCGCAGGCTTTTGCCTTTATTTATGGTTTTCCGAAGACGTGCAGGCTAATGCATATTTTTCTAGGTTAAGACGTCTTTTTCAAGGTACGATATGAATACTTTATTGCTGACCTCGTCCTCTGACGCCGCCCGTATTACATCTTCGAAAAACATTGTGGCAATAGGTCCCCCACTAGGAGGACCGTGCCAGAGGAATGACAAATAGCTACCGACCATCCTTGGGAACTTGATGCTCGTACTAGACCAACACTTTTGCGGATCGAGCAGCTCTTCGGATCTCGGGTAGTCAGCAATACCAAGGTATTTTCCATGGCTGACTGGCCCCAGGCGAGGATCGGTAGCTTATTGGTTTTCTAGATTTGGCTTATTGGCCTTCTAGATCGAAAATATTTTCGTCTGCAGATATTCTAAGTGAATCGAAATTGCACATACTTTTATCAAAGACCGTTCGAAGTCTGATTTCAAGAAGTAGGGTCGAAAAAATGAGATTTTCGATCACCAACATCGGACCAAGGTAATCTCACAAAAGAAGAATGAACAAAGTTATGGAAGTTAAGGGAGACCCCTTTTATAGTAGCAGCTGAGCTGAATCCAACGGCTGCCATGCAGGGAAAATGGACAAACGAGATTTAGTGAATGTTCCGTTTCCCGAGGAATAGGGATTGTTTGGCAGAGGAGATCACGAGAATATCAATTATATTCGCGAAAACAGTTATTGATTTAACTAACAATATTGCACAGGTTCGGAATCTAAAGTTTGGCACTTACATGCTCGAGAATTCAAACGACTAAAGAACATCAGTCTGATTGAAATATTGGTGATCGGAATATTCGATAGAGTTATTTTCGCATAATTAAAGCTACTATTTATGATCGAAAAATCACATATTATTGAGAACAAAGCCGATATTCGGCAAAGAAATAAATTTATGCATCAGAAATAGAACGTCAAATTAAAAAGGCACGAGGCCTAAATACGAGATCAGAGGTTCGAATTAAATCTAAAGAGTAAATTATTCAAAGTTACAACATAAGGATGAAATGAAACTTAAGATAACTTCAAATTACAGCAAGGCAGGGAATAAAACTACAGGATCTAGAGAAGTTTGTTCTCGAAAAAAATCTTTCGAAATTCAGCGCTACGATCATTATAACCACGACTATAGGCGTCCTTCTCACGACGCTCGGAATCCTTCTTCTCCTGCTCATAAATTCGCTTGAGCTCTTCGAGCTCCTTGCTCAATTGTTGGTGGATCTCTTCACCTTTGTCCTTGGCGGCCTTTTCTTTTTCCAAAGCCATCTTCTCGAGTAACTTATTGGCTTCCAAGGCATGTTCCAGCTCGGCCTTTTTCTTCTCTAGCTCGAGAGTAAGAGCAACTTGTTGTTCAGCTTCCTGCTCAGCCAGCAACTTGAGTTCGAGGAACTCCTTCTCAGCCTATTATCAAGGAAAAGAAACAATAATAGTAATGATTCATATATATAAAAAAAGGGGGAGGAAGAGAACTAGGCAATAACAATAAATTTTCGAAGCAGTAGCAGTAAAATTTTCGACAAGAGATTTTTGAGAAACCTGGACAAGAAAATTCGATCCTAACTGGAACACTTTGCAAGGGACTCTTCCCTTTTGAGGTGCCTATGTCGGAAACAGAAATGTGAGCCTGCAGAAGACTCGGAACAACATTCTCGAGCATCCCCTAAGAACGGGGCTTATCCTTAGACTCTACAAGCACAGAGGAAGATTTTCCCAGAACTAAGGAAACATGTGGTGGATCGGAAGGATTTTTGACCTTTGAGGACTCAGTCGAATTTTTGGCTAAGGGAAGTGTATGCTCAGTGACACCTTTCTCAGCAACAGTTACTTTTGCCTTCTTACTTGGCCCCCCGATCTCGGGATTGATTACAAGGGCACCGGTCAACGGTTTACTCTCGCTCACAAGCCACTAGAGGGTCTCGGTCAGAGTAATCCCTTCAGAATGAGATCTTTTGTTCGTAGAAGGCTCGGATGCATTTTGCCTAAGTAAAGCTCGCTTGGATTTTTCTAAAGGCTTAGAGGGAGAACCTTTAGGTTCGGCCTCGAAATCTTCGTTCGAGATAATGGACTTGCTGGAAATAACCCTAGTGGGTTTTGTGGAAGTGTGTTTCTCTTTCTTATTTTCTCCATCCTTTAGAAATTTTGAGAGAGGGTGTTCAAGGCTTCGGAGAGGTTTTAGAAGTCATCTTCTCTTTAGACGGTTTTGTATCCTTTGAAGGACCCTTACTCTTAGCACCGCCTAGAAGCGATGAAGGGTCGATAACGGAGCCCAATATTTTGTCCATAATTTTAATGAAAGAAGAGTTTTGGTTCGAAATTTTACTGCTAATCTATGAGCTTCGATTGTGATAATCTGATATGATAGTGGAATGATTTGAAATGGACCTTATATTTATAGCGGGAGCAGCACGTCATTTTACTATAAATGAATAGTCGCAACTCCCAAGAAAATTCGAGCAAATATGACAAGCACGAGAATAGTTGGACATTTTTGAAACATTAAATAACAAGGTTATGTCTACATACAAAGTTAGCAAAAATTCGGGTATGCTTAAAGAAAAGAGCACTAAGGAAAAATCTATTACATAGACACGATCAATTATCAGGTTTTTCACACTCATCCTCCTCATTGTCTGAATCGCTCTCACCCGAATCATCGTCCTCACTGTCCGAACTATCGCCCTCCTCATAGCCATCTTCGTCATCATCATCATCGGCCTTATCAGCGGGAAGAGTATTTTGTTCTTCCTGAGCATCGAAGTCACCATTGACGTCTACTTCTTCATCTTCTTTGACTCGCGCTCTAATAGCGGAGAGCCGGCAGCTTCAAGCATATCTAGGTTTGGCATAGGAACCCGAACTCGTCAAGAAGGGGAGTGAACTCGTGGCCTTGTAAATCCCCAACGTCCGGAGGCAAAGATGAAGCCTTATAATCTTCTCCAAAGATGTTCTTATAAGGGTTCATGTAAGGAAGATAATCCGAGAGTTGGCCCGGGATTTTCCCAGCTATGATCAATTGTTGAACGCCTTTATAGAAGAAGTATTGATTTATCGGAACTAATCTCAACCGAACCAACGCGTCAAGAAAAGGATACTCCATGAACCCCCCTATGGCCGGAAGCCTGGCTTCTTCTCGACCTTGAGCATACGCTCGTTCGGAGTCCACTTTTACATGTTCCAGCTATGCTTTTAAGTGCTCGACCTCAATCTCAGGGGCGCTATTCTCTCCGACCACACCAACTAAATCCTCCTCGACCGTGGTCATATGCCTACCGCTTTTTGCCACTTCGAGCTCCTTCTTGGTGTCGGCAAACTCTTTCTCTACCTCGGATAAGTTTGTCGAAGTTTCAGTTAGTTGAGCTGCCATTACTTCGTCCTTCTTTGAAATGCGCTTAAGGTCATAATGAGCTTGCTGAGACTCTTCCTCTAAAATAGCAAGCCGATGAGATTTATGTACGAACAAGTCTCCGTCCTGCGAAAAAAAAAAGACAAAGTAATTGTATAAGTTTTATGCTTTCTAAGATCAGAAAATATGAAGCGAGATTGAATATTTACCTCTTGGTATGCTCGAGAGAAATCGCCCATGAGCTGAAAGCCATCTTTATCGAACAACTCAGTATTATCATCCTTAAATCGTCCAGCCAAAAGGATCATGAACGACTTGTCCACCGAATGTTCTCCTTCAGGGCCAAAATCTGAAAGAATGCTCCCATCTTCAGCATAGCCAGTAGCCCTTGGACCGCGAAGTCCACTAAGTCCGGATGAGACCATCCTGGCCTGCAGGGAACTAGGCCTGGGTTCCGACCAAAGGGCCTGACCCTCCTGGAGGATTCTGGAGCATCACTATTTATCTTTCGAGCCAGGCGCTCTTCTATCATCTGCCGGGCTTGGATCTGCTTAAAGTCATAGTAACTGTATCTAGCCGCGTCCGGGTCGGCAGTATTGATCAAAAATACCGTCCTCAAACGACCAATGCTCTCAGTTTGGGATGTACCCTCGGCTTCGATCCTAGGAATGCTCGAGGTGGCAGGCCGAACCACCACAGTAGTAGAACTGGGACCAGCAGCACCAGTGTTCCGACCCACCTTCATTTTATTTTGCTTGCGAGGCTGGCCTTGTGTCTTTTTCGAAGAAGAAACGACATTAGAACCAGCTACCGAAGTTTGGAACTTCTCCACAATCTCAGCTGCAAAATTCAAACAAGAGTGGGATTAATACGAAATAGCAAAGGCAAATTTGAAGCTCGTCTTAAGAAAATAAATGGTTTACCTAGCGAGAGTGGTGCGACTATGGCTTGAGTCTCTGCAAGGGCGGCCACTGCCAGTTGATCATCTTGAGGGTTATTTTCGATCTCGGGGACGTGTCCGAAATTAATTTTCGGAGCGGGATAAGTCCCTTTGCTGAGTCCGGCCAATCTTAAGACCCCCTCTTGGGTTAGTAATGATGTTTGGTAGAGATCGGATTGAAGGGATTCCAAGAATTTTTTTGACAGAATCTGCGGGATCTTTCCTTTGAGTTGCTATTTGCCATATATCCAGGGTCCTTCCCCGTCCCAGACATGTGGTTTCGGTTCGGAGCTCTCATCAGAGGGTGGAATATTGGGACCATGAACGAAGAAGAATTCTCCTTTCCAGCCTTTAGCATTGCTGTTAACCATATTCGACAGAATGGATCGATTTGATCTCTGTGAAAAGTAATTGAAGCCAGCATTCGACGCCGTAGAAGTACTCATTTGGAACACTTGCCAAAATTTTTGAAAGGACGCCTTCTCCCATTTGGTCTTCATGAGCACGTTGAATGTGACAATGTAGGCGATCGAATTTGGCAATATTTGAGCAGGAGCAAGCGTGAAAGCCTCAAGTAGGTCTCTAAGCAAGGGGATAAAAGGTATGCGCAGTCCGAAGAGGAATTGCCTACTGTAGAATGCTTGACAGCCTCTCAGAGGGTTGGTCACTCGTTGCTCAGGAGTAGGAATAACGATCGAATAACCTTCTGGAATGAATTTTCCGAATTCGAGCTCCAGTTTGTCATGGTGTTTTTCGGTATAAGAGCTGGGAGTCTGGTCGGCTCTACGTTCAGTTCGATGGTGATTGGCACTTGTCGAAGGTTCTACCCACTTAAAAATTGTAACAACAGCCTTACCACCGATCTTGTATTTATGGACTTCATTTTCGCCCCATGTTAAAGTATTGCCCTCGACCGCTTCACCCTCGAAAGTTTCATCCTCAGCTTCATTCTTTTCATCACCGGAACCTTGACGAACCTCCCCCTCCTCAGTATCGGAACTGGAGGTACTTCTAGAATTTTCGGACCTCTCCTCATCAGATGCTCTATATTTATCAATGAGCGACAAATCAGGATCGACTTCCGACCCTTCTATTACTTTCGCTTTTCCTTTAAGGTCTCTGGAGGTAGACGTTTTTAGTATAAACTTTGGGTGATCAACTTTTGGGATTCTTCGGTAAATTTCGATCTCGGGGCTCCGATTTAGGCTTTGGGAATCTTTTGTAAATGAATCTTCAACGGTCAACGTATATATATATGGGGTTAAAAAGGTAAATTGCAAATTGGACCCCAAGTAACTGCGACGGTTGAACTCTCCAGCAGTAACTTAAAATGACATTTCCAGATAATAGCATCTTTGGCCCCTATACTCTACAAATTTAGGCTATAGCCTGGTTATCGCAAAAGCTTTCAGCATCGGAATATACCTACTCCTTCGAGCCCCAGATTCACTTACGCTCGAGAAGTGGGGGAGTATTAATGAGGGTTCAAACAGGTCAATCAACC
This sequence comes from Penstemon eatonii, assembly GCA_038501285.1. NCBI lineage: Eukaryota > Viridiplantae > Streptophyta > Magnoliopsida > Lamiales > Plantaginaceae > Penstemon > Penstemon eatonii. The sequence continues at coordinate 45,262,187 of CM076711.1, read as the reverse complement.
CAACTATTGATCGAGGCAACTATTAACCAAGGATTCGTAACAGGAAGCAAGGTCTACTCAATTTTCAATCAACTCAATTGTTACAAAAAACAACTTAAATGAGCAATGTCAATATCATTTACATCACAACGGACAATCATTTCAGAGTTTCTGAGTTATGCACTCTTTTTCCCTGGTTCGGTTTTTATCCCAATGGGTTTTTCCGAGCTAGGTTTTCAATGAGGCATATCCGAAACACTAAGTAATGATTCATCTTAATCTTGTGGCAACGTCTACTCTGAGCTCCAGCTTCACTTACGCTCGAGAAGTGGGGGAGTATTGATGAGGGGTACTTTGGATATTCTATTTCGCAAAGGACTTGTTTGATCGGAAGCCACGGAATCCGACCTCGAAGACGTATCAGCCGATCTCCAATACTAGTCAGCCTAGTCCGATCGTCGGCAAAGGGGCTCATGCTCGGATTCCACTGTTGGGCTGATCCTAGGCCCAAGCCCTTCGCCGAGAAATACACCCTTGCGGATGGTTCAACTAGCACACCCCCTCAACTATAAATACCACAAGCATTTATGACTCCAGACACGATTCCCCAGGTGCTCCTTGCTCGAAGCTACAACTCGAAGCATCCTCGGAACTTAGATTCGATCACATTTTATGTATTAGCCTCTAGCTTGTAGGCATTCTGTAATGCTCAAATATGACTCCGAATTGTATTGCTTGTAATCACGATCGATAATATACATATTTGACTCCGTTATTGGCATAACCACACCTTTCATTGTCTTTACTTTCTATTATTGATCCCGAACGAAACCACGTAAGATCAACAAGAATGAATTAACACGAGACATTGTTGAATGTATGTTGTCATACGAACTATATTCTACATACCTTCCTAAATGTTAAGCATATATTTACTTATAAAGGAATGTAGATTTTGGCCAGTGGATTGAGAAATTTCTACTCATAGCTTTGATATGATCTTCTGGCATCATCTTTATATTTCTTACTTTAGTGGACGTAAGAAGACCATAATCTTACTTCAGAGTCGTAAGACCAACCACGATCTCACTTTAGGTGGAGAAAACCAAAAACTCATATTCATTCCATAACTATGAAAAGAATACAATGAGTGCTTATATAGAACTCAAACACTAAACAAGTAGATAAATATGGAAATAGACTCCTATGGAAATAGAATAACTAAAAGAAAATAATCCTAAAAACTATGGTAACATAATAAAATCAGAATCGTAACATTCTCCACCCCTTGAAATCAAACCTTGTCCTCAAGGTTCATGCCCAAGAACAATAGTCAATTTTCTTGTATTTGATATTATCGCCAACAAGGATATTGAGTGTTGCACTGTAGATTTTAAGATCTACTCTTCGCCTTCGCCCTTGATGTAATCTCTGACGAGAATGTCACACCACTAATTTTTATGAATGTCTTAATCTTTGATATAATCTCAAAAGAAGACATCAAACCAGTTTTTTTTTTTTTTTTTTTTGTCCTTAGGCCTCCACTTCATCGTTGATGTTATCGCCCATTAAAATGCAAATCCATTAATGCTGACTCTTTTTTTTTTTTTTTTGGAGAAAGTAAATCTACAGATAGGATAAACAAGGTATTGATGCAATCTTCACCTGTTTACGAGCGAAGCGTTGATATGATCTCAACCCGCTTTGATACCAATTGATACGATCTTCTGGCATCATCTTTATATTTCTACGTAAGAAGGACCATAATCTTACTTTAGGGTCATAAGAGCAACCACGATCTTACTTTTGGTGGTGAAAACCATAAACTCATATTCATTCCATAACTATGAAAAGAATACAATGAGTGCTTATATAGAACTCAAACACTAAACAACTAGATAAATATGGAAATAGACTCCTATGGAAATAGAATAACTAAAAGAAAATAATCCTAATAACTATAGTAACATAATAAAATCAGAATCGTAACAAGCTTCTATTAGAAATGTTCAAAATTAAATGTGGAACTGCATTATAAATCAAGGATACAACAAGAGGATAATCTGGAGGAAGTGTAGGAACACTAACCTATTAGATTTGATCTCAATCTTCTGCTGCCATTTGAATTTTGAATTGCTCCTATTTTTTTTCCTGTTATTTTTTATTTCCAAATTCAAATTGATTATGATAGGGTTTTGTTGTTGCTAGTGTTTCTCCAACTCTATAAAAAGAGTGATCTTGTATCCATTATTATGTATGAAACACTTAGGGAATTCAATATATTTTACTATCAACATCTGACTTTCTATTACTTTACATGGTATCATTTTGAGTCATTAAAAGATTAACGTCTCAACATGTCTTCCTCTCCAACCTCTTCCACTAGTACTCTCAATATATCCTCTTCAATCCTTTCCTTCACTCCAATCTCTAATATTGTTTCAATCAAACTAAATCCCCAAAACTATCCTCTGAGGAGAGCACAATTATTGCACTATTTATGCGGTCAAAACCTATATGGCTATCTTGATGGTACTCTCACTCTCCTTCACAAAACCACTGATGTTGTAGCTCCGGCTACAAATGAAAATAATCAAATTCCAAATCATGTGTATTCTCAATGGTTACGACAGGACAATCTCATCTTGAGCACTTTCATGACTTCCATGACCAAGGGTGTCTTAGCCCAAATAGTATCTCATAATACATCTCATGAGGTTTGCCGAGCACTTGAAACCATATTTTTCTTCCCACTGAACTCGCACCATCCATGTTTGAACTCAACTTGCCAATATAGAGAAAGGCAATCAATCTGCCAATTATTATTTTATGTCAATACCAAATTAACCGATGATATTTCTGTGGCTGGCCAACCTCTCAAGTGTGATGACATCATTTATTATGTTCTTGCTGGATTAGTACATGATTACGACGGCTTCGCATCCTCTATCTATGCTCGCACTAATGACATCACGCTTGAGGAGGTGTACTCTCTCTTAGTTGTTATTGAATCTCGCCTAAGCCATCATCATTTTTCCACTCATGCGCCACTTATTGAGGCAAACGCAGCCCAGAGACAGCCACAAGAATACAGTATTGGGGACATATGTGGTTCTCGTGGTAGGAGCCGCCACAACAACTCTCGAGGAGGGAGTGCTTTCTCTTATACTCGTAATGATACAAATTATTCTTCTACAGTTATATGTCAAGTTTGTAGGAAACCTGGCCACTCCACTTGTAAATGATATCACAACTTCGATCTCACCTATCAAGATAATCCTCCTTCTTAGAATAAACAAGCCTTCGTTGCAAGTAACTATGGTGGTTGGGAGAATGACTGGCATGCGGACATAGGTGCTACTCACCATATTACCCATGATATGGCAAATATGAACCTAAAGAGTGATGACTATTACATTACATATCAACTTCAAGTTGGCAATGGTCAAGGTTTGCGTATCTCTAAAACTGGCAATTCTTCTCTTCATACATCATCTTATTCATTTTTATTAAACCAAGTTCTCTTAGTATCTCAAATTCAGAAAAAATTATTTTCTCTTCCAAAATTTTGCTTTGATAATAATGTTTATTTTGAGTTTCATGTTCGAGATTTTCTTGTGAAGGATTACTCGGGGAATTATTCTTCGAGGCCAACCCAATAATGGATTATGTCATTTCTCCAACAATGTACACCACCTCAAGCCTTTTCAAGTGTCTGAATTTCGTTCGATCAGTGGCATAGACTACTTGGTCATCCTGCTTCTCCAATTTTTCTAAGTGTTTTGTCCTCCAATATTTGATAAAATAAAGAGGCACTCAGTATGTTCCGATTTTCAATTAGCCAAGGGTCATGCTTTGCCTTTTAATAATTCTACTAATTTGTCTAGCTTTTCATTGGACTTAATTTTTGCAGATGTATGGGGTCCAACATCTGTAGCCTCAACTATAGGTGCCCAATACTATGTTAGTTTTCTGGATAATTATTCAAAATTTTTGTGGTTATTTAGAGTTAAACCTAAATCTAATGTTGAACGTGTTGTCCTTCAATTTTAGTGTCATGTGGAAAAACATTTTGAGAGAAAAATAAAAGCCATACAATCGGGACATCATAATTATTTTCAAGAAACTGGCATTGAACATCGCATAGCATGCCCTTATAATCACCAACAAATGGGTTCAATTGAACGCAGGCGTAGACAAATTGTCGAAATTGGTCTAAGATTATTATCACATTCTAATTTACCTCTAATTTATTGGGAAGATGCATTTTATACTGCAACTTATTTAATTAACCGTCTTCCAACACCAATTCTCAACAATTTGTCACCTTATGAAAAACTATATAACAAGATTCCTGATTTTTCTTTCTTACGTGTTTTTGATTGTGCTTGTTGGCCTAATCATAGACATTAATAAACATAAATTGGACTTTAGAAGCAAATCATATGTTTTCATTGGCTATAGTGTGAATCACCAAGGATACAAGTGTCTTGACTTATCAACTGGTTGTTGGTCCCAAGTGGTCAGATGAGGTCTAGAGGGGGGAGGGGGGTGAAGAGACCTCTGAAAATTTTAGACTTTAAAAACATTCAAGTCGTCTGTCAGCAGACTAAGCTTATATAAAACATTAAGCTGATCGTGAACAAATCTTGAACAGCAGAGTTGACCACTCTTCTGATAACTACTTAGCTGATCTCAGCAAAAATCAGTTTTAAAACAGAATACTTGCAGCGGATAATTTTAAGTGTTTTTCACAAGTAGACTTAGTCTTCTTAAAGATTTTATCCCTAGTTTTTGAAACTCTGTTTAAAATCTTTAAACAAACAATTCAAAGTGTTAAGATATGCAGTTTTGAGATATGGAAGAAAACTTATGCAAAATAAAACACAAAGAATTTTTATAGTGGTTATAAGGATAAAAATCCTTTAGTCCAATCTTTCAAGTCACTTAGATCTTGGGTTATACTATAATCACATAGATTACAATACACTCTACTTACGCCAAACAACAAATGTAAAGGCCGCAAGTTCGCAATAGGGAATCACAAAGAAACACCTATCCGCTGAAGTAAGATCACTTAATTAGACGGATCTACACATCTCACAACACTCAGCTAATACAGATTCACTCAGAAGGATGTATTCTTTTGGCTTCAACTTGGTTTTGTCAACAAATGACTTCACCAGACGATGAGCTCTTCTTGAGTCTTAGAGAGATTTTGCTTCGGGAATGTTCTCAGAGTTATGTTGTTGTGTATCTCCAGCTCTTGAAATCCGCTCTATTTATACTTGAATTTGAAAAATGACCGTTGAAGAGAGACAAATTTCAAATCCATAGCATGGTCCCCCAAAATCTGGAACGGCTACCTGCACTATACAGTCTGCTGTACTTTTCTGCAGTCGCATTAAATGTATCCGTTGGGCAGACTTCTTGATCCTTTCTACTATGCTGATGGAATCAACCCTTCTGATGGATACTCTGCTGATCAAAACTTGAACTCATCTGATTTGAGTCAGCTGATAATCTACCCTTCTGATTCCGAATTCATCATAAGATCAGTAGTCTTCTGGACCTTGAACTTTTGACCCTTCTAATGTCTTCTTACCCTTCTAATGTCTTCTTACTTGGTCAAAATTCTTCTAAGGGATCTAAGCATTCCATACTTAGCTGATTATGATGTTTTGGAAATCATCAAAACCTCCCTTATCATATTGTCTTCATTGCACTTCATCTTCATCTGCATCCAACACTGGTCGTATTTATATACTGCGTCATGAAACCTTTGATGAAAATTTATTTCCTTACCATAAAAATATCTCCTCCACATCATCCTCAAAATCCCCGTCCTCTTGAGAAGTCATTTTGCCTTTACATATCAAATTACCACAAATTGCCAGAACGGATGATATGCAACCCTAAATCATACCATCTACCACTAATGATTATGTGCCTGTAGTGTCTAACTTATCTCCTCACAGATCATAGGAACTGCTGAAAATTATCTATCCTCCCTAGCCGAACAACCACAACCTACCTTAGATCCTTCAGTACTAGAAGGAAACACTCAAACTCACGGCATGGTTATGCGATCTAGAAATAATATTTTCAAAGTGAAACTATATCTAATGATTTTGTACGACATCCTCTACCAAAATCATTACTTAGCTCTCTTAATTCTACTGATATAGAATCATCATGTTACTCTGATATGGTTATGTCACCACATTGGCGTGCATCGATGAATGCTGAATTTGATACTCTTTTACGCAATGGGACATGGTCATTAGTCGTTCCACCTTCAAATGTCAATATTATTCATTTCTGATGGATATACAAAATTCAAAGACATGCCGACGATTCCATAAAGAGATATAAAGCTCGGTTGATTGGTAAGGGTTTTCATCAGCAAGAAGGTATTGATTTTAATGAATAATTTCGTCCCATTGTCAAGCATGCTACAATTCGAATAGTTTTTGTTGGTTCCAACTGGTCAGATGAGGTCTAGAGGGGAGATGAATAGACCTCTATACGTTTTTCAAAATTTCACTAAATTTACTTTCGGCAGAGTAAGGTTGATGAGGGGTACTTTGGATTTTTCTATTTCGATAACCATCTCTGATCGAAGACCAGGAAATCCGACCTCGAAGAAGTTATTCCGATCTCCAAGTCATGGTCTCCGATCAGGCCAGTCGTACAGCTCGAAGGCTTTTTGCAGGAGAGGGCTCATATTCGTAATCATTGTTCGGCCGACCCCCGGCCCAGGCCCTTGGGCTAGGGAATGTATCCCTTTGGAAGGTTCACCTAGCACGCCGCCTCAACTATAAATACTGATGGGGGCTATTTCGCACCCTTTATAATAATCGGAATGACTAGTCCTTATACACTCGGACCGACCAGGAGTCTAATTCACTAAAGGGCTGCCAGGTCCGATCTGCATTATCAATCCTCGGCGACCAAGAGCAATGTCCGAGTTCCATAAGGATTGCTATGCCTAGTCCTATTAGGATTATGTTTCCTTGTAAAGCTAGAGTTACAGTCATATAAATACCTAGTTAAACATTGTATTAGACAACATACAATCAGAGCTAACGCCTACATACATTGGCAATCTGATATCATATTTAATAGAAAAGCTTTTGCTATACTATTTACATATTCATCGTCTTGCTTACTCATTGTTCTTTACGTAACTGTTCTTCCTTATGATTGATCCATCCGGAATAAAGTAACAAAGCCCTATAACCTATACTTAATTTGAACTCTAAAACATACATCATTGATTTAATCTAACCCATCGAAAAACGGTTAAATCAGTTGGCGCCCACCGTGGGGCTAGGTTAATTATTCGATCGACATATGGCTCGCCCAAGGAAGAGCGCCCGTAACGGAGCAAGGAGTTACACGACTAACCCTCCTAACACATCTGAGGATCAACTGGACGATACCAACAATAACGTACCTATAATAAGTAACAATCGGCAAGAGAACGAGCAGCTGCCGAATCAGGAGGAACAATAAGGGATAAATATCCAAAACCCCCAAGGACAACAAGGGATCCCCGCCAGTGCGGTACCAGAAGACCACGTGGCTCCAGCAATCCCTGTTCCCCTGTCAGACACTCAGGAGAAGCTGTGACAGATCGCTATGCTCTTTAATTCACTCTGCCCGGGGGAATTACTAGTATCCGAGCAGGTTCCTAGAAACCCTAGAGCGACTAGGGCAAATCCTATTCAAAGGACGCCAAGGCAGGTCGATCAGATCTCGCAACAAGCGGACAACCCTGCAAGCGAGCAACTATCATTGCACAGTCTGCAAAAGAGCAATTTGAAACCCTCTAGTGAACATATTCAAAGAAAAACGGATCGGACGAGGCCGCAACCCGTCCGCCCCGGATCAAAGGAACATACCATAATTCCCATCGAAGATGACATAGTTGATGCAATTCCTAATCGACCACGAACCATGCGATTCTCAAAAAGAGAAATTGAAAAGATGGTACAGGAACGTCTGGAACAACGTCTACGAACTGTTCAAAATCCATGGGCCAGAAGCACGGAGATCCAAGAGAGCCTAGCAGCGTGCTCCCCCTTTTGCAAGGAAATAAAAGAAGCACAATCGTCGGGGCAGGTTTCGGGATGACTACCCAGGTATGACGGAACCACCGATCCAGATGACTATATATTCAGCTTTACAAACATAATAAACTTATATGCTCACCCGGCAGAATTCACTGCAAAGCTGATGGTCACCACATTCGAGGTACTAGCTTTGGATTGGTTTGTAAAGCAACCCACCAATTCCATATTCAGCTTTAGAGAATTATGCAATAAGTTAACTCAGCAGTTCGCTAGCCAGAAGAGACAGAAATTCCCAATGAGCTACGTATGGACCATCCATCAACAAGACGGAGAAACCCTCCGTTCCTGGTTGGCAAGGTTTAACGTAGAATTGCTTAAAATCGATTCCCCATATATCGATTACATAATCTCCATTCTCTTCGATCTCACCAAAAATAGGCAATTCGGGAATGCCCTCAGTAGAAAGCAACCAAGAACGTTTGCTGATATTATGACCTTGGCATCGAAATACATGACCCAAGAGGAGATGAACTCTTTTAAAGATAAGAATAAATATAAAGCTCCCGCCTCCGGCTCCAAGCGGCAAGATAGAGTTTCTGCTCAAAAATCCATGGACTATGATCGATCCCTCAGAAGAGGCAATGTCTTCCAGCGATTAGAATATAATCGGAGCGATCAAGACAGACGACCTAATCTCTATCAAAGACCTAGATCGGCCAAGCCGGCGAACAAGAGCAGAATTAACCAAGTAGAATACCCCAGGCTGACCGTTCTAATAGAAGAAATCTTGGTAGTACTTGATAGGAACAATTGGATCCCGGCAGTGAAGAGAATCACTCAGCCAAGGCCAGGTGCGCGAAACTAGGATTTATACTGTAGATATCACCGAGCGCATGGGCATCGCACTGAAGATTGTTTTCACCTTAAAAGAGAAATCAAAAAACTAATCGAACAAGGAAAATTAGATGACTACTTAGAACGGAACAACCGCAAGAGGGGTAGAAGTCGGAGTCCTAGGAATAATAACCAAAGAAGGAGCTCCCGAAGAAGGTCCCCTAACGATGGTCCCCCGCAAGAGTTGAACGATGGTCAGATCAACGGCACCATCCATACGATCTCAGGAGGACCAGCCGGCGGGGACAGTCGCAATGCTCGCCGCAGGACCACCAGGTCCATACTGGGAAGCGTCAAGTACCCAAAAGAAGTATGGACGCTATAAAGCAAACCACCAAAGGACCAGCTGATCAGTTTCAATGAGAGCGAGGTACCAAAGAACTTTGTTTGGGACACAAAAGAGGACAACCCTGATTTCCCGATGGTGGTATCGCTGGAAATAGCGAACTACAACGTCAAAAGAATCCTGATCGATAATGGAAGCTCAGCGAACATCATCTCTAAAGAGGTCCTAGCTCAGATGAACTTAGGACAAATAACATTCCAAAAGGTAGCTATGCCTTTAGTAGGATTCGGAGGTTCCGAAATTGTCCCCTGTGGCACAATAACTTTAAGTGTCTCACTCGGAAAGAAACCACGTCGTACGGTGAAGTTAATCAAATTCTTGGTAGTAGAAACTCCCTTTGCCTACAACATGATCCTAGGGCGACCCGCCCTCAACCTATTCCGAGCGGTTGTTTCAACTTACCATCAGAAGATAAAATTTCCGACTGACATGGGAATTGGAGAAATAATAAACGATCATTGTATGGCATGGGACTGTTACAACACCTCCTTAACATTGGGGAACCGTTCCAGATCGTTTACCCCAGCAAAAAGAAAGCTCGAGCACGAAGTTGATAGAGTAGAAGTTGAAATCCCCAACACAGACCGAGTAGATAAAAAGGGAAAGGAACCGGTCGATTTGACTTTAAAACCACCGGAGCACAAAGATGTCCTGCTGGTACAAGGGGATCCCACAAAATTGACCCTAGAGTAATCAGTCATTCGCTAAAAATTGACCCCATGGCAAAACCTGCTAGACAAAAGAAGAGGAATCATGGGCCGATAAAGGATAAAATAATCAAGGCAGAAGTAGAAAGGCTACTCAAGGCAAACCAAATTCGAGAAATACACTTCTCGGAATGGCTATGTAATGTCGTGCTAGTAGCGAAAGGGGATAAAAAGGATAATAAGTGGAGAATGTGCAATGATTTCACCGACCTTAACAAACTATGTCCGCGCGATCCATATCCCCTCCCGAGGATCGACTTATTAGTCGACTCAACCGCTGGTTTTGCAATTTTCAGCATGATGGACGCCTTCCAAGGTTTTTATCAAATATACATGGACGAGCAAGACCAAGAGAAAACTGCCTTCGTAACAGAGCAGGGTGTTTACTACTTCATAGTTATGCCATTTGGCCTGAGGAACGCCGGGGCCACTTACCAAAGGTTAGTAAACCTGATGTTCAAGGAGCTGATCGGAGAAATAATGGAAGTCTACGTAAACGATATGCTGGTCAAAAGCATGAATGAAGCTGACCATGTAAAGCATCTCGATCGATGCTTCCGAATATTGAGAAAATACCGAATGAAGTTGAATCCTGCAAAATGTACTTTCGGAGTTAAATCGGGAAAGTTTTTAGGCTACTTGGTAATCAACGAGGAATTGAGGCAATCCAGAAAAAATTCGAGCTATAACCGAAATGAAACCTCCCAAAACGTTCTCCCAAGTACAAAGCTTGGTAGGAAAGATCGTAGCGTTAAACAGATTCATCTCCAAGTCGACCGACAGAAATTTGCCTTTCTTTCAAACTCTACGAAAAGCAAAAAACTTTGTTTGGACCGAAGAATGCGACCAGGCCTTCGACCAGCTAAAGGAATACCTGACGACCTCCCCACTATTGGCCAAACCAACTGAGGGAGAACCATTATACATTTACATATCAATTTCCGATGTGGCCATTAGTTCGGTTTTAGTAAAAGTAGAAGGCATGGAACATAAGCCTGTTTATTACTTAAGTAAACTACTACAAGGGGGGCTATTTCGCACCCCTTATAAATATGCGGATCGACTGAAGTATAAAAGATCAGTTCGACCAGACTAGTCAGTTCGGGATCCTCTTATCGACCCGGTGGAATACGACCCTCCTCGACAAGCAGACTACAATCCGGACTCAATAAGGACAATTGGGCCGAGTCCTATTAGGATTATGTTTCCTTGTAAAGCTAGGTTTAATATGATATAAATACCTAGTTTATCATTGTATTACACATGTTTTCACATACTCAACTCATGCCTGCATAACAACATAATCTAAGATTATTCAATAAGAAAAACTTATTCTTCATATTCATATTGGTATTTCGCACCCCTTATAAATATGCGGATCGACTGAAGTATAAAAGATCAGTTCGACCAGACTAGTCAGTTCGGGATCCTCTTATCGACCCGGTGGAATACGACCCTCCTCGACAAGCAGACTACAATCCGGAGTCAAGAAGGACAATTGGGCCGAGTCCTATTAGGATTATGTTTCCTTGTAAAGCTAGGTTTAATATGATATAAATACCTAGTTTATCATTGTATTACACATGTTTTCACATACTCAACTCATGCCTGCATAACAACATAATCTAAGATTATTCAATAAGAAAAACTTATTCTTCATATTCATATTGGTATTCATTGATTGTCTTGATTACTAATTGTTCCCTTTAAATTGTTCTTCCTTGAGATTGATCCATCCAGAATAAAGTAACAGAGCCCTTTAATTCGAATTAATTGAGAATCCCTAATATCACCTAATTACTGATATAATCTTACCCGACGAAATTCGGTTAAATCAGTTGGCGCCCACCGTGGGGCTAGGTTAATTATTCGATCGACATATGGCTCGCCCAAGGAAGAGCGTTCGTAACGGAGCAAGAAGTAACACGACCAACCAGCATGATGCGTCTGAGGATCCACGGGGCAATATCGATAATAACGCCCCTGTATCCAACGATAGCCAGCAACAGAATGAGCATCATCAGAATCAGGTGGAACCACAAGGGATCCCTACTGGCACAGTACCGTAATAACATGCGGCTCCAACGATCCCGGTCCCCCTGTCAGATGCTCAGGAGAAATTTCGATAGATCGCAATGCTCCTTAAATCACTCTCCCCAGAGGAATTACTCGTACTCGAACAAGTCCCTCGAAACGTTAGAACTACTAGGGCTAATCCCACTCAAAGAACGCCGAGGCAAAACGATCAAATCTCTCAACAAGCTGACAGCCCGGCAGGTGAGCGACACTCGCTACACAGTCCGCAGCAGGGCAATTCAAAACCCTTCGATGACAACGTCCGAAGAAAAGCGGATCGAAGGAGACCACAACGTAACGAATCAAAGGAACACACCATAATCCCCATCGAGGATGACGCAGGCGAGGCGATCCCAAATCGACCAAGAACAATGCGATTCTCGGAAATAGAAATCGAAAAGATGGTACAAGAACGACTCGAGCAACGCTTACGATCCGTTCAAAACCCGTGGACCAGAACCACAAAACTCCAGGAGAGCCTAGCAGCGTGCTCTCCCTTCTGGAGAGAAATAAAAGAGGCACAGTCGATCGGACAGGTTCCAGGTAGACTGCCCAGATACGATGGAACCATTGATCCGGACGACTATATTTTTAGCTTCACAAACATAATGAACATGTATGCTCACTCGGCGGAATTTACCGCTAAATTAATGGTGACCACGTTGGAAGGTCTCGCTTTGGACTGGTTCACCAAGAAACCAGCCAACTCCATATTCAGTTTTCGGGAATTATGCAACAAATTGACACAGCCGTTTGCCAGTCAGAAGTGGCAAAAACTTCCCATGAGCTACTTGGGAACTATCCATCAACAAGAGGGAGAATCCCTGAGAAACTGGCTGGCGAGATTTAATGTAGAATTACTCAAAATCGATTCTCCAAATATCGATTACATAATCTCTATTCTCTTCGACCTTACGAAGAATAGGCAGTTCGGAAATGCCCTCAGCCGAAAACAACCAAAAACGTTCGCCGACATCATGAGCTTAGCGTCTAAATATATGACCAAAGAAGAGATGAATTCCTTTAAAGATAAGAACAAAATTAAAGTTACGACCTCAGGCTCCAAACGACAAGATAGAATTCCAACCCAAAGATCCATAGACTATGAAAGGACGTTAGGAAAAGGCAACGTTTTTCAGCGGTTAGACTACAATAAAAACGATCAGGACAGACGACCTAACATCTATCAAAGACCTAGAATCGCAGAACCGGCAATCAGGAGCAGGGTTAATCAAGTAGAACACCCAAGATTAACTGTTCCGATAGAAGAAATCCTGCCCGTACTAGAGAGGAATAATTGGATCCCGGAAGCGAAGAAAATCGCTCAACCCAGACCTGGCGCCCGAAACTATGAGTTGTACTGCAAATATCACAGGGCACATGGGCACCGCACTGAAGATTGTTTTCACCTTAGGAGAGAAATAGAAAAACTAATCGAACAAGGAAAACTAGACGACTATTTAGAACGGGATAACCGCAAAAGAGGAAGAAGTAGGAGCCCTTGGAATAATAATCAAAGGAGGAATTCCCATCGAAAGTCACCCGAGGATGGCCCTGCACAGGAGTTAAACCATGACCAGATCAATGGTACCATCCATACAATTTTCGGAGGACCCGCCGGCGGGGATAGTCGTAACGCTCGACGAAGGACTGCTAGATACATGATCGGGGGCTTAAAATACCCAAGGGAAGTATGGACTCTAGAAAGTAAGTCAACGAACAACCAGCTGATCAGTTTTAACGAGGGCGAAGTACCCAAAAGTCTAGTTTGGGACACTAAAGAAGATAGTCCTGATTTCCCGATGGTGGTGTCGCTAGAAATAGCGAACTACAACGTCAAAAGGATCCTGATCGATAATGGAAGCTCAGTGAATATCATCTCTAGGGAGGTCCTAGCCCAGATGAACATGGGGCAAATAACATTCCAAAAGGTAGCTACACCGTTGGTGGGATTTGGAGGATCCGAACTTGTCCCCAGTGGAACAATAACTTTGAGTGTCTCACTCGAAAAGAAACCATATCGAACAGTGAAGCTGGTAAAATTTTTAGTAGTAGAAACTCCATTCGCCTACAATGCAATTTTAGGGCGACCTGCCCTCAACATGTTTCGAGCTGTTGTCTCAACTTATCATCAGAAGATAAAATTTCCGACCGACACAGGTATCGGGGAAATAGTAAATGACCATTGTATGGCATCGGATTGCTACAGCACATCGTTAACTTTGAAAAACCCCCCTGAAGCAATTACCCCGAGCAAAAGAAAGCTCGAAGACGATGTTGGTAGAAACGAGGTTGAAATCCCTAGCACTGACCGAATAGATGAAAAGGGAAAGGAGCCGGTGGATTTAGCCTTAAAACCACCAGAACATAAGGATGTCATTCTGGTACAAGGGGACTCATCAAAAACAACAAGAATAGATAATGAATTAAGCAAGGAAGGGGAAGTAATGTTGATCAAATTTCTCAGAAATAATATGGATGTCTTCGCTTGGAGTGCGAACGACATTGAAGGGATTGACCCTTGAGTAATCAACCATTCGCTAAAAATCGACCCTTTAGCAAAACCAGCTAGACAAAAGAAGAGAAATCATGGGCCAGTGAAAGATAAAATCATCAAAGCAGAAGTAGAAAGGCTATGTAATGTTGTTCTAGTAGCAAAAGGAGATAAAAAAGATAACAAGTGAAGAATGTGCAACGATTTTACCGACCTTAACAAATTGTGTCCGCGCGATCCGTATCCGCTCCCAAGGATCGACTTATTAGTCGACTCAACCGCTGGCTTTGCAATCTTCAGCATGATGGACGCTTTCCAAGGTTTTTATCAAATATACATGAATGAGCAAGACCAAGAGAAAATTGCATTCTTAACCGAGCAAGGAGTATATTGCTTCATAGTTATGCCATTTGGGTTAAGGAACGCTGGGGCCACTTACCAAAGCTTAGTAAACCTAATGTTCAAAGAATTAATTGGAGAAATAATGGAAGTCTACGTGGACGACATGCTAGTCAAAAGCATGAATGAAGCGGATCACATAAGACATCTTGATCGATGCTTCCAAATATTGAGGAAATACCGCATGAAACTAAATCCCGCAAAGTGCACCTTCGGTGTTAAATCGGGAAAATTCTTGGGCTATTTGGTACATCAACGAGGAATTGAGGCCAACCCAGAAAAAATTCGAGCAATAACTGAAATGAAGCCTCCCAAACCATCTCCCAAGTACAAAGCCTGGTAGGGAAGATCGTAGCGTTGAACAGATTCATATCCAAATCGGCAGACAGAAGTTTGCCTTTCTTCCAAACCCTTCGAAAGGCAAAAAACTTTGTCTGGACCGAAGAATGCGATCGGGCTTTCGACCAGCTAAAAGAATATCTGACAACATCCCCATTGTTAGCCAAACCGACCGAAGGGGAACCATTATATATCTACATCTCAATCTCCGATGCGGCCGTTAGTTCAGTTCTGGTCAAAATAGAAGGTTTAGAACATAAGCCTATCTATTACTTAAGCAAACTATTACAAGGAGCAGAGAAGAACTACTTGGAGATTGAAAAATTCGCTTTGGCCTTAGTAGTGGCAGCACGAAAACTCCGACCTTACTTTTTGACCTACAAAGTCGTGGTTTTAACAAACCAACTGCTAAGGCAAGTCTTAGCGAAACCAGAAGCCTCCGGAAGACTAATAAAATGGGCAATTGAACTCGGTCAATTCGAAATCGAGTACAAACCAAGAATTGCAATTAAAGCCCAAGTGTTAGCTGACTTCCTACTAGAAACTCCGACACAAGCGACAGAGCTAACGAACAACCTTAACAACGGTATCTTGATCATAGAAAATCAGACCTGGTTAATGCATGTTGACGGTGCTTCGTGCCGAGAAGGAGGAGGTGCCGGAATCAACTTCACCGGACCAAATAAAGAGGATATAAATTACGCTATAACATTGGACTTCGTGGTAACAAACAATGAAGCAGAATATGAAGCGCTGATCGCGGGAATGAAAATGGCGATCAAGGCCAACATTAAAAGCCTTAAAGTATTTACTGATGCAGAGTTAGTGCAAAGACAAATAGAAGGCCTTTATGAGGCTAAGGAATTTAATATGGTCAAATACCTTGCCAAAGTGAAGAGGTCGGCTGAAAAATTCGAAAGTTTCAGTATACAGAACATTCCACGCTCGGAAAATAAATGGGCCGATCAATTGTCTAGGTTCACTGGATCCCATGACGGAAAAAACGAAAGGGTGATCAACTGGTTAATCTCCAACGCACCAACAATCGATATCGATGAGACACCAGTCGTCGAAATAATGGAAATCGAAGAAGTTGAAGAAAACTGGATGACTCCAATGATAGACTATCTTCGAGAAGGAAAATTGCCGCTTGACCAAAATGAAGCTCGGAAAATAAAATATCGGGCTCCAAAATATACATTGGTAGAAGGAAAACTTTACCGAAGATCAATATCAGGAATTCTTCTGAAATGTGTCTCCGAATCACAAACCTTCGATATCCTCCGAGAGGTACATGAAGGAGACGCAGGGAATCACAGCGGCGCAAGAGCATTAGCTTTAAAATGCCTCCGAACAGGATATTATTGGCCTACCGTCAACAAAGATGCCATTCAGTATGTCCAAAAATGTCATCACTGCCAGGTCCATGCTAATATATGTCATCGACCAGCAGAAAACATGCACCCAATACCGGTATGTTGGCCATTCAATCAATGAGGAATGGACATTGTGGGACCTTTCCCAGCAGCTAGGTCCAAGAAAGCGTATGTTCTGGTCGCTGTGGAATACTTCAGCAAACTGATAGAATGCATCGCCCTTGCACGGATCACTCAGTTCCAAGTGATCAACTTCCTGTGGAAATTCATAGTATGTCGATTTGGCATCCCGAGAATTCTAATTTATGATAATGGAACCCAATTTGCGGGAAAACAGATAATAGAATGGTGTTCAAAACTAGGAATTCTGCAAAATTTCACTTCGGTCGGACATCCTAGAGCGAACGGACAGACTGAGGTAGCTAACCGAGAAATAATAAAATCCTTGGAGAAAAGATTGGGGGCAGCCAAAGGAAAATGGCTAGATGAACTCCCAGGGGTACTATGGGCTAATCGGACCACGATCAGAACTTCAACCGGGGAAACACCATTCAGTCTAGTATATGGCTCGGAAGCTGTTATTCCTTGTTGAAACGTTAATTCCAACACCAAGGGTCGAAATGTATGACGACCAGGAAAATGGAAAGATAAGAGAAAATGATATTGATTTAACAGAAGATCTAAGGGAAAAAGCAGCCGTACGTTTGCAGGCCACCAGATCAAGTATGGAAAAGGCTTACAATCAAAAGGTACGCATACGAACCTTCAAAGAAGGAGAACTGGTTTTGAAAAAGGTAGAAGTATCCAAGCATGTTGGGAAATTACAACAGAACTGGGAAGGACCTTATATTGTCGTCGATGTCGGGAAGAAAGGTTCATACAAGATTGCACACTTGGATGGAAGACCCCTACCGAGGACTTGGAATGCGGTCAACCTCCGAAAATACTATGGGAAATGAGTCCTAGTAAATTATCCTTCTTTATTTCCTTTATTTTATTTCTTTTTTTTCATAATTATTTCTACTGGCTGTAATAAAAGGCTTTGGCCATGAAATTATTATCAAAAAGAATTCTAATATAAAACAAGAAATTTATTTAAGTAAAAGAATCAATGAGGAGTTGAGCAAGAATCGATCAAGTCCAATGGACGCTCGTCAGAATTCTACAAATCAATTTTGTTTAAATCAACGTAGTAGTCATGAAATGCAACGAGTTGAGTATACATTGATCCGCTCAATAAACACTCCTCGATTAGTTTTTCGACGACTAAAAAGACTTTTGGTATAAAAACCTAAGTCTCAATGAAACGAGTTGAATATACATTGATCCGCTCAATAAACACTCCTCGATTATTTTTCGACGACTAAAAAGACTTTTGGTATAAAAACCTAAGTGATGAGGGGTAATTTAGATTCCTTGCCTCTATGGGCCCGATGCTGTTCGAACGACAATAGATACTATCCCCAGAGAGCAAGAAGTTGGTCCACGACATAGTGTATGTTCCGAGCTCGTTTTAGAACCCAAGATCGAAGGGTACTGTTGGGCCGAGCCCAGGCCCAAGCCCGTCAGTTCAGCTATAAATACCCATGCATTTATGACAACACACAACTTCCAAGGAGCTCTTGTTTCGTGACTGGTACTCGGACACATATGGGAAATATAGCATAGTTTTGGTCATTTGTATTTCGCTCCTCTAGTTTGTACGGCATCCAATAATGCTCGAGTAGGACCCTAAATACTTGTATTTGTACTCAGTCAATTCGAATACAACTACTTTGGTCTTTACTTTCCTTTATTTATTATTATTATTGCATTACATCCAACCCTTAATCGAACAGACGAAATCACGTAAGATCAATTGGCGCCCACCGTGGGGCCTTATTCGAGTATTAGACCGAAATATGCCTACCACGAGGGGAAATCCATATGTTAGCTGAAAACCTTACTAAGTCTGAAACTCTGTTATTCGTTATCCAAGGCGATCCTCCGACTATTAGGGCGTTCATCAATTCGAGATCGAAGATAATGCCTATACAATAAACTTCCGAGCTTAATATTAGCGATTTTATTCTGGAATTGCACGGCTTATCTATTTTTTCCCGATGGATTTATTTTCCACAAATGATCCATTTTCTAGTTTGAAAGTAAATAAGAAGTTCCAGCGAGGTAGCCCACAACAAATTAACATAGAATTAGTCTGGTCGACTCGATCAGAGCTTATCGATGGTCGGAATTTATTTTTCCGATCATCATATTTGTTACTTTCAAAACAAATTCCTAAAATCAGCTATTTATGAGTTCAATCGCATAATCTGTATACAATTACCTCTATTTTTCTCGACTCGATTGGGATGAGATGAATATTTGAACAGCGGCTACGAATTATTTAATCGTCAAAGTGAAGCTAAAAATCAGCAATCGTTCGACTGATAAAAGAAGTTAAAAGGAGAAATTCGATCAGAGAACAAAAGCTCTATCATTAATATTTTTCAAATAAGTTACAAAGAAAAGCCTCGAATCAATTTCGAGCTCAAGAAGTACAATACGATCGCTACTATCCTATTACAAGTTCTACGAATAATTCTACCATGTTACGTGCTCAGTCTTCATTCCCTAAGATCGCCCCAGATGCAGAACTCAGCAGTGATTCATCCTAGTAATCACTAGCCACGTGTCGCACATCCATCTTCGAACGGGGTAAGGGCCGGATCGCAGCTCCTCTCCTGGGCTTCGGACCGACCTTAGACCATCATCAGTAAACAATGATTGAAGTACTCAATCACTGTTTACAAGATAATCCGAACAGGTGCAGCAAAGGGTTATCTCAGCAAAGGCAGCTCGAGGAAGCTCGAAGGAACTATACTTCAAGAAAGCCCTCGAGGAAGCTGATGCCTCAGATTTAAAGAACTCTTCTCAGAATAACCAGCTGCCCGATCGGATACTACGCCAAGATACCAGAGGTCTAACCCGCACCAGAAATGATATGTCTGGGAAAACTGGTTGCCTGCCGGTATTCTAGGCGCAAGTTCTTTTGCCTGTCGATATTCTAAGCGAAGAGGGTACACCAAAAAGACCAGAGTAGAAGAATAAGGTTCGAATTCTTATCTCAAATTTCTTTATTTTGGAAGCAATACGAATCGAAAGCAAGATTCGACCCATATCGGTCGGACAAAGCATAATAGAGAAAATGAAGAGTATCGGATAAACCGAAGGAGAACTATTTATAACAGCAAAGTCTTTGAACCAATGGTCCAGATAACAAATCACCGACGGTTGGGATGTAAGTAATAAATGAACTGACCGTTACATTTCCCGAGAAATAGGGTCCTGTTTGGCTAGAAGAAAACACGGTTTAACAGGCCGTATAGGAAAATTTATAACATTCTAAACACCAGACCGATATGACATAGTTATAACATTATTGATGAAGATTGGCAATTTAGGTTCAAGATCAGTTCATTCAGATATTTTTACAGTCATTGTTCGACTTGGAAGAATCATGATCGGTTCGAACAGAACTCTCGACCAAAAAAATCATGCGACTAGGGAAATCCGGCAGTGCCAATGATTAATGGTAACATTTTCCTTATTAATTTTAGGTCCACTAAAATATTTATCTATTGCTCGATCAAGCAAGCGGTGTTTGAGTATTTCTTTATCGATATGAGAGGATCGATGTGGAAGTATTGAAGATAAGAATCTATCTAATTATGTTTATTCTATCAACAAAACATGGAAGAAGTGTATTTATATTATCTCGGAAAATACGAGATGAGGAAAATACATGTTGAGCATAACTCAAGCCTATATATTACATAAAAACGCTATTACTTTCTACAATCCTATGAAATTTTCGGTCTCTTCTCCTATTGCTTTTTTTAGAATAATTTGGCTCCGACCGTGGAAATCTCCCTAGGACCCGCAGGCTTTTAACTTTATTTACGATCTTCCGAGGACAAAAGGGCGAACACATGGCTTATCGAGTGACTATATTCTGGATAGTTCGCTCCCTGCTGTCTTCCTAAATGCATTGTAGCAACAGGTCCCTAATCGAAGACCTGCGCGACAGCCTGTGGACTTCCTGAATCTGGCATATTGGCTTTCAAGATGGAAATTGTATTTGCCTGACGATATTCTAAGCGAGGTCGGGTTAGAAGACTGTCATTCTTAAAGATTGTTCGAAGTCTGAGCTCAAATAATTGAATTGATGGAGTAACAATCTTGATTAGCATAGTCGGACAGATAAAATGCTGATACAGCGAATAAGAAAATCTCAATAGCATGACACCCCTTTTATAAATAATAGATGAAGGAATCCGGCGGCAGATAATTCGCGAAATGAATGGATGAGATTGGTCGACCCTTGCAATTCTCGATAATTGAGAAACCATTTAGAAAAAATCAAACATGACAAGATTGGGAACTTATAGACAAAGAGTTTTCTCGACAAAACATAAAATTTATTTATTAAGCCCTAAGGTTATTTACTATTGGCTGTTTCTCTATGATTCATCTTTTCTCACGATTGCAGAAGACTATTATCTCGTCAAAAATTTATTTCGATCAGAATTATATATTCAGTGGAAACTAATCTCGTCAATATTTATATTCATTCATCTCTTTCTTATATTATTGATCTCGGTTCATCTATTGTTCAATCTCTTCTCGTCTCCATCTACTATTAAAAAGGGGTGAAAGCTGTTGCTATGACCCTCGAAAATCGACCAAGGGTGAAAGCCGTTGCTACGCCCCTTGGATCGAAGAATAAAAATGGGTGACGACCCTCGAGCTAAAAATGCTCTGAAATGACTAAGGGTGAAAGCCGTTGCTATGCCCCTTAGATCGAAATTATTAAATGGGTGAAAGCCTCTGCTAGGACCCAAGGGCTAAAAATGCTCTAAAATGACTAAGGGTGAAAGCCGTTGCTATGACCCTTAGATCGAAATTATTAAATGGGTGAAAGCCTCTGCTAGGATCCAAGGGCTAAAAATGCTCTAAAATGACTAAGGGTGAAAGCCGTTGCTATGCCCCTTAGATCGAAATTATTAAATGGGTGAAAGCCTCTGCTAGGACCCAAGGGCTAAAAATGCTCTAAAATGACTAAGGGTGAAAGCCGTTGCTATGCCCCTTAGATCGAAATTATTAAATGGGTGAAAGCCTCTGCTAGGACCCAAGGGCTAAAAATGCTCTAAAACGACTAAGGGTGAAAGTCGTTGCTATGCCCCTTAGATCGAAATTATTAAATGGGTGAAAGCCTTTGCTATGACCCTGGGGCTAAAAATGCTCTAAAACAACTAAAGGTGAAAGTCGTTGCTACGCCCCTTAGATCGAAATTACCAAATGGTTGAAACCCTTGGCTACGATCCAAGGTGTAAATTATCAATCCAGAGATTCCAATATACGTCCTATTTCGAACTACAGCAATCACAATCCGCCAAGAGGGCCTATCATTATTATTCCAGTATTATCAAATTTTGATCGGTCTACAAAGATCAACTGTTACTTATATCTGAATATCAGAGAAAGATGAATGTCAATTATTCTTTATTATCAATACACTTATGGAGATCATTCGAGAATGATATTTGTTGCTCATATTTTTGGGGCTAAGAAATCGCTGCTCGGTAACAATATACGAAACAGTTCTGCAGTAGAGATAAGAGAGAAAATAAATATTCTTATTCATGATCTTTCGAATGGTTACAAGAAATTTCGTGATTATAATAATAAAGAAAATCTAGCAAAGCTGAAACTCTACATTCAACGTAACCCTATTACAAATTAACACTACGCTAGAATGTTCTCGTAAGTGAAGACGGAAGGCGAGGCTAGGATAACACTTCTACCCTTCATCCATCGCTTCCTCAATAATTGCTCCATGCTGGAGCAGGCCGAGAGACAGGGAAGCAATCCCTAGAGAAATTACTCCATGCAATCTCGAAGGCAACATTCTTCAAGAAACATCTTGAAGAAGTGGAGATCGAGAGCAGGAAAACTCCTCCAGCAGTTGACCCACTATCCGACCAAATGGAGCGACAGGATATCGGAATTCTAACCCGTCTCAGGAGAGATGACTCCAAAGAAGCAGGTCGCCTGCCGGTACCCTAGTCGCAATCCTTTTCGCCTGTCGATACCCTGGTCGAAATTATTCCCCATACAGGGACGCCGAAGAGATCAAAGAAGAGAGTTTGAGTCCGAATCTCGAACGCTTTTATTGCTGAGACCGAATCGAAAATAAAGATGGTTGATGGAGGTAAAAATGCAACCATATTGATCGAACGAAATGTTTACAGACAAGTAAAAATATGAAGGTAAATTCAGAAGTATTTATAGGGGGAAGAATTCCGTATCAACGATGTAGATCTCTTCAGATGAACGGTGGCAATATGTATATTAAAAGCGCTCTGACCGCTCAGATTCCCGATAAATCAGGGACTGTTTAATTAAAAGAAGGCGGGACGTAACGGTAAAAACTCAATCACAAAAGCTGAACAGAACTAATGGCCAAAATGCGAGCAATTAATACAGCGACCGTTCCACTTCCCGAAAATTCAGGAACCGTGTGGGTAAATGAAGAAACAGTCAAATTCAACAATGCTCGAAATAATTATAGTTTAATTTCCGATCGTCAAAGAAAGTCACAAAGAAAAAGTCGGACTATAACTGATCAAGGAACCATTATCAATAACTCGTCCAAAGATGGACCAAGATCGGTAAAGAGCTTTATTTAAGCAGATAAGAACGAATGTATGAAATTAATCGAGAAATTATTATTTCCAGAGTTCGATACATTGAAGAGTTACAAGTTACAAAGATATCAACTCCTATTACATTTTATAATTCTACAAACACCTACAAAGGCTAATCTCTGTATCCGAGCGAGATAGGGACTTCATAGCCACCCAATCCTATGAAATTTTCGGCGAACGATAATGTCCTTACTCGAATTGGAGGAGCCTGTCAAGCCAACAGGCTTTTGTCTTTATTTATGATTCCTCAAAAAGGAGAAGGGTAAGGCATCTTTTTTTTAGGTGTAACGTGAATACTTTATTGAGGGCCTCGACCCTCGAAGCTCCACCCCTTACATCCTCGAGGAAGAACCGAACAAACCGCTGGAGACCCCTAAAAGATTTGATGCTTGAACTTCTCCTAAACCACGGAGGGTCGTGGGGACTGCCCGGGTCGTGGGTGGTCAGCAATAAAGCTGACCGGTCTCCAAGGTCGGAATAATGTTCGCCTGCAGATACCATAGTCGAGGTCGAAGTACCAGTTAGTCTATGACCTGCAGAATAGGTCCTAACTCGAAATTTAAAATATTGGGCCATGCAACACGATCTTTTAACCAGCATGGTTGAAGGAGTCTGTTTTAAAAATAATTTTATAAGGATACAAATTGAAGAACCGTATTTATAAGTACTATTCTCAAAATACAACGGCTAGCAGAAAACGAAAGGAACGGTCAAGATCGAAAGACTGTTGCGCTTCCCGAGAATTTCACCAGGAAGAGAAAGTGATATATTCTGGAAATCGAGCAGAAGTAATATACCAAGATCGAAGAACGAAGATTACGAGCATAAGACCAAACGAAGAAAGCAAACAAAAGCATGGACAGAAGAGAGTACATTAAATTATGGACAAACTTGTAATCCGAGAAACTAATAGATTATTACAAACCATAGGGGATAAAAATGTCTGAAATTATTCATGATCACATGAGTAAAAACAATATAGCCATACTACAAGCCCGGGTAAATGAAAAGCAACATCTAGAGAAGTTTGTTGTCGGAGAAAATCTTTCGAAGCTCGGCATTCCGAGCCTCATATCCAGCTTCATATCCACGGTCATAAGCCTCCTTTTCTAGACGTGTGAATTCTTGCCTCTCCTGCTCATGAAGACTTTTCAGTTTGTCAAGCTCCTCATTCAGCTGTTTATGGATCTCCTCTCCACTTTCTTTAACAGACTTCTCCCTCTCTAGAGCAAGCTTCTCCGCGAAGACACGTTCGAATTCGGCTTTCTTCTCCTCCAGCTCGAGGGAAATAGCAGCACGATGATTGGTCTCCCGCTCAGCAAAAGTTTTAAGCTCAATAAAATCTTGCCCGGCCTGTCAAAGAAGTAGACACTGTTCATTTAAAAAAAAAAAAAAAAAAAGGGGGAAAGAGTAGATATACCTGAAACAGGAAGTGCTGCCCAGACTCGAACAACTCTTCTATGTTTCTCTCCTTGGACATGTTTCTCCCTTTGGGCATATTAGTCTCCGAAGAAGTAAAATTAACCTGCAACAGACTATCTATGGGATCGGACCCATCTTTCGACTCTTCAGGCGCGGAAGAAGTAACTTTTGAAGGAATGGGGTCAACCCGGGGTTCGGAAGGATTATCAATTTTTAAAGCTTCAGGAGAAGCCCCCCCACCAATTCCTAACTTGAGTTTCTTGCTGAGACTCCCTGTGCAAGGAATGGTCGAAGCATCGAAAGATGACTTGCTACCAATAGCAAGATTTTGCAATGCCTCAACAGGAGTAACCACATCAGAGTAAGGCCTTTTGTTCGAAGAGGGAACATAAGAATTTTCTCTCATAAGATCTTCGTTCGAAGAATCGACAACTTTCGGGGAAGAACCCCCGGGCGCGGTTTCAAGTTCTTCGTCCAAAATGGACTTGCTAGAATTGCCCTTGTTTTGTTTTGAAGAAGTACTCTTCTCCTTCTTGTTATCTCCCCCTATAGGAGCTTTCGGGGAAGACACAGAGGTCTTAGAAGAAGATTTGGAGGCTTTGGCCTCCTTGGCAATCTTCTGCTCTTTACTCGAATTCTTATTCTTCGAACCGCCAAATAACGATTTGGGGTCGATAGCTTTCCCTAGTACATTTTCCATGGTAAGCGGGTTTGGGATCGATAGTTCGGATTCTTACTCTTTGAGGGATTCGAAGAAGGCAAAGAATAAGGCAAGAGCTCCGATCTCTATAAGCAAAGATGTCGTATGAATAATGAAAAGAGATCCTAATATTTATAGACACTACGCCCTGCGATTACGACAATGGATCGACGCAACCTTTAAAGAAAAACCCCGTATGGAATGGGTAAAATCCGAGCATAAAGAGTTATCGAACCTTGGAAATTAAAACGATATATGGGTATTAATAAGGTTGGAATTTACAAGTTACACTAATCAGATCAAGGAAGAAAACAAATCCGTTTACAAAAATGAGTTACATGGATGATTACGATTAATTCCTAACTACAAAACTATGAATCGCCCCTTTCAGTGCGTTCGACTCCAGTAACTTGCTAGATAGAAAATCAAGCGATATATGTCGGGGGTGGAGCAATTACTCGGTTTAATCGAGAATTTGATCGTCTTCTTTATTCGGTACGTCGCCCATGTCGACATATTCGCCTTTGCCCCCCAACATAGAAGGAGGATCGTCGGTTAAACAATCGAGCACATCGGGGTTAGGCATTGGAATACCATACTCCTCAACTAAGGGGGCAAAGCGATGATCCTGCCAATTACTATCCATCTTGGGTAGAGAGGAAGCTTTGTAATCCTTCCCTTCAGCGTTCTTGAAAGGGTTCATATGTTTAAAGTACTCATCCATATCATCCGAAATCTTCTTGGCCGCGACCAATTGTTGAACCCCTTTATAAAAAATCGTCTGGAGAATTTCTCCCATTTTCCTTTGAACTAAAGGATTCAAGACGGGGGATTCCAAGAATCCTCGTATGGCAGGAATCTCGGCTTCTTCCCGGCCCTGAGCATATGCGCGCTCGGAATCTTGTTTGGCCAACTCAAGTTCTATCTTTACCTTCTTCAACTCTTCCTCGAGGACACTTCTCTCTTTAACGGATGCCAGCAAGTCCTCCTCTACAGACGAGGAACATTTCATAGTTGCCTCGTTGAGCTCCTTCTTTACTTGGGATAATTCTCGCTGAGTTTCTGCCAGTTGAGATCGAAGAACTTGGTTGTCAGAAAAAATTTGTGCATATGCATCATGAGCGTCCTGCGATTCCTGCTCCAATAGCGCCAAACGATAGGTTTGGAGGGCGAACAAATCCCCGACCTATAAGACATCCTCGGATATCAGCAAGGGTTAGGGACTCTAGAAGGGGATAAATGAGAGACAGATTTTCACCTCATGATATGTTCGGGAAAAATCGCTCAAAACCTCGAAATCGCCTTTGACAGAATGGAGCAGCATATCCCTCTTAAACCGACCAGACATAAAGATTCTAGCGGCTTTGTCGAATTCGTTCTCCCCATTCGCATCCAGATCGGTCAGAATGGTGCCATCTTCAGGGTATCCAGCAGTTCTGCCACTTCGAAAATGCTCATCCATAAAATCCGCCACATCAGGCTCCGACCTACCTTCTCGACAAGGGACAGAGTCAGAATTCACGCCAAAAGGTTTTACCCTCCTCGAGGGCCCGAGGTGTTCAGCGTTTCTTTTCTGACCCAGAAGCTTCTCGTATTCCTGGATACCCTGGATCCGGTTCCAGGAATGTTGACTGTAGCCGACAGACGAAAGAGCAGAAGTGTCAGGGGAGAACAAGGTCCGAAGAGGTCCAGCTGTGGCAGAATTCAGCGAACTCATAGAAACAACCCCTCTCAAATCGGGAATCATAGATGGTATGACAGCTGAACTTCCACCCAAATTGCTCATGTCCGCTTTTCTTTCGGAGGCATAAGTAACGGATCGAAATAAAATCGCTTATCTTCAACCGGGCCGGCAGCGGACACTCGAAACTTCTCAACAACTCGACCTGCAAGGATAATACGAATCGGGCACGAGTTTAAACAAGGAGAATTGTTTAATAAAACCTAAAAATAAGCAGAAGATAAGAAGCATACCCAAAGAAAGAGGAGCAAGGGTCGGAGCACTAGAGGTTCGCAGAAGGGATCCTTCGGAGGATTGGCCAGGGTATTTAATTGCCGGAGTAGGATAATTACAATGGCTCAACCCGGCCAATCGCAAAAAGCCTTCCCGAATCAGGAATCTAGTCTGGTAAGGGTTAGACTGCAACTGCTCCAGGAGTTCATCAGAAAGACGATGGCTGAGCTTCTCTTTGATTCTGCGAGAACCGTATGTCCAAGTATTTGCACCATCCCATCGATACGGCCTTGTTTTCGAACTACCTTCAGACATTGGAAGATCATGACCCTTCACAAAAAAGAATCTCCTCTTCCAACCTATACTCTTATCCGTTGTTATTTTCGTAAGAAAAGGCCGTTTCGACCGCGGACGGATGGACACGAACCCCATATTCGAACCCTTACATGGGTCCATTTGGAATATCTGCCAAAAGTTGCTAAAGGAGGCCTCTTCCCCTTTTGCCTCCATAAGAGCGCTAAACGCTGCTATATACGCTACAGAATGCGGGAGAAGCTGAGCAAGGGAAAGCGAAAAGAAGTTCAAGACATTTCTAACAAGGGGAATGAACGGGATACGCAAACCATAAGAAAATTGATCCTCGTAAAAGGCTTGACAGCCAGCCGGGGGATCGGTAGCACGTTCGGTATAAGAGGGAATGACGATTGAAATCCCTTTAGGAAGAAATTTCCCGAACTCCGCCTCGAGGAAAGAGAGATCCTTCTTCGAAAAACATCAGGAAGTCTGGCTGGCAGGAAGCTCTGACTTGTTCGAGATGGTGGCGGTAGATGGTTGCGTATGTTTGAAAATCCTGACAAAAGCACCCTCGCCGATGCTGCGTTTCTCGACCTCATTTTCTTCAAGATCCTCGCTCGGATCCTCATCCTCGCGTCCTTGACAAAATTCCCCATCCTCATAATCATCAACAAGCTTCAGCAAAGGATCGGACTCTGGGTTTTCTCCGACCTTATTCTTGCCCCTTAACTTCTAGAGCTCGACATTATGGATTGAGAAACAAATATACAAAAGGCAAATGCTGTTTCGATCTCAAACGCTTCGAGCTCAAGAGAGGACGTAATATGTAAATAATTTTTCAACGAATCGACATATATATACGGGGTTAAAAAGGTAAAATTGCAAACAGGTCCCCGAGTAACCGCGAGGGTTGAACTTACCCTGGGTAAAAACTCAGGGTTATTCCTCACATAATAGCACTTTGATCCTTCATTTTCTAAGATTACGGAATAAGTTCCTTGCAAATTTTTCCTGAAAATCTCGTGGGTCCTCTTTGTTATGATCGGAAAATTTGGAAAGCATTCAATAAGGGATCGAACAACACATCGCGGAACCATAAAGGATATAACAACTTCAAGATCCTCCGACAAGGATATCTTTACAATACGCCGGTATATGTCTTCTTATATATGCACTCCTTTTCCCTGGCTCGGTTTTTATCCCAATGGGTTTTTCCGGGCTAGGTTTTTAATGAGGCATATCCTAAAGACATTATGAATGGCTCATCTCATAATAGTGTGGGACGCAACTTGTACTTCTTCGAGCGCAAGCTCCACTTCACGCTCGAGAAGTGGGGGAGTATTGATGAGGGGTAATTTAGATTCCTTGCCTCTATGGGCCCGATGTTGTTCGAACGACAATAGATACTATCCCCAGAGAGCAAGAAGTTGGTCCACGGCATAGTGTTAACTGTTCCGAGCTCGTTTTAGAACCCAAGATCGAAGGGTACTGTTGGGCCGAGCCCAGGCCCAAGCCCGTCAGTTCAGCTATAAATACCCATGCATTTATGACAACACACAACTTCCAAGCAGCTCTTGTTTCGTGACTGCTACTCGGACACATATGGGAAATATAGCATAGTTTTGGTCATTTGTATTTCGCTCCTCTAGTTTGTACGGCATCCAATAATGCTCGAGTAGGACCCTAAATACTTGTATTTGTACTCAGTCAATTCGAATACAACTACTTTGGTCTTTACTTTCCTTTATTATTATTATTGCATTACATCCAACCCTTAATCGAACAGACAAAATCACGTAAGATCACTAAGTCTCAATGAAACGAGTTGAGTATACATTGATCCGCTCAATAAACACTCCTCGATTAGTTTTTCGACGACTAAAAAGACTTTTGGTATAAAAACCTAAGTCTCAATGAAACGAGTTGAGTATACATTGATCCGCTCAATAAACACTCCTCGATTATTTTTGACGACTAAAAAGACTTTTGGTATAAAAACCTAAGTCTCAATAAAAAGAGTTGAGTATACATTGATCCGCTCAATAAACATTCCTCGATTAAGTTTTCAACGATTAGTAGACTTCTGGTATTAAAAACCTAAGTCTAAACAAAAAAGAGTTGAGTATACATTGATCAGCTCAATAAACACTCCTCGATTAAAGTCTTCAACAATTAATAGACTTCTGGTATAAAAAAAACCTAAGTCTAAACAAAAAGAGTTGAGTATACTTTGATCCGCTCAATAAACACTCCTCGATCAAAGTCTTCAACGATTAATAGATTTCTGGTATAAAAAAACCTACGTCTAAACAAAAGGAGTTAAGTAAACATTGATCCGCTCAATAATCACTCCTCGATTCAACAATTAAAAAGGCTTCTGGTATTAAAAACCTGAGTCTAAAAGGAAAAGAGTTGAGTATAAATTGATCTGTTCGATAAATACTTCTCGATGACAATCATAAATAAGATTAAAGCCGAATTCAACAACAGGAAGAATGCAAGGAGTAAAAATAAAGTTTTATTCATCTATGAATATGTAAAAAATTACAGGCAAAAGCTGAAGATCAAATTACAAAAGTCTATATACGATTTACACATCATTACATTTGTTTAGATAAAACGATCCTATACTATAGATCGGTGATCTTCACGACATTGTCCACGGAAACATCAATCTCCTCCCTAGTGCCTCGATAGTGGTAACTGACCACCTAAGAAGCATGCTGCTCAGGATGGTCGACTTCTTTGGTTCGATGGCCGGGCTCTGAAGATCAAATGTTCTTCCAGATGAAATGAGCATTACCAGCCAGATAACCAGCAATACTCATTCACCCACAACGGAGATACTGCTTTTACATTAGGGTTGAAATTTACTCTGAAGCAGCATCTCTTCAGGACCGTCGAAGAAGAAAAAATTTACCAGCACACCCGAATGGTCTATCAATCCGGAGGTAACATCCAAACACGGCGGTGCCTGGTAAGTATGAACCCTCCATGTGCAAACAGAAACCACGGACCTCAAACCCGTGTACACAAAGTTCGAGGCCTCATGGGACCCATTAGTACAAGGTAGGGCTGTCATGGGACCCGTCAGTACAAGGCAGATGAAATTTAATTTATTCTGATATGAATCACGATAATGTGACTTTTTGAATATTATGGGATCAGAAGGCAAAGTGAAGTTCAAGAAAACTGATACCTCCATCCTTTTTGAGAGTTACAATTGAAATATGGAAACCGCCTCCCTACTTATAGGGATAGATCTAATTAATCCTACGGCGGGATGGAGATTTGATCAAGGGACATAAATGCGATCTTTTGACTTCCCGTAATAAATGCAAGTAAGTTGGAACGGCGCCTCTATGATCGACTCAACGAATCGATGATAAAAAAGAAGGAAGATCGAAGCGATCAATGCACAATAAAGCAGATCTAAAAGAGCTTCAGACCAGGAAAGTTTTACACACTCATATATGCTAGTCGTTCGGTAAGAGCTCGAAATCCTCAACAAAAGCATGCAAAGTTTACACCATTATAAAAGGTACTGGATCGCCTAGAGGCATAAGACCTAACCCTACAGCATATGGGGGCCGTCACTGCCTCATATATTATATAAAAAATTATTGATGGGCTATATAGTAACTCTATTGGAATCCAAGAAATCTGACATGGAAATCAGGAGAATAATCGTCATTTTTCAGAACTACAAAAAAATCACTGCCTAACATTCCAAAGAATTGCTGAAGGAGGTCTGAACAGACTGGATCTAACAAATAAGTTTACGTTTTCCAATTCCTCCCATATCAAGATATTTGATATATTTGGTACATTGGTTGCCTTATCTGAAGAACAA
Source organism: Penstemon eatonii (assembly GCA_038501285.1). NCBI lineage: Eukaryota > Viridiplantae > Streptophyta > Magnoliopsida > Lamiales > Plantaginaceae > Penstemon > Penstemon eatonii. Next base: position 45,230,527 of record CM076711.1, on the reverse strand, counting down.
GGTACTCACAATCAGTACTGAAAAACATGGATTTCTAAGAAGATACATAGAACGATATCTTCTCCGCAAACTTAAACCTATGACGAGAAAAGCAGAGTTCAACAGAAGGAATAATAGCCTTCTTATATAAGATATACATAACAAAAGGACAAATTTAGAAGGCGTTGATCGAACGTCGACTAGAACGCTGAGCGTTCCTTAAACAGTGATTCAATCAATTATCGACACGAGCGGCCTACTGTCCACATTTTAATGCCTAAACGTGACTATGGAAATAACCCAAGGGACCACACTCGGTCGATCATCATTCTTAATTTAAAAAGTTTGATGTACATAACAAAGTTATATCATTCAGTTACTTAAACACTGATCAAGCAAGATTAAGCTACATTTTTGAAGATTGGATATTCTCCCAGAAGATCAATATCAAATTAGTAAGCTAATCTCTCCTGATTTTGTCGAGAACGTATACTGATTCATAGCGACAAAATGTGCGTAACAAAAGATTATCATTTTCATTAAATTCATTCTGCTCGTACAAAAATTCAGCACAAAAAGCCACACAGAAGGTCGGGCACTACAAAAAAAAAAAAAAGAGAAATTCCAAATAACAACCAGGTCGGAAACAGATCATTGAGAAGGATTGCTGTCACCAGGCCGCCTAGCAGAAGCACTCCTCAGAGGAGTCAAGTTACCCGCAAACGCCATCAATTCCTCCTGACGCTTTAGATAACCGCCTTCATAACCTTTTTCATAGGCCTGCCGACGAGACTCCTCCGCCAAGGCAGAAGCCTGAACCAAATCATTTTTCTCTTTCTCAAGGACAACTTTCGCCTCCTCTAATTTTTGAAGATCATCTTTGGCAAGCTGCAGTTGCAGGGTCAGCCCTGCGGCCTTCGCTGTCTCCGACTCCAAACGATGTTGATAGGCATTTTTACCGACCCATATATCGTCATTTTGCACACCCAGCTGAAGTGCAAAATACTTAGCCTGAAAAAGAAAAAGTGCTTACATAACAAGGCAATCCAAATAAAAGCGGAAAAAATGATCAAAATATATTTACCTGCTCACATATCTTCACCAGCGACTGAACAAGGCGAATATTGGAGGTACCCTCGAGTTTATTCAACTCGCCAGGCAAAATAGTGCTCATGCCCAGGTCCCAGGACAGAGCATCGGGCTCAACAGAGCCAGGCAGTTCACTATCAAAAGGAACACCATCAGGACGTGGAGTCACCGACTGCATAATATCCTTAACTTGCTCAAGAACGCAGCGGTCATCTAACGGACGGGGGATTCCCTCTCATTGGGACTAACCGAGGTCTCCTTACCCGAAGCAGAAATAACGGTTCGACGATCGGACCTTGATCCGGTCCGACCTCCAGAAGGCCCGTCGGATTCGAACGAAGTAGTAACAACAGTTGTATCATTAAACAAGTAATCAGGGAAATCTTGAGAAATAGGTTGTGTTGCGGAGGGATTTACAAAGGAACCCTGATTAATCACCTCCGAAACAACACCAACTTGGCCTCCGCTGAAAATCGGGGCAACAGAAGTAGAAAAAGGAACAGAATTAACAGGAACATGTTCATATGTGCCATGTTCGAAAGAAGAAGTGCCTGAAGAAAAGGGTACGTCAAAGGCTTGCTCCATAAATAACGAGTCACCAAAGGCAACCCTACCAGGGGAAGGCCTACTTCCTACTTCACCAGAAGAAGAAAAGTTTGGTTGTACAAAAGATGAACTAACTACAGAAAAAGGTTCAGAAGGGATGACAGGAGTATCGGTCATCGACCTACTAACGGAGGACGAGCGAGGAGGTTCCATCGAGGGCCCCTCTGTTCGAGACTTTTTCAGTCTAGTATTCCTAGCGCTCTCGCGGGAAGGACGCTTCGATGTGTTACCAAAAAGATTACTCATGATCGGAATTCAAAATGTAAAATTAAGTATCGAGAAAGCTTATCGACCTGCTGAAGAAAGACTATTCTGTTATAGCAATAAGTGAAGCGGTAAATAGCGAGTAAAGTTTTTACCTTTTATATTTATACTATACGAAAAGACGCGATAGACCCAAAGAAAGGGCGCGAAATACAGAAATCTACTTTGGAATAAACACTAGAATTTGAAGCGACATACGCATAATGATTACGGCGAAGTTAATGTCTTGTCTGAATTATTACAGAAAACACGAAAGGACGTCACTGTCAGAATACAAAACATTTATTTTACAAAGGGATAAAAAGGTAATATTACAATTAAACCTACGAGTAAATAGTTACAAAGGTTAATTCAAGAGATGGATATATCATATAGCTTGGTCGCTATCCGGAATTTTTTGTTCGCTACCGATGTCTCCTTCCTCTGCTATGTCAATATCTTTTTCTTCTTCCTCTCGATCGATGAAATTGTTATCGACCTCATCATTAATATCTGAAGGAGGAATTGGCAATGGTTTTCCAAACTCTTTAACGAGGTGAGCCATAGGAATGTTTTGATAAACGACGTCTGGAAGCTCAGAAGGAGAATATACTTCGCCATAACGGTTCAGCCGAATGTGCGCCGCCTTAAAATATTCCTTTCGGCGATCATCTATCATTTCTAAAGCGACCAACTGATGAATAGACTTCTTGAACGTGTTTTCTAAAAGTTGACCAACCATTTGATGTACCAGCGCTGTATGAACAGGAGAGCTGAGGAATTCACGAATCACTTTTTCATCAAGATTCCGGCCATAACGATCCCTGAGTCCACTGAGAGGAATGTCCCTCTCATACTCCTCTATAGAAGCTTGAAGACTTGATACTTGAGATTCCAACTCGCTAATACGAGCAGTACTCTGAAATTGGCTTGTTCTTGAGCACGGGAAGTCTCCAGAACCCTGTCTATAATCTCCGGGTCATCAGTCCCCGTAGCCCGAGTCTCTACGACCGGAACGGAAGAAGTCGTTGAGGGACCAACCTCCGAATCAGAAAACTTATGAAGTAAAGTTTTATATTTCTCATCCAGAAACTCACACTGTTGTTTCCAGAGAGCAGTTTCATAGGCATATGATGCCAAACAAGTCTTAGTCTGAAAGAAGAAAAGGGATAAAAAGAAATGAATTAGCAAAATAAAGTAATCCTCAAAGAAAATTACCTTATAAGCCCAATCAAAAAAGAGATCACCTTTTCAGCATAAAGAGAAGCTCGCTGAAATTTCTCCAGGGGATCCTTCCGAAGGAGCTTATTCATGTCACTAGTAAAAATGCCGGACAAAAGAACACGAGTAGCCTTATCCACAGCATTTTCGCTCACATCGTGAACCAAAGAATCGTTATCAGGATAGCCAGCGACTCTTTTTCCCTCTAAATGATCCTCGATCATTTCAACCAAGGTAGGTTTTGGATGATTATCGCCATGTAAAGAAAGATCGTCACCAGAACGACCGTAGTAACTCTTCTTTCTCCCCACCGGATTATCATTGGGATGAGGCATCGACCAGCTGCGACATCCACGTATACCCAAAGTGGTCCTAAGTTGGAAAGGGGGATAACCGGGTCCCGTCCCCTGACGAATAGGAGATTCTTGGGAAGAATCTAGAGATTCTTCTCTGTTCTCCTCAGAATCACGACCCAACTCCAATTTTCTCTTCCGAGACGCTCTCTGCTCGATAGAACATTCTCTATGGTTTTGGTGGATTTAGACACCACCATTTTTCCCTTCGAAGAATGTCGGGAATTTTCTACCATATGAGCTGAATAAAGAAACACGGTCAAAGTCAGACCTTCTGCAGAAAAGAGATCATCACAACGTTATGCTGAAATAAATGCTTACCAAGTGATTCAGATGATGAAGTAATTGGAAAAACATGAGTACTCGATCCCTCTTTGCGAAGGAAAACTTCTCCAATAAGAAGAGCACTCTGATATTTATTGGCACGCATAGCCTGGATTTCACCAATAAACTGAGGATCGTCAGGAATAAGTTCACCAGTCGGCAGACGACCTCCATAAACCCACTTGGAGTCATGATCCCACGAAAAGGGCATAGTCGAGCCATCTGCCAAATGAAGATCAATTGGTGGACGAACAAAGAAAAAATGAGATTTCCAAGAAGGGTTGCTAGAAACTGGGGAGTCAAAGATTGCGCGACTAGGCTTCTGGCTAGCGAAGAAATATCCGCGGTTGGAGGAACTAGAAATGTTAAAGAGAAACAATTGCGTAAAATTATGAAAGGAAGGATGGAATCCTTTCGCTATCATCAAAACAGAGAAACAAACCACAAAGGCCACAGAATTAAGGACTAATTGAGTCAAAGACACACTGAATATTTTTAGAATATCGAGAAAAAGGGCAGACAACGGAAGACGCAGACCACTATTAAAATGGGTCGTGTAAAAGGCTCGACATCTTTCCGGCGGTGATGTAACCCTATCAGAAGGAGAAGGGAGAACTATCTCGGAACCCTCCGGGAAATATTTGGCATAATTATTCACAACCTCGGAGAATGTATCCACAGTGTAAGCACAAGCTAGGTCCTCAATCGGTTCAGAAATTTGAGGAGCTGTCCCTTTGCCTTTCTTGGCTCGGGCAGCGACGTCCGTATCAGAAAGGATTTGTACCTTAAAGGTATCCTCGGCAGGAACAATGAATTCTGAAACTCCAGTTTGCTCGCTCGAAGGATTAGAATGCAACCCTTCCTCGATAATGAGAGTGACATTCTCCCTAAAGGAGGAAGAAGATTTTCTTAAATAAGCCATTTTTTTCGGATTCTCGGAGAATATAAGTCGATAAAAGGAAAACTTTAAATGATGAACGACTAATCAAGAAAATGACTGCGAAGTATAAGGAAGAATAAAGTAGAAGTGATAAACTTAATAGTCACCTATTTATACTGAGAAGTGAAAAGACGTTTCGAACTCATCACAACTAATCACGTTCCCGCCGAAAATGGAAGAAGATAAAAAGCCTCCCCAAAGGGACGCGTAGCGGTTCATAATTGGAAAGAGAAAACGACTATCTATGATGCGTAGCACTCTTTTCCTTACTTAGGATTTTTTCCCACAGGGTTTTTTCTTAAGTAAGGTTTTTAACGAGGCACGACTCATAGAAAATAACAGTCGTATGAAACCGTCTACTTCTACGAGCTTCTACTACATATACGCTCGAAGAAGTGAGGGAGTACTGATGGGGGCTATTTCGCACCCCTTATAAATATGCGGATCGACTGAAGTATAAGAGATCAGTTCGACCAGACTAGTCAGTTCGGGATCTCTTATCGACCCGGTGGAATACGACCCTCCTCGACAAGCAGACTACAATCCGGACTCAAGAAGGACAATTGGGCCGAGTCCTATTAGGATTATGTTTCCTTGTAAAGCTAGGTTTAATATGATATAAATACCTAGTTTATCATTGTATTACACACATTTTCACATACTCAACTCATGCCTGCATAACAGCAAAATCTAAGATTATTCAATAAGAAAAACTTATTCTTCATATTCATATTGGTATTCATTGATTGTCTTGATTACTAATTGTTCCCTTTAAATTGTTCTTCCTTGAGATTGATCCATCCAGAATAAAGTAACAGAGCCCTTTAATTCGAATTAATTGAGAATCCCTAATATCACCTAATTACTGATATAATCTTACCCGACGAAATTCGGTTAAATCAGCACGCAAACTTCGACCTTACTTTTTAACCTACAAAATTGTGGTGTTAAACAACCAACCGCTAAGACAGGTCTTAGCGAAGCCGGAAGTCTCTGGAAGATTGATCAAGTTGGCAATCAAGCTCGGTCAGTTCGAAATCGAATACAAACCAAGAATTGCGATTAAGGCCCAAGTCCTAGTCGATTTCCTGTTAGAATCTCCGACCAAGACAACCGAGCATACTGAATCAACTAGCCATGACAATGATATCTTGATCGTAGAAAATCAGACCTGGTTGATGCATGTCGACGGTGCTTCATGCAGAGAGGGAGGAGGTACCAGAATCAACTTTACCGGACCAAATAAGGAGGATATAAACTATGCTATTACATTGGACTTCGTAGTAACAAACAACGAAGCAGAATATGAAGCGCTAATCGCAGGAATGGAAATGGCGGTTAAGGCCAACATAAAGAGTCTTAAAGTATTAACTGATTCAGAGTTAGTATAAAGACAGATAGAAGGTCTATACGAGGCAAAAGAATTTAACATGGTCAAATACCTCGCCAAAGTAAAGGAATTGGCTGAGAAATTCGAAAATTTTGGGATACAGAACATTCCACGATCGGAAAATAAATGGGCCGATCAACTTTCTAGATTTACAGGGTCTCATGACGGAAAAACAGAAAGGGTAATCAACTGGTTAATTTCCAATACACCGGCAATTGAGATCGACGAGGCACCGGTCGCTGAGATGATGAAAATCGAAGAAGCTAAAAGAAACTGGATGACTCCGATGATAGACTATCTTCGAGAAGGAAAATTACCTCTTGATCCAAACGAAGCTCGGAAAATAAAATATCGAGCCCCAAAATACACATTGCTAGAAGAAAAACTTTACCGAAGATTGGTATCTGGAATTCTTCTAAAATGCATCTCCGAATCTCAAACCCACGATGTCGTTCGAGAGGTACATGAAGGAGAAGCAGGAAATCACAGTGGAGCAAGGGCCTTAGCCTTAAAATGCCTTAGAACAGGCTATTATTGGCCTACGATCAACAATGATGCCATGCAATATGTTCAAAAATGTCATCATTACCAAGTTCATGCAAATATAAGTCATCAACCAGCCGAAAACATGCACCCAATACCAGTATGCTGGCCATATATGATCAATGGGGAATGGACATCGTGGGGCCTTTCCCAATAGCCAGGTCTAAGAAAACATATGTTCTAGTCGCTGTCGAATAATTCAGTAAATGGATAGAATGCAATGCCCTTGCTCGAATAACTCAATTCCAAGTGATCAACTTCATATGGAAGTTTATAGTATGTCGATTTGGCATCCCCAGAATCCTGATCTCTGATAACGGAACGCAATTCGCAGGAAAACAAGTAATGGAATGGTGTACCAAGCTAGGAATTCAGCAAAACTTCACTTCAGTTGGCAATCCACGAGCAAATGGACAAACTGAAGTAGCGAACCGAGAAATAATAAAATTTTTGGAGAAAAGATTAGGGGCAGCCAAAGGAAGATGGCTAGATGAACTCCCCGGAGTACTTTGGGCTAATCGAACGACAGTCAGAACTTCAACCGGGGAGACCCCATTCAGTCTAGTATATGGCTCGGAAGCTGTAATTCCAGTCGAAACATTAATTCCAACACCAAGAATTGAAATGTATGATGACCAGGAAAACGAAAAGGCAAGAGAAAGTGATATCGACTTGACTGAAGCATTAAGAGAGAAAGCGGCCGTACGATTGCAAGTCGCTAAATCAAACATGGAGAAAGCCTACAATCAAAAAGTACGCATACGAACCTTCAAAGAAGGGGAGTTGGTGCTAAAAAAGGTAGAGGTATCCAAGCATGTGGGAAAATTACAACAGAATTGGGATGGACCATACATTGTCGTTAATGTAGGAAAGAAAGGTTCATACAAAATTGCACACTTGGACGGAACACCCCTACCAAGAACTTGGAATGCAGTCAACCTAAGAAGATACTATGGAAAATGAATCCTAGTAAATAGTCCTGATTAATTTCGTTTGATTTAGTCTGTTATATTTTTATTTCTCATATAATTCGTTGTAATGAAGGCCTTGGCCTTAGATTAATTCTCAAAATTTTATCAATGGTTACAATTTTGAATACCAAATCAAAGATTCACTTGAAGTGAAGGCCGAAGTATCAAACGACTTGAAGTATAAATCGATCAATTCGATAAACGCTCCTCGAAATTCTGCAATCAACTTGGTTGAATCCAAAAATTGATCCAAGAGTATAACGAGTTGAGTAAAATTAATTCGCTCAATAAACGCTCCTCGATCTAAAGAATAACGAGTTGAGTATAAATCGATCCACTCGATAAACAATCCTCGACCTCCATGACGATGATTAAGATAGGTTAAAACCATAAAATTGGTAAAAAAAAACCTAAGTCTCAAAACGAGTTGAGTAAAATTGATCTGCTCAATAAACGCTCCTCGGTCTAAAGAATAACGAGTTGAGTATAAATCGATCCGCACGATAAACACTCCTCGACCTCCATGACGATGACTAAGATAGGTTAAAACCATAAAATTGGTAAAAAAAACCTAAGTCTCAAAACGATTTGAGTAAAATTGATCCGCTCAATAAACGCTCCTCGATCTAAAGAATAACGAGTTGAGTATAAATTGATCCGCTCGATAAACACTCCTCGACCTCCATGACGATGACTAAGATAGGTTAAAACCAAAAAATTGGTAAAAAAACCTGAGTCTCAAAACGAGTTGAGTAAAATTGATCCGCTCAATAAACGCTCCTCGACCTCTAATAAATAACGACTTACAAAGGGTGTAAAACCCAAGTCTCAAAATGAGTTGAGTAAAATTGATTCACTCAATAAACACTCCTCGACCTCCATAAAAAGTTTAATAAACCTAAGTCCCAAAAATGAGTTGAGTATAAATTGATCCGCTCGATAAACGCTCCTCGATCTCCATAAACAACGATAAAAAGGTTAAAACAAAGAACTTTGGTAAAAAAACCTAAGTCTTAAAATGAGTTGAGTACAAATCGATCCGCTCGATAAACGCTCCTCGATCTCCATAAACGACGACAAAAAGGTTAAAACCAAGAACTTTGGTAAAAAACCTAAGTCTTAAAACGAGTTGAGTATAAATCGATCCGCTCGATAAACGCTCATCGATCTTAACAATAACGATAAAAATAGGTTACAAGCCGAAAGGTTGGGTAAAAAACCTAAGTTTTTCACGGTTGAGTAAAAGCCTATCAGCTCTACAATCGCTCCTCGATATCGATGATGAATAAGAACAGGTCGAGAGAAATCAACAACAAGAAATATGAAAGTAGTAATATTGAAGTATTATTCATCTAAGTTCTGAGAGCAGGTCTCAAATTACATACGAAGTTTTTATCAGAGTACAATGAACTTTATACAATCTACATATTATCACAATTGTTTAGATAAAATAATTCTATTCTATAGATCAGTGGTCTTCACGACAATGTCCACGGAAACATCAATCTCCTCCCTAGTGCCTCGATGATTGTGATTGACCACCTAAGAAGCATGCTGCTCGGGATGGTCGACTTCTTTGGTTCGATGGCCAGGATCTGAAGATCAAATGTTCTTCCAGACGAAATGACCATTTCCAGCCAGATGCCCGATAACGGTCACTCGCCCAAAACGAGATACTGCTTGTATAATGGGGTCAATTTTTACTCTAAAGCAGCATCTCTCGAGGACCATCGCAAAAGTGAAAACTTACCAGCACATCCCGGCGGCCTATCACTCCGAAGGTAACCTCCAAGAATAGGGATGCCTGGTAAGTATGAACCCTCCATGTGCTAACAAAACACCATGGACCTCAATTCCGTGAAGACTAAAGTTGAGGCCACATGGGACCCGTCAGTACTAGGTAGGGCATCAATGGGACCTGTCAGTACATGGCAAATGATGTTTGAGTTATTATATGATATTGATTCGTGATAATGAGACTTTTTGAAGGTTATGGGATCACTGGGCAAAATGAAACCCAAAGAATATGATATCTTCATTTCGTACGGTATGAATAGATATGGAAAGAAACTGAATCTCTATTTATAGGGAAAGCGTTAATTTAATCCTACGGTTGGATAGAGTTCTGATCAAGGGACGAAAATGCGACCTTTTGACTTCCCGTAATTAATGCGAGTAAGTTGGAACGGCTCCTCTATGGTCGGAAAGACCATTCGATTGTTAAGAAGAATCAAGATTGAAGCGATCAACACAAAAATAAAGCGGATCTGAAGAGCTCCAGACTAAAAAAACTTGCATACTTTCAAATGTTAATCGCTTGGTAAAGAACAAGAGATCCTCGACGCAGACATGCTCCAAGATCAGACTCGCATTTATGATATCAGACACGCATTCCCAGGTGCTCCTAGATCGATCAAGCTGCTCGAATTTTTCCACGAAGATAGATTACTTCACATATTGTACTGAATTTAGCCGCTAGCTTGTACGACATCCTATAATGCTTGAATAGGACCATTCTAGCTATTATACCCTGTTCGAAATATATATATATAACATTGATTAATCTACACATATTACCGTGTTCATTATTTATACTTTCATATTTACACCACGCACGAAACTAGGTAAAATCATTTGGCGCCCACCGTGGGGCACTTATTTGGGGGTTAGATCGAAAAATACCTACTACGAGGAAATTCACGTACAATCGAGGCGAACCATCTCACGCAGCTGGAGCACAAACTTCAGTTAACATTTAACAATGAGCCCGATAACTTATCTTGTGCGGCTCGACAGCAGAAAGTTCCACCGGATGCTCCACAAGAGGATGTGCATGTTTATACGAAAGTTGCAGACTTACGATCGATTATTGGCATGATGTGCAGAGAGTTTTCGAACACTGAAAATCGGATCATGAATTAGACCCGGTCAGCAACCCACAGTCGATCAACCTGCAGCTCATACAGGACCTGAGATTCCGATTTCAAACATTCAAAGGGAAATGAGCATTCATAGATCTGTTACTAGTGCACCTACGGTCAACCCTCCTCACGGAGTTTATGCAAGAACTGTCATTCGCTTTCGGGATGCCTTTAAAGGTCGTACACGATGTTGAGGATTCAGTGGTCGGGGAGGTTCGGCCGGTGGATGTAGATAAAGCAAAATCTACTTATGAAAGAGTTACCGAGGTTGAATTGGAGAAGATGGTGCAAGAAAGAGTGGCAAAGAAAATGGATAAGGAAGATTTGGTGAGGGAAACCCGATTTTCTGGCCACGACGATCAGCCGCGCGTTGGCAATACCGAACAGAGAAGCCATTCATGAGAATATCCGAGAAGCTCAAAATACCTAAACCGTGCCTACGAGATTGCCTCGATATAATGGAACTACTGACCACGGGGAGCATATAATAGTTTTATCAATGTGATGAATTTATATGGACACTCGGAGGATTTTTGTTGAAAGATAATGGATAATGGTTACAACCTTCGAAGGGATTGCTCTTTATTGGTTTGGAAAATTGCCACCAAACTCCATATTTCTTTTGATGAGTTCTGCGACAAGTTGAAACACCAATTTGCAAGTCAGAAAAAAGCCTAGATGGCCAGCAAACCATCTAGGAACCGTGAAACAGATGGACGGAGAGACTTTGAGACAATGGTTAGCAAGATTCAGTATTGAACTTTTTAAAGTGGATACTCCACAAATTGAGTATCTGTCTTCGCTCATGTTCGAGCTGACAAAAAACACTCAATTTGGAAATGCTCTATGTCGGAAACAGCCTAAGTCTTTTGAGAGAATCATGGAAATAGCCGTAAAATACATGATGCAAGAGGAAATGAACAAATTGAAGAACACTCAAAACCCGAGACCTCCGATAAAAAAGAACCAGGATGGAGCACTTATACCAAAGCCAGGGGATTATGGAGGATCCAATAGGGGCTCGATATGGCAAAGATTCAACGCCTTTAAACCACAAGCGCCGAACCAAAAATCCAATGTCTACGGTCAACCTCCTGTTTTCGATCAAGCACCAAGAAGGAAGTCGGGAAATATTAATTTCACGGAATTGAACACTTCAAAAGAGGAAATTCTAACGTCCTCGAGGAAGGAAATATGATCCCTAAGGCTCAACGAATCTCCTAAGCAAGACCGGGAATGATGAATTACGACAATTATTGCAGATATGACCGAGCTCGGAGTCATAGAATTGTTTTCAATTGAAGCAAGAAATTGAAAAATTAATTGATCAAGGAAAGCTGAAGGAGTTTGTTAAAAGAGGTAACTATAACAATCGTTATAGATCGAGGAGTCAACGAAAATTCATCGGGCAGCAGCGCGAGATACGAAATCCAATGGATGAACAGGTGAATGGAATGATCAGTGTGATCGTTGGAGGCCCTACTGGAGGAGATAGTAGAAATTCGAGAAAGAGAACGATGAGGTCGATAAAAACTGGTGTCTCGATCGGGAAAGAAATCTTATCATCGGAATCTTCTTACATGGAAAATCAAGTTATCAGTTTTAGTGATGCTGATAGGCCTTCTAATGTAACTTGGGACGTAGATGAAGATGATCCCTGATTTCTCAATGGTCCTAACCCTTAAAATTGCCAATTTCGAGGTCAAAAGAGTCTTCATCGACAATGGTAGCTCCACAAACATCATCTCTTCGGAGGCTCTTGATTGGATGAATTAACAATATCCATATTTAGATCGAGGTTCTACACCGTTGATAAGTTTTGGCTGTTCAGAGATCGTTACGCTAGGAACAATTCTGTTAAGTACAACTCTCGGAAAGAAGCCTACGCACGTGACAAGAATGGTAAAATATTTAGAGGTAAACACACCTTTCGCTTACAATGCCATTTTGGGAAGACCAGCCTTGAATATGTTCAAAGCAGTCGTTGTTAGAGTGGTGCCCAACAAGTCAATCCTTTGTCTTGTAAATACTAAGTAACATGGTGCATCCCTCTATGGAATATGTTCTACTATGGTTTAAGATCTTAAAAGCTTTCCAAGACGTAGAATACTATTTGGGCATCATTGTATTCGATAAGAATTGCACGAGTATGCATTGCATGGGGATGGATAGTTCCATGGACATCGATATGATAAATATCAATGGATATGAATGGGTGGCTTGATTAGGTCAAGCGAATCGAAACCATGCTAGAAAAATCTCATCTTAGGAGTTTATCGGAGATAAAGATTACTTCTACTAACGATAGTGTATGTAAATTGGTCCTTTGGCTTGAGACGTTAGAGTGAACTTCATACGGAGCATTTATGCTCTGATGTGTTACTTGACTACCAATTAGTGAGTCATTATAGTTTCACGTTGGGTATGGATTGCTGCGTAGTGAAGTTAATGACGTTAATAAAGGATCCATTAACCCCCCACCGTAATGTGGTTTGGCGATTTCATATGCATTATTTAGTATGGATTGATTACGGGAATCTTCGGCCGAAGTGAGTGATGTCAGATTTGGAAAGGAGTTTCCAACTGGGTATTCAATAAAAGGAATTACCATAAAGAATAGAGACGCATAGTTAATCAAGGCTATTAGGAATCCGTTGGACTCCATGTCCTAGGCCTCGATAGGGAAATAAGTTATTGGAAGGAGCGTACATGCATGTTATGCATAAGAGGACTATATATTCATCATTAGTTAGGACTCTTCGACCGTGACTAGACGACTACTCGAGTGTTGGATACTCTAGATTTGATGAGATCATATCTAAGAGTGATTGATTAAAGGTAGTTTAATTAATCTCTTAATTAAATCACAAATGGTTTATGAGCACACGGCTAATTGATGGTGAACCCAAGGGTTCACACACAATAGCACAAGATGCAACTTAGTTCAATCCATTAAAGTCAAATTGGATTTGACAAGAAATAGTAATTAATTAATGGAGATTAATTAATTAAAGGACTCTCTTAATTTAAGTGTTAAATTAATTTAGTCAAAATTAATTAGAAGGGTCTAATCAATTGAAGGAAGAGATAAAACGGGTTTCTAATTTTGAATTAGAGATTGGATTTATTAATTGGGAAATAAATGTCCAATTAACCCATGACCAATTTAAATTAGTCTTACGAGATGGTCATATATGATATGATATAATGTTGATGTATATATATATATATATATATATATATATATATATATATATACAAGACAGAAATATATCTTATCAAGAGTTAGTGGTGGCCCCATCACTATCTCGCATTAAAATTAGTGTGCTTGGGAAGCACATTAAAGCAACAAGTCTTATTTTTGGATGTGATTCAACAATAAACTACATTGCAAGATTTATACACATAAAGATAAGATATTCTATTCATTCAATAGTAGTTCAAGTTGCATGACAAAAACACACACTACACCTTTAGTGTGTGTTCAGATTTCTCTCTCTCAAGCAATAAAAGTTGTTTTCTTCATCTCTTTCTATTCCTTCATCAAGTTTTTAACTTGATTCAAGTACTACATCATTCTAGCTAATAGATTGAGGGTGTATTTGCAAGATCTAATTCATCTTCTTTGCTCCTTAAGTGCTATCTTAAGGATGAGCCGGATTGGTCATAAAACCGAAATTGAAGTACCTATCGAGCTCCTACGTCAAGTTATCTAAATTTGTGTTCTTTGGTCTCATTAAATTGGACACCACAATGTACATGCCTTAGTCCTTTAGAAATTGGTAGATAATCTTATTGGTAAATTTATCTTATCGATGCATCATTGTGTGATGAATGTATGGGTGGATGATCTAGTGGCCTTGACCTTATGTGATTGGATATTAATCTTGTAATTTATTTGATGATTTGGGTTTGTAATTAAATGGGGCTTGCATATCTCTTATTTCTTCGCTTATATCGATGCAAGTTGTGAGGTTTATTCAAGATGAAGGACTTGAAGGACTTCGAGGACTTGAAGACCTTGAAGGCCATGTATGCATGTTGATGTATATGTAATAGAATAGGATTCTATTTCCATTTGTTTTCTTACCCTAGATTGACCAATTTGGACAATCCTTGGCTCGCAATAGTGTTTTTCTGATCATTATTTTGATTGTATTATTTGCACTTTGATTTCTGTTAGATTCCTCGTCAGAATATAGCATTGACCATAGGTCGAGTAGACATAAGTCTTTGGGAATCTGAAAAGTCACATTAAAGTAGGCGTTTCAATCCCAATGGCAGAACGATACATCTTCCAACGGTAGGATAAACATTCGTATGCCTACATGGTAAAGACATCATTATACCCCGAAATGGATTCTAAGGATATTTTCATTCCCTCTCATATATCATTTCAAAAACTATTGTACAAAATATTTAAGCGGACCAAATGTCAATCAAATGAGTTTATAGGTCTTTCTAGTTTGGTAAGGGTGGAATTGGAAAAAGAGGGTACCTCGTTTATGAAGGGATCCATCATACCAAAACCAGTTTCTGCGGAAAGCTGGTCAATTCATTAAAAGGGGCAACACTTCCCGACCCATGTACCTCCTTCGACCAAGGACGATACTTTTTAAGGGTCAGGTGAAGTGTTGTTTGAGATTTTCTCCAGTGGGGTACCCCCAAAATCCTTGTTGAATAGGAGTGTCCTCTCTTGTTGGGTTATTGGTAACGTCAGGACATTAAAAGCAGCGGAATTTTAAAATTTTTAAACATAACCCAACCAGGACCTTTATTCATCTAGTCATACGAAAAGGATTTTTACACAAACCAAAACATCCATAGGGTGTTTAGTGATTTTTACCTCACCACAGGAACGGTGGGGGTTTTTCTCCGGTCTTCTTTCAGATCTGATGGATTTGGTTCGACAGAAGCACCCCAAGTGTTGTGCCTCTAGCGATGTTCGCACCAACTTGATTGTAGCAACTCCTTTGAATCCAAAAGCTGAAAACTATGATTCAAAAGTTATCAAGCAAGGAAGAAGGAGAAAGACCAGATCTAGATCTGGAAGGAGAGAAGGAGGCGGCCACTCCAGATGGAGAAGATGCGACGGCCTCTTCATTATGGAGAGAGGAGAGGGGGATTTTCATGTCTCCTTGGGGTTAAGATTTTTGTGGTCTTGAGCTCCTTATGTAATAAGGAATTTTGTTGGGATATCTCAGTTGTCAAAACAACAAGAGTGTGAAATTTTTAAAAAAAATTCCGAGATACCCATCAGTTCCATTATACAATTATCCATCTTATATATGCGAAAAGGTTGAATCAAATAACAAACATAAACAAAAGAGGGTGATATGCGATTTTTACCTCACCATAGGCAAGGTGGTGGTAACCTCCGACTTTGTTCCAGATTCACAGGCAGTGATCCAATTGTCTCACCTCCAGAGCATATCCACACCAGCTGAATCGTAGGGACACCTTCAAGTCACATGCTACGAACTAGATCTTAAAGGCTGTCAATGGAAGAAGGGCCAGATCTACTTTCGGAGCTAGATCCAGTAATGGAAGAACACAGAGAGAGGGGGCGGCGCAAAGGGAGGGGGCGGCTAGGGTTTTGTGTGCAAGAGTTCTTGTGTTATTTCAACTGTCCACCTTGAGTCTTACTTAGACTACTTTTATAAGCCTCCCTCTTAACCTAGTCTTACAAGACTTCTTCTGGGCTTTTAATTAAAGGCCCATGTCTTGCAAGTTAATTTAATTAATCCATTAATTAAATTAGCCCAATTAATTAATAAATTAATATCTCTCTCAATTAATTAACACTTTAATTAATATTTAATTAATTAGATCATCTAATTAATTAGTCTTTCAGTTGAACTAACACTTTAATTCATTTATTGATTTAACTTCCTTAAATCAAGTATTTCCTTTTATGACTGTCACTGTTCAACTGTATTGTGTGTGACCATCTAGGTTCACCATCAATTGGCAGCAGGCCCACGAACTCTTCCTGATTTAATTTACGAGCAGTTAATTGCTCCGATCAATTAAACACCTTTAATTGACCACTCCAGAATTAATCTCCCTTATTCATTCAAGAGTACCCACACTTCATGGTCGATGTCTAGCCACAAGCCCATGAAGCCCAACTTCAGGTGAATTGATATTTGTGAACCTCAGCTCTTATAATTGCCATGACATACGGTTCTTCTATCGGCTTAATTTTCGAATCATCTCTAATAATCTCAATAACTATACTTTCTAATTCGGGATAATAATCCAGTGTGACTGCTAATTTTGGAAACCCCTTTCCAAATCCGTCACTTATTGTCGCCACAGGTTTCTCGGATATATTATCTAAGAATCGTATAGGAAATTCCCTCATCCATTACGATGAGTCGGTAGATTCCATATTTGTACTAACCACTCGCGTACACAACTATACGCACCCAACCTAGGCACATTATGGTCAGGCTACGTGACCTGTACCTAGATCAAAGTACGCACACTCATGTACTGAATTCGTCCTAGCACCTCAAGTCTAAGGACTAAATCGTACATTATTACAAGTCTTGAGAAACATCCCATCACCGATATGCGTCATGCGCTTCCACAATGGATTTCTTTGTTCGGGTCGTTTGATGCGTTCGATCCCCTATCGAACTACCTATTCATATGCACTGACATCAAAATATTTTGTTCATGAAATTCTACAAATTCACTCCACGTGAATCATGCATATTCATACAAGTCTTGACAATTCCTACGATACCCTGTCTCGTTTCCGAATCTATGATTTGGAAAGTGTTTTAAGATCACGACCTTAGAGACTGTTTAATGCGAAGTGAAATGTGATCTAAGGATTTCATCCAATCGCTTAAATGTAGTCGCGAGAGATGAAGTTGTCCATTGTTTGTTCTATACAGATATAAATAAACGTGCTTATTATTTATAGAATCAAAGATTGTTTATTTACAAAATTGACCTATTACAAGCTAAAGCGAATCGGCTTGCTGGGCACTATCCTATCAGTCTTGACCTAGATATGTTCTAATCCAAGTAGGAAACTTAAAGTCCATTTACCTATGGCCTTTATTTGTTTCCCAATGGACCTAGACCACCTTTAATTAATTAAAGTCCTTCAATTAATTCAGCCAATTTATTTAATTAATCCAATTAATCAATTAATTAATTCCTCTCTTATTAATTAACACTTTAATTAATTAGTTTTCTTCTTAAAGAATTAACACTTTAATTCTACAGTTTTAATTTAACTCTTTAAATCAAACTTTTCTTATATGATTTATTGTAGTCCAATTGTATTGTGTGTGACCCTCTAGGTTCACCATCAATTGGCCGCGGGCCCACCACTTTCATGATTTAATTTGCTAGCTTAGTAATTGCTCCGATTAATTGAACATCTTCAATTGACCACTCAATAATAAATCTCCTTATTAATTCATGAGTACCCACACCTCAGTGAACCTCACCTCTTATAAGTACCATGTACGTATTTGATCGACTTAATTTCCTGATCGAGACCTTGGGTGTGTGAATTGATCGGCATCTCTAATTATCTCGAAAACTATACTTTCTAATTCCGGATAATGATTCCAGATTGACTGCTAAATTTTGAAACCCTTTGTCAAATCCGTCACCGACCATGGCCATGGCCATGTGTTTCTCGGAATCTATTATCTAAGAACATATAAGAAATTCTCTCAACACATTACGTTGAGTCGGTAGATCCCATATTGATGCTAATCATTCACGTACACGACTATACGCACCCAACTTAGGCACACAATGACCAGGCTACGTGATCGGCACCTAAATCTAAGTACGCACACCCATGCACCGAATTCGCCTTAGCACCTCAAGTCTAAGGACTAAATCGTACACTACTATAAGTTTGAGAAACATCCCATCGCCGATGTGGGTCATGCACTTCCACAATGGGTTTCTCTGTTCGGGTCGTTCAATGCGTTCGATCCCCTATTGATCCACCTACTCATATACACTAGCATCAAATGTCTTGCTCATGAAACGCTAAAAATTCACTCCCTGTGAATCATGCATATTTGTACAAGTCTTTGATTATTATTATTATTATTATTATTATTATTATTATTATTATTATTATTATTATTATAGGTGAGAGTAGGGAAGTTTTTTCTTTAATTAATTGGAGGAGATAACCCTATGGATTGGAGACGGTGTTTAGGGGGGGTGCAGATTCACCGAGGTGGAGATTGACACCACTGGGCTGTGAAGAGCCCTCCGCATTGGGGATGCTCTTATAGTAGTATGAACATTAGTTTAGCAAAATATAATGCGGAAAAGGTTTTTGATTGATTTATAGAACCACCCCAATAAAAGACGTGAACCCGAAAATACTCGATTCTTTCGATATCTCGTCTCGTTTGGAATCTATGACTTGGAACATTTTTAAGATTACGACCTTAGAGACTGTTTCATGATTGCACTCATACTAAAATGAATCGTCCCATAGTCTATTGTGATCTAAGGATTTCATCCAATCCCTTAAGTGATTCGCAAAAGATGAAGTTGTCCATTGTTTGATTTACATACAATAAACACACGAGCGTATTAATTCAGTTATACTAGAGAATGATTACAATAGACCTAATACAAGCTAAATATGACTTGCAGGGCACTATCCTATCAATCTCCCACTTGCCCTAAAGCCAATCACAAACGCTTCATGACCCATCTTTCAAAGATGTTCTTCGAACTCTTTTCGTGACATAGTCTTTTCTAGTGGATCCGCTAAGTTGTCTTCCGAGTCGACACGATCCTTTATGTGCGTCAACTCTACAAATGATTTCTAATCAAATGGTATTTTTATCTCATTGTGTTTAGATTTATGGTTAGATCTCGAATGCTTTGCTTTGGCAATAGCTCCATTGTTATCAACTGAGGACCGGGTACTTAGTAGAAACAATTGTTTCTCATTATCGTGGGACAGGCTTCCAATGGATTTCGTTGGATACCCCACAATTATATACAAATTGGATCTACTAGCCAATTTATCTCATTTCTAGTTCCTAATATAGGCAGGAGATCTCCATACTCAATAGTAAAAGTACAGAGGTATTTTGCCATACCTTTCTAGGTAAAGCTTTGTAGGCACGAACTTTGAAGGTACTTTGTTCAGTATCTTCGATGCAGTCAGGAGGACCAACCTCTAGAATGCATAAGGAAGCTTAACAAAATGCAACATGGATCGAACAATGTCCAACAATGTTCGATTCCTTCTCTTAGACACTCCAATAAGTTGAGGAGTCATATGAGGAGTTTCTTGTATGAGAACCCCATTCTTAGTAAGATAATTGAGGAATTCTTGACTTAAGTATTTGCCATCTCGATTAGATCGAATGGCTATAATTCTATGCCTTTGTTGATTCTCTACTTCGTTTCGAAATTCTTTGAACTTTTCAAAGGTTTTTCGGATTTGTATCTCACTAGATATATATATATATATATCACTAACGACCAAAGTCATTAGCAAAAAGGACATTCATTCGTATGGATCAAATCCAAAGTTATTTTGTTCGCTTTGGATTCCCTATGAAGGGAGATCTAGTCATCTTTCCTGCGAGACAGGATTCGCAGGTTGGAAGTTCATCTAAGTTCTATATTTCAACAGCCTTAGAAGAAACCAACTTTTGAATCCGACTCTTGGAGATATGTCCATGTCTAACGTGCCAAAGTTGTGAATTGTTATCTTGGTATTAATTGAACTTAACCCATTAATTTAATAGAATCAACAGTTTAATTCAATCAATTTACTTCCTTTCAATTAACTCTTTAGTAGATTCATTTCCTTTTTCAATTAACCCTTTAATCGAAACGTTGCATAATTAATTAGACCTTCTAATCAATTAAACTAATCAGTGCCTTTCTATGATTCAGTTGGATAATTCGACATTTAGACTACTTGCGTTCTTTCGACTACCTTTATGGTCGGTTTTAGAAGAGAACAACTTATTTTTCACATTACTCTTCTTTGACTTTGCAGTCCAATGAAGCGTGAACAATCATGACAGGTTCATCATATTTGCCTTTTACCAATACTTTGGTTAATTCATGAAGTGTGATCAACTTATCAAATAAGATTAGAGTATTTCACGAATCATTTGAATGAGTCGGAGGAGAATTTAAATGAAGGTCAACGCTAAGATCACTTGCAGGCCTACGTTTAATCGATCCAGTTTTCAACCAGATTGATAAAACAAGGACAGTGATCCATGACACTAGTTCCTCATTTATTCTCGAGTTTTGAAACAACTCCTTAGAAGTCTCGAATCAAACGATTCAAAAATGCTCCTCAAACAAGCTTTTGAGGTGGAGGTTTGTTTCAGAAGAACCTTCTGACATACTCCTATGTCGCTTCTATAGCTCGTTCAACATTAATGCTTTATTTGAGGAAACGATCATTAAGATTCCCATACCCTACGGGTGATTCGTTCCCCGTTTAGACTCATTTAGAGAGTGCATAAGACATAGGCTCGTCATTTAAGAACTTCATTCCGACATTCGAAATTTAGGACAATTCTCATGTTTCTATGCCAGTCGATATTTTGATCCAGTTAATTTATAAGTCGAGGATAAATAGTAAAATGGATAATTATAGATATATCAATATCTATTTTAAAGAGAAGACAAACATTTGGTGGATTAGTTAATGAATAATACATATAATCTACGAATGTTGGACTTTCTATCGTAAAAGTTCTCCCACTATTTTATCGAAACAATTACTACTTCAATTTTTCGGGAAATCCTACTTCCTAGTAGGTCTTGACGTCCCAGCGGCCATTAATTGCACCCATGCCTCGTGGCCATCAACTAATTCCCCAAGTAGGCATACTTATTGCCAGTTGTGTCCCTACACAACCTTCAAGCTATTTTGACTCGATTTTCGCACTTATCTAGCACTACAACATCATAAGTGTTACTTATCATTAAGTCTAACCCATCAATCATGATGAGCAACCGGCCCGGTCGTGAACTCCCCATAACTGGTTATCGGTCGATATTCACATCCCAACCAGCCCTCACCCTTGTCAAGTTTAGTTAAAAACAAGAGTCAAGGAATTTCGCGTATTGTCCCTTTCTTTGACTCGGGTGCCAGACTCTAGATCACCTCTATCGATAAGTAGACAACTCATGCTAGTTCATATTGATGGAAGGCTTGGATTTATATAAATACTTCATTCTATTTTAACCCAATATGACTTAATATTTAATTCAAGAGAGGATTTGCTGGTTTGAAAATTTAAGGCAAACTCTCTCGAGATCTCCGTGCTTTGATTATGAATTATCTTATTTATGTTCTAATATTCTAGCGTGCATCACCATACAAGCCAAATAATAGAACCAATAAATAAATAAAACATAAATAAATAAACCTAGCATGCATTTCTAACACAACATGTTTTCGATCGGGAGCCACCTATGTTTGGGCCATCATTGATCCAATAATGTTGGCCCAATTGGTCTATCTAATGGGTGATGGGATAGTGCCCTGCAAGCCAATACATTTAGCTTGTAATGGAACTATCATTATCTTTCTTTAGTATAAATGAGTTAGTACGCACGTTTATTTATACGAGTATAAGGATAAACAATGGCCAACTTCATCTCTCGCGAATACATTTAAGCGATTGGTTGAAACCCTTAGATTACATTTGACTATTGGACGATTCACTTCAGTACTGAGTGCAATCATGAAACAGTCTCAAAGGTCGTAATCTTAAAACTGTTCCAAGTCATAGATTCCGAAACGAGACGGGGTATCGTAGGAATCGCTAAGACTTGTACGAGTATGCATGATTCACATGGAGTGAATTTGTAGCGTTTCATGAGCAAGGCATTTGAGGCCAGTGCATATGAGTAGGTGGTTCAATGGAGGATTGAACGCATCGAACGACCCGAACAGAGAAACCCATTGTGGAAGCGCATGTCGCATATCGGTGATGAGATGTTTCTCAAGGATTATGTACGATTTAGCCCTTTGACTTGAGGTGCTAGGGCGAATTCGGTGCATGAAAGTGCGTACTTAGATCTAGGTATAGGCCACTTAGCTTGGTCATAACATGCCTAGGTTGGGTGCGTATGGACATGTACGCGAGTGGTTAGTACCAATATGGAATCTATTGACTCACTGTAATGGGTGAGAGAATTTCCTATACGATTCTTAGATAATATATCCGAGAAACTGAATTAGAAAGTATAGTTATCGAGACAAATTTAGAGGTGCCGATCAATTCACACACCCTAAGTCTTGATCGGGAATATTAGTCGATAGAAGGACCGTATGTACATGGTAATTATATGAGACAAGGTTCACAAGTATCAATTCACCTGAAGTTGGGCTTCATGGGCTTGTGGCTAGACATCGACCATGAAGTGTAGGTACTCCTGAGTTAATAGAGGATTTGATTCTAGGAGTGGTCAATTAAAGGTTGTTTAATTGACCGGAGCTATTTATTGTTCATAAATTAAATCACGAGGAATTCGTGGGCCTGCTGCCAATTGATGGTGAACCCAGAGGGTCACACACAATACAATTGGACGGTGACTGTTATGGAAGGACATAAAAGGAATTAATTGATTTAAAGGTAATTAAATCAATTAAATGAATTAAAGTATTTAATTCAAGTGGGAGATTAATTAATTAGTTGACTTAATTAATTAAATACTTAATTGAGTTGCTAATTAATTATATAAAATAAATAATGATTTATTTGGATTGGGCATTTAATTAAAGTAGTTAATTAAATGAAAGGCTTGCAAGACATGGGCTTTTAATTAAAAGCCCATAAGGAGTCTTGCAAACCTAGGTCAAAAGGAACTCTTATAAATAGAGTTCTACAAGAGCTCAGAAAAAGAACAACCTAGCAAAAAACCCTAGCCTCTTTCTCTGCACTTAAGCGCCGCCCTCTCCTGCGCCGCCACCAATAGCCGCCGTCCCTTGCTGGCCGTGAGCTGCTATAGTGCCGCCGCACATCCTCCCTTGTTCCTTCGTGCTGGATCTTGCTCTGCCAAGTAGATCTGCACAGTCCTCCATTGCAAATCTCCTGAATCCAGTTCTGAGCCTAAGATCTTGAGGTGTTGCCAGAATCCAATTGGTGTGGACTAACTTTGGAGGTGAGACGCTTGGATCACTTCTGTGAACCAGATCCAGATCCAGATTCAGAATCAGAACTGAAGGTTGCCACCACCTAGCCTGTGGTGAGGTAAATCGCAAAACTCCCTTTGTTTTATTACTTTGTGTGTTTTGTTTCTTGCTTACGTATATGTAATATGGAGAATCTAATATGGGACCTTGGGTGCTTCGAAAAATTTTAAATTCCGCACTGTCGTTGTTCTGACAATCGAGGCATCCCAACCACTATCCCAACAATGGGTTCTTAATGGGCCTAGGCTATTACATTAATAACCAAGCATACTGGGCCTTCATTGTCCACTGGGCTTCCTTCTTGAATGTAATGGGCCTACATCCTAAACTATTCAATGTAAAGCCCTAATCTATTATATTGGCACAAAAAGGCCCAAATAAAGGCTCGCAGGCCCAACACAAATCCAAAGCAATATAAACCAATCACATCCAAGGACAAGGCTCGGCTTAATCGAAAACAATTCACGTTGAGCAAACAAACAATCACACACATTTACTAGTTTCCTATCTTACTTCAATTATTTTAAACGCCTTTAAAATATTTCTCTAGATTCTTGCTTTAGTCTCTGCTAATTATGGATAATCTATATTCGGATAAACAAAACTATTTTATGCATAAAAGCAAAATAAAAATTTTCCAACTTTTGAGAATTACAAGGGCTCTCCAACTTTTGGAAATTGCAATTTGAGCCCTAAAGTTTTGGAAGTTACAAATTAACCCCAAATTTGAAATTGGGCAGAGGACTGAAACTAAAAATTTTATTTCGAGAAAAATTTGGAATTTGCAATTCGGCCCCTGTAGTTTTTGGTTTGTATAAAAACATCCCCAAAACATTCGATATTTACAAAACATCCCCAAATTTGATCTTATGTGGTTTCGTGTGTGATCAATATAGGAAAATAAGGATGAAAGTATGCTAGGATGTGAGTAAACCAATATCAAATATGTATATTTCGAACACAAGAGTAATGTTTACAAAGGGGGGTGGGGGTGGGGCCTATCCGAGCATTATAGGTTGTCGTACAAGCTATCGACTAAATTTAGTATAATAAGTGGTCTGATCTAATCTAATTCGACAAGGGAAATTCGATTTGTAGCTTCGATCAGGGAGCACCTTGGAAAATGTGTCTGGCGTCATAAATGTAGGCGGTATTTATACTTGAGATGTCGTGCTAGGTGAACCCTTTATAGAGATACATTTCTTAGCCCACAGGCCTGGACCTAGGGTCGACCCAATAGTGAATCCAAGCGATAACTCTTTCCTGGCGACCGGACTGGGCTGAGTGGGGATCATGGTGCTGAGGTCGGAATTGTGTCTTTGAGGTCGGATTTCCTGGCCTTCGATTAGATATGACTCCCGAAATAGAAAGTCCAAAGTATCCCTCATCAATACTCCCTCACTTCTTGAGCGTAAGTGAAGTTGAAGCTCGGAGAAGTAGATATTGCTTCGAGATTGACATGAATCATTATTTTGTGTTTTGGATATGCCTCATTAAAATCCTAAATCGGAAAACCCAGTGGGATAATAACCGAACTAGGGAAAAAGAGTGCATATCTTGGAAACCCCAAAAATGGTTAGCGATTGTCCTTGCTCAAACTTTTATCCAATCGGTCTATCCCCAGTAGTTGATCCCTCATCAATTCTCCCCCACTTCTCGAGCATAAGTGAAGCTGAAGCTCGGAGAAGTAGAAATTGATAGGATAGTGCCCAGCAAGCCGATTCACTTTAGCTTGTAATAGGTCTATTCTGTAAAAACAATCTTTTGATTCTATAAATAATACGCACGTTTATTTATATTTGTATAGAATAAACAATGGCCACTTCATCTCTCGCGAATACATTTAAGCGATTGGATGAAATCCTTAGATCACATTTGACTATGGGACGATTCACTTCGGTATTGAATGCAATCATGAAACAGTCTATAGGGTCGTGATCTTAAAATACGTTCCAAGTCATAGATTCCGAAACGAGATAGGGTATCGTAGGAATCATCAAGACTTGTACAAATATGCATGATTCACATGGAGTGAATTTGTAGCGTTTCATGAGCAAGGCAATTGAGGCCAGTGCATTGTTGGGATGTGGCTCAATTTTCAGAACAACAAAGTGCGGAATTTTAAATTTTTTCGAGACACCCATCAGTCCCATAAATCCGTCTCCATATTTATTTATACGAAAAGGTTGAATCAAAAAATTACATAAACTTAAAGGGGGTTATATGCGATTACCTCACCACAGCTTGCTGGTGGTTACCTCCGGGCGTTATGTTTGATCCACAACTCGAGTGATCCATGTGTCTCACCTCCAAAGTTGATCCACACTAATTGGATTGTAGGGACACCTCCAAGTCGTAGGCTACGAACTGGATTTTGAAGGTTTGTCAGCAAGGGATTCTGCAGATCTCGATCAAGACTTAGATCTTGATCTAGATTGGGAGATCTAATGGAAGAAGACAAAACCATAGGGCTTATGTGGTCAGACCAGGTTCGGCCAAGTCAGGATCGGCCAGGGTTAGATTCGGCCGAGTTTGATTTGGGCGACTTCGGGTTAGGGGCGAAAATTTATGGGGCGATTTTGTAATAAAAATTCATCGTGCAAAAATCAGATTTCTCTCTTTTGTAAAATTAGTTTTCTCTCTTAATTTTCAGAAGAGTATTTTGTTCATTAGCTCTCCTATTTTAAATGAAGAGATGTGAAGAAGTATTTATAAGAGAAGAGTCATTCTCTTAGAAGATATCTTCTTCCCATCTTTATCAAATCCCTATTCCTTATCAACTTAGGAGTGTAAGATTTGATAAATCTCTTCTTCCTTATTTTCCAAGAAATAAAATTCTTCTTTCGTATCTACAAAAATCACCCCTACATGCCCTAGTTTCAAGATTATCACAAATCAACCCATATAATTATCCAATCCGAAAATTGGGTAATTATTTAATCTTCCAATTTTATTAATTAACAACTTTAATTAATTTCATAATTAATCAGATAACCCTAATTAATTAATTAAACATTAATCAATTAGATATCCAATTAATATCCTCCCATTGAATTAATACCTTAATTCAATTACTTTGATTTAACAACTTTAAATCATTCATTTCCCTTTATGACTTTCACTGTCCAATTGTATTGTGTGTGACCCTCTGGGTTCACCATCAATTGGCAGCAGGCCCACGAATTTCGTGATTTAATTAACGAGCAATTAAATGCTCCGATCAATTAAACAATTTTTAATTGACCACTCCAGAATTAATTTCCTTATTAATTCAGGAGTACCCACACTTCATGGTCGATGTCTAGCCACAAGCCCATGAAGCCCAATTAAAGGTGAATTGATAATTGTGAACCTCACCTCTTATAATTGTCATGTACATACGGTCCTTCTAAAGACTAATTTCCCGATCGAGACCTAGGGTGTGTGAATTGATCGGCACCTCTAATTATCTCGATTCTGTACTTTCTAATTCAGGATAATAATTCCAGTGTGACTGCTAAATTAGGAAATCCCTTTCTAAATTCGTAACCAACCATGGCCATGGATTTCTAGGAACATATTATCGAAGAATGTACAGGAAATTCTACCACCTTATCAGGATGAGTCGACAGATCCTTTCTTAGTACGAACCACTCGCGTACAGTTGTGTACGCACCCAACTTAGGCACTTTGTGGCCAGGCTACGTGACCAGTACCTAAATCTAAGTATGCACACTCATGCACCGAATTCGCCCTAGCACCTCAAGTCCAAGGACTAAATCGTACACTATTATAAGCCTTGAGAAACATCCCATCACCGATGTGCGACATGCGCTTCCACAATGGGTTTCTCTGTTCAGGTCGTTCGATGCGTTCGATCCTCTATCGAACCACCTACTCATATGCAATGGCCTCAAATGCCTTGCTCATGAAACGCTACAAATTCACTCCATGTGAATCATGCATACTTGTACAAGTCTTTGCGATTCCTACGATACCCCGTCTCGTTCGGAATCTATGACTTGGAATGGTTTTAAGATCACGACCTTAGAGACTGTTCCATGATTTCACTCAGTACTGAAGTGAATCGTCCCATAGTCTATTGTGACCTTAGGATTTCATCCATCGCTTAGATAAGTGATCTTACGTGTTTTCGTTTGTTCGATCTAGGTGGTATGAAGTGCCGTACAAATGCTTGTAAATAGAAGAAAAAAATCAATAATATTTGTATTCGGGATGATTGAGTACAAATTACAAGTATTGAGAGTCCTATCCGAGCATTATAGGATGCCGTACAAGCTAGAGGGTGAAATACATATAAAATAGCCTATACTATTCTTCCTAAGTAGTTCCGAGCAGCAGCCTCGGAGGAAGAGCACCTGGGAAGTTGTGTCATCGTCATAAATGCTTGGGGTATTTATAGCTGAGATCTGGAGCTAGGTGATCCACCCACATATGTGCATTTCTCGGCCCATAGGCCTGGGCCTGAGCTCGGCCCAACAGTGATGTTGGACCCTAAGCTTCCTTGGTAGAATCGGCCTAGGACTCTTGAGCTTTAGGCTCAAAATTATGCCACTGAGATCGAGATCCGTGACTTTCGACCTTACTGGACTGTAGAAATGCCGAATCCAAGATACCCCTCATCAATACTCCCCCACTTCTCGAGCGTTAAGTGGAGCTTAAGCTCGAAGAAGTATAAACTGTTTCGAACGCTGGGGTGAGATGAGCCATTTTTAGGATAAGTTTCGGATATGCCTCATTAAAAACCCTTTGGGATAAAAACCGAGCTAGGGAAAAAGAGTGCATATCTCGGAAACAATATAATGGCATCGTCTTGATATTACCCTTGTTGTCTATGGCTTGTATAGGACTTCCAAATCAGGATCTTTTTACTGTTTCTTACTATGATGCTTTAGTTGATTTTCAGCAATGTCTCTTTATTCCTCTGATCTTAATATGATGGATCGGTGGTATAATATGGAATCGGCATCCAAGGAAAGCGTCTTTTCAAATGTTCGCCTTCAGCTCATGATTCCGGAAAGTATAGGGGTCATAAGTGCGATTATTGGAAATATAATTTTAAATTCACCCTGGGGAGTCCAACCGTCGCGGTTACTCGGGGACTGGATTGCAATTTCCCATTTTGTCCCTGTATATATATATATATATGTTGATCGTGGGCCGCTGATCTGCATATGTTCTAAGAAACCCTAGATCGGAGCGAATAGATCGATAAGAGAGTTTTACCAACTTCTTCGACCAATCTTCATACATTCAATATGTCCAGCACCATAGATCTGAGAGGTAAGTCCCAAGTAGTGGAAGGTCAAGAGAGTGGTCCTGAAGAGATGCAAATTGAGGATATTCGACCGTCCATAGTGGAGAATATGGGAAATCCGAGCCCCAATTCCGATTCCAACAGAGAGGGAGGAGAATCGAATAATGAATCAGAGGATATCGGAGATGATAATTCGAGCGAGGCGACAGTATCCGACGAGGAAGTCGAAGAGGATGACGACCTCCCTTTGGGGAAGAATGAGCAAATGAAGTATTGCATAGGCGGCAGTGTCGTGGTCACGATCCTTAACTGGGTAGAGCCGTCGACCAGTGCGGGGCTAAATATGACCGAGGATAGGGCAGATGAGACCGTTTGTCGCTACACCGAAGGAAATCGGGAGCAATTGGAGGCAGAATTTGGCAAGTATATCGGCACTGGGTATTCGATCGTCATTCCGACCCCCGAACAGCGAGTCACCAATCCTCCTGAAGGGTGTCAAGCTTTTTATACTAAACAGTTCCACTACGGTTTACGTATTCCTTTCCCTCCTTTGATACGCAGTATTCTGGAAGCATTCAAGCTTACTCCCTCTCAAATCCTGCCAAATTCAATCGGATTTATAATAGCCTTTTGCGTCCTGATGAAAGCCAAAGGAAAAAAGGCAGCTTTCCAAAATTTCTGGCGAATTTTCCAAATGAGCTCTTCCACGGCTTCGAACACCGGTTACGTATACTTTTCTCAGAGACCGAATATATTGATTTTATCGACCAACGTTAGTAGCAATTTGAAAGGCTGGAAACAGGAATTCTTTTTCGTCCGTGGCCCAGACTCTCCGCCTTCTGCGGATAATCCCGAGCCGATTCCACATAGATGGCCCGGGGCAAAGTCATGGATCTATGGCGGACGACGCCTTAGGGGAGATATGAGCCATGAGATCTCAGATGAATTCTTGCAATCCATTCGAACCGATCTTCATCAGACTCCTCTGATGACCCAAGAGGCGGTTTTACGATTGGCTGGGCTCAGCACATGCTCTTTTCCTGCCCCTGTGATCGATTACGGAGAGGCTCTGATCACGCCAAATAACAATCCATCCGAGCAACCTGGAAGGGTCGAAGGAGAGGTCAACCCTGCTGTTGCTCCCTCCACTTTAGGTGCGTCAAATTATCATATACATCTCGATTTATCTTTCTATAATCAAAGCTAATTCCCTTGTATTTCGCAGCTGGGATCGTTGATAAGTTCCGGATGTCGATAGCTGGTTCGGTCGTCGCTTCCTTTTCGAAGGGTAGCCAAGGCCAACCTCGCCGCTGGTTTTTGTTTTTAAGCTCGTGGTCAGCATTGTTTACGGACGAAGATCTTGGATCTGCTACGAGTGCGGGAGGCAAGCTCCGACCCTGCTCCTCTATTTTCCCTCGTTTGGTTCGAAGACCTCTAGCTTTTTTTGTAGTATTTGTAGTAGGATAGGAACAAATGTAACCTTCTTTTTGAATTCAAATCTTCTCGTTGTTTTTTGACCTCTGTATTTCGAGGAATCATTTATAATTGTTCGAACTGCTTATAAATGAAGTTATTTATTTTTATGTTTTTCTTTTCCTGTCTTTGCTTTAATAGATCCTAATTTCGATCTTCTGCCATCTTGTCGTTCCACGATCTCGTCAATTTATAAGGCAACTTGAAAACCTTAATGGAAATGAATTTTTATCCCCGTCACCTAATGATCCACGGTCTTGTAACTTCATAAAACAACTTCCAATAATTTAACCTTTGTTTAACATAGAATTCTTGGGGATTCTCCCAGTTCGAATAAATATTTTTCTTAGCTCGAATAATATTCTTGATCTTTAATTCAATAATTGCGTAGAGGAATATGATAGAATTTCGATCGATCTTGATAGGCATAGCAATGACTTTCACCCTATTTCGTCTTCGAGGGTCTTAGCAACAGCTTTTACCCATTTTATAATTTCGATCTAAGGGGCGTAGCAACGGCTTTCACCCTTAGTCGTTTCAGAGCATTTTTAGCCTGAGGGTCTGATCTTACGTGGTTTCGTTGGTTCGATCAAAGTGTGGATGTATCACAATAATCACAAATAAACTAAGGTAAAGATAGAATATAATTGTATTCGAGTTAAATGAGTACAAGTACAAACATATCTAGGGTCCTATCCGAGCATTATAAGATGCCGTACAAGCTAGAGGGTGAAAATACATATGCTCGACTTAGGGCTATAATCCCGAACTGCTATGAACAGTAGCTTCGAGAAGAGAGCACCTGGGATCCCCCCAGCATCATAAATGCGCGGGTATTTATAGTTGAACAGATGGGCTTGGGCCTGCCTTCGGCCCAACAGTATCCCCTAATTGATTTTCTCGAGCAAGCCGTGGATATATGATCATGAGCTCGGGTTTGACAACTTCTCTCTGTATTGGGGAGTTAAAACCACTAGATCGGACCTGGATCGGGGAAGATAGCGGGGTCTAAATTACCCCTCATCAATACTCCCCCACTTCTCGAGCGTAAAGAGGAGGCTTGCGCTCGAAGAAGTTTAATTTGCGTTGTCCGTTGGATTGAAATGAGTCGTTGGGAATGTGTTTTGGATATGCCTCATTAAAAACCTAACTCGGAAAAACCCATTGGGATAAAAAACCGAGCCAGGGAAAAAGAGTGCATATGCTAGAAATTTCACTTAGGAGTGCGGAGAGAATACTTAAACGTCCATCGTTTTAGTAGAGCCCCTCAATTGAAATGCCCTTATCTGTGAATTATTATGAGGCTTTCTTCAAATGCTTTCCTTATTTTCGAGCAACAACTTAGAGGGCCAATAATATTTTCCGGAAACGTCTTCCGTAGTTCAATCCCCAATCTCTGGTCACGAAGGACTGAAAGTGCAATTTTCAGAGAAATAGCTTTGAGTTTTATCCATGGTAAGTTCAACCGTCGCGGTTACTCGGGGACCTGTTTGCAATTTACCTTTTTAACCCCATATATATAAGTTGACTCGTTGAAAATTTATTTACACATCAAATTCCTTCTTTAGCTCGAAGTATTTTGGTTCGAAACAGCATCTGCATTATATATTTGTCTTTCATTTCGTTATGTCAAGTTCTAGGCACGTCAAGGGCAAAAGTAAGGTCGAAGAGAATCAAGAATCTGATCCACTGTTAAAGCTTGTTGACGATTATGAAGATGGTGAATTTCATTCAGGAGGTGAGAATAATGATCCAAGCGAGGATCTCGAAGAAAATGAGGTTGAGAAGCGCAGCATCGGTGAGGGGGCCTTTGTCAGAATTTTCAAACCTGTGCCAGCCCCTGAGACAATGGCCTTAAACAGGTCGGAACTCCCCGCTAAAGAGACTTCCTGTTGCTTTTCGAAGAAAGATCGTGTTTATCTCGTGGGGGAATATGGGAAATTTCTTCCCAAAGGGTTTTCCATCGTAATTCCTTCTTATTCCGAACGCGCCACCGAGCCCCCGACAGGCTGTCAATCATTCTATGAAGGTCAATTTTCGTGTGGTTTGCGCATTCCATTCAGTCCCCTCTTAAGGTGTATACTTTCTTTCTTTTCGCTGTCCCCCGCTCAGCTTCTTCCGCACTCAATTGCTTATATCTCAGCATTCAGCGTTCTCATGGAGGCGAAAGGAGAAGAGGCCTCCTTTAGCAATTTTTGGGATACCTTCCGAGTGGACCTAGGTAAAGGTTCGAATGCGGGATTCGTATCCATCCGTCAGAGGTCGAAACGGCCTTTTCTTACCAACATAACGACGAAAAAGGACAAAGGTTGGAAAAGGCGGTTCTTCTTTGTGAAAGGTCCTGATGTTCCAACGTCCGAAGGGAGTTCGAGGACAAGACCATATCGATGGGATGGTGTAACCTCTTGGTCGTACGGTTCTCGTAGGATCAAAGAGAAGCTTAAGCAATGTCTCTCCGATGAATTTCTCGAGCAGCTGAGGTCCAACCCTTACCATACCAGATTCCTAGTTCAGGAAGGTGTTTTGCGATTGGCTGGACTGAGTCATTGCGACTATCTTGCCCCCGCGATTAAATATCCCAACCAAACTTCCGAAGGATCACTTCTGCAGGTCGATGGCCTTCCAACTCCTAATGTTCCGCCTTTTGCCACTCCTTCCTTGGGTATGCTTATTACCTTGTCTATTTAAGGTGTTATCGAATAGTTTTTCTTTGTAAAAAAGCGTGCCTAAAGCGTATTGTTCCTGTAGGTCGAGTCGTTGAGAAACTCCGAGTATCAGCTGCCAAATTAATTGAAAATAAACCATTTTATTTTGACCCGTTGTCTCATACTCCCGGAAATAGAACCGGTACGAGTAACTCGGGCGGAGACTCTGTTATTGTTCCGCTCACGATTCCCGAACTGAGAGGTGTTGGTACTATGAGCTCCTTAAATTCCGCTTCTGCTGGGCCGCTTCGAGCCCTATTCTCCCCTGACATTCCTGCTCTTTCCTCGGTTGGTTATAGTCAGCATTCCTGGAATCGGGTTTTGGGTGTCCAGGAGTACGAGAAACTTTTGAGTCGCAAAAGAAATGCTGAACATCCTGGACCCTCTAGGAGAGTAAAACCCTTTGGTGTGAGTTCTGACCCTGTCCCGTGTCGAGAAGGCAGATCAGAACCTGATGTGGCAGATTTCATGGACGAGCACCTTCGGGGTAGCAGGGCTGCTGGGTACCCTGAAGATGGTAGCATTCTAACTGATCTGGATTCGGGTGGTGAGAACGAGTTCGACAAGTCCGTCAGAATTTATATGGCCGGTCGGTTCAAGCGGGATATCCTGCTTCAGAGCGTTAAGAGTGATTTCGAGGTTTTGAGTGACTTTTCCCGAACGTATCACGAGGTAAACGTTTATCTTTGATCTTCTTTTCTTTCTTTGGTGCCTTCGACATTTCGCTGATATGCTTGAACTACGTCGCAGATCGGAGACTTATTTGCTATCCAAACCTATCGCTTAGCTTTATTGGAGCAAGAATCGCAGGATGCTCATGACGCGTGTGCTCAGTTTCTTGTTGATAATAAAAGTATTCGAGCCCAGTTAGAAGAAAATCAACGAGAATTATCTCGAGTGAAGAAGGAGCTCGAAAAAGCTACTGTGAAGCGTTCCTCGTCCATGGAAGAGGATCTACTGGCATCCGTCAAAGAGAGAAGTGCCCTCGAGGAGGAGCTGAAGAAGGTGAGAATAGAGCTGGAGTTGGCGAAGCAAGACTCTGAGCGTGCGTATGCCCAAGGTCGGGAAGAGGCTACTATTCCAGCCATACGAGAATTTTTGGAATCTCCCGTATTAAATCCTTTAGTCCAACGGAAGATGGGAGAAATTGCTCAGACGATTTTTTACAAAGGGGTTCAACAATTAGTTGCGGCCAAGAAAATTCCGGATGACATGGATGAGTACTTTAAGCACATGAACCCCTTCAAGAACGCTGAAGGGAAAGATTACAAACCTTCCTCTCTACCCAAGGTGGATGCTAATTGGCAGAATCATCGCTTCGCTCCCTTAGTTGAGGAGTACGGCATTCCGATTCCTAACCCCGATGTGCTCGAGTACGCCTGCGACGATCCTCCCGATGTGCTAGGGGAAAAGGGCGAGGATGCCAATGCAAGCAATGCTTTGGTCGAGGGAGACAATCGATCTTTCGACCAAGCTGGGTAATTATCCAATTTCAATATCGGAGTCGAGTATGCCGGGGGAGCAACTTAAAGTTTTGTAGTTAGGAATTTAGTCGTATCGACCCATGTAATCCATTTTTGTAATCGGATTTGTTTTCTGTTTCTACCTGACTGCCGTAACTTGTAAATTCCGATCTTATTAATATCCAATTACCATTAATTTTTAAGATTTCGATAACATTATGCTCAGATATTCGCTCTTCCCGCACGGGATTTTTCTTTACATGTTGCGTCGATCCATTATCGCAATCGGAGGGCGTGGTGTCTATAAATATTAGGGTTTCTTTTCATTATTCATACGACGCCTTGCTTATAGAGATCGGAGCTCTCGCCATATTTCCTGTCTTCCCTGAATCCCTTCCAGAGTAATAGTCTGAACTATCGACCTTCAATCCACTCATCATGGAAGACACACTAGGAAAGCCTATCAACCCCAAAATGCTATTTGGCGGCTCGAAGACCAAGAATCCAAGTAAGGAGCATAAAATTGTTAAGGAAAACAAAACATCCAAGTCTTCTTCTAAGGCTTCTGCGTCTTCCCCGGGAACCGCTAAAGAAGGAGAGGACAAGAAGGAGAAAGGTGTCTCTTCAAAACAAAACAAAGGTGGTTCCCGCAAGTCCATCTTGGACGAAGAACTCGAAGCTGCGTACGAGTGTTCTTCTCCAAAAGTTATCGATTCATCGAACAAGAATCCCGTGGGAGAAAATCCTTTTGTTTCTTCTTCCAACAAGAGGCCTTACCCTGACGGGCCCACTCCTATTGAGGCCTTGCAAAATCTTGTCATTGGGAGTAAATCGTCTCTCGACACTTCGACTGTTCCTCCCGAAGGAGGTTTTAGTAAGAAACTCAAATTAGGAACCGACGAGGGGGCTTCTGCTGACGCTTTAAAAACTGACAATCCTTCGGAACCCCGGGTCGATCCCGATCATCCAAAAGTTGCTTCTTCCGGGGCTGAAGAGTCGAAAGATGGGTCCGATCCCTTGGATAGCCTGTTGCAGGTTAACTTTACTTCTTCGGAGACTAACATGCCCAAAGGGGGAAATGCGTCTAAGGAGAGGAATATAGAGGAGTTGTTCGAGTCCGGGCAGAATTTCCTGTTTCAGGTATAACCCCCTTCCCTTTTTTTTTTTTTTTTTTTTTTTTTTTTTTTTTTTTTTTTTTTTTTTTTTTTATGATCGTTTGAAAGAAAGTCTAACTTTTTTGGCAGGCCGGGCAAGATTTTATTGAGCTTAAGACATTTGCTGAGCGGGAGATCAATCATCGTGCTGCTATTTCTCAGGAGCTGGAGAAGAAGAAAAACGAGTTCGACCGTGTCCTTGCGGAGAAGCTCGCTCTAGAGAGAGAAAAATCTGCTAGAGAAAGTGGAGAGGAGATCCATAAGCAGCTGAGCGAAGAGCTCGGAAAACTGAAAAATCTTCACGAGCAGGATAAGCAGGAATTCACTCGTCGAGAAAAGGAAGCTTTCGATCGTGGATATAAAGATGGATATGAGGCTCGTAGTGCCGAGCTTCGGAAGATTTTTTCTGACAATAAGCTCTTCTAGGCGTTGTCTTTTATTTTCTCGGACTTGTAGTATTTTCTTCGTTTTTTTGCATTTTTATAACATTTTCTGAATACCGATTCCTTCGATCATGCTGAATAGAGGATCTTGTTGTATGCCTCAATATATTTGAATTTCGGGTTAGGAGCTACTTTGCGTATTATAATCAGGTTTATACTTTAACTTCGATTAAGGCATTTGCAGGCGAAACTATTTCAACCCTGATAGCCTCGATCCTTTGTAGTTTAGGGTATGATGCAATTTTGCTAGGCCTTCGGAGATTGACGTCCTTTATAAAATGTTCACATTTCTCCTAGTAAGAGATGTATTGCCCTTCTCTTTTTTGAAAGAGTATGACCACAGTCGAAGACCTGTTGGCTCGATAGGCATCTCCTGGTTGAGTAAGGACATTATCGTCCGCCGAAAATATGATGGTCGGTCAGTTACGAAGGTGTGATGGGGGTTGATATCTTTTATCTTGTAATTACTTCCTATGTCAAGCTCGGAA